>VYXF01000177.1:432784-466269 GCA_013397295.1 Polioptila caerulea
AGACCATTTTGAGTCATAGAGACAAAAAGCCTCCAGAACTACTATATTTCTTTTGGCCTCTGCTATTGCTCACTAGCTTTAAGTATGAATTTCTGCAGAGTTTGGAGTGAGTGTTGAAGACTTGATGATTCATTAGGTACTGTTCAAAAGGTTCCATGAGGTGCAGGGCTGTCTGTGCTTGACTCTCTTGGGGTGAAAAGTTCCTGCAGATAGCTGTTAAGAGAGCTGACTTAATATACTTCAGCTAGTAAATATTCACACCAAACTATTCTCTGAAAATTAAAAGAAGTAGGAATTGTCTGTAGAGATTGGTAAACAATATTTTAAAATAAATTTTAAATATTATTTTTAAATTATATTATTGGCACAGTTAAGTGCCGGAAAAATTGCATTTAGCTCATTTTTTTAGCAAAGATAAAGCTCACCAGTAACTGTACCCAATGCATGTTATCTTAATTGCAGAAAATTACTGAATTCCCTGTATTCCCACAAATGGATGTCTTCCACCTGGTTCCCATATGATGAATTCATATGATGACTTCATGTTGGTTTTGGTAGGATTTTTTTAAGGCCTTATGCTATTAAGATGTGACTTCAGACAAATATTTTCTTTAATATTTTGTTAGCTGTTATCACAAAACCATGCTTACTTGCCACTGCTAAACAACAGTGCTGGCATCACAGTGATGTGGGGGAAGTTTACCCCTTCCACAGTAAGAAAGAACAGGTCAGAGCATTTTTATTAGAACGTAGCTGAGATATGACTCCCTTTTTTGGTAATCTCTGCCACAGCACAGGCAGGTCAACATTCAGAAAATGAATAATGATCCTTGTCCACTGGTAGAAAATCTTCTCAGCAAATCAGAACAGACCTCATTGTGCCTCTTAAAAAAAAAAAAACACAATAAAACCGAAAAAAACCTAGAAGAATATCAGACACACAGTATTTTGGCAGCATACTCAGAAAAATGTGAGATTGGCCCTTAAGGGAATTCTTATTCTCAAGTGGATGTAAATGTATTCATCAATGCAAAGAAATGCATAGTGTGTTATATACACAATACATTAATAAATAGCCATGCATTAAAAAATAATGAGATTTTCTACAAAAAAAACCCCATCCTGTGGTGTTTAGGGTCATAAAAAAGACTGTAAAGGAAGGTGGGGGGAAGATTATGAGGAAAATCTGATTAAAATACAGAAACCTCATCCTATATATAAGATAAAATAAATATTTTATTGGATAACTGTAAACAAAAGGACAAGTGCAGTAAAATGTAATTAAAAATGTAAAAGTGTGGGGAGTGATTTATTCTACCACAGTGATATTAATATTAGAAATAGTATGTAAATAGATAACAAGGTTCTGCTGCAGAAACAGTGGAAAATGGCTGTTCATTTTCAGTAATGAGCTTTCATCTTTTTGATTTCCCCTTTAAGTACTTCCAGTGATTTATTAATAATGATGCTGTTAGCTGTTGGAATGCTCTAGCAAAGCTTCAAATTCTGGTACTACCTCAAAGGTATTACTCATAGTTTTTATTTTTTCAAGCCCGGTCAATATGTTTAACAGAGCATATTTTGACAGAAATATAGACTGTTTGGCACTTCTGCCTTGTCATGTAAAGATCACGAGGCTTCTGTGTGTTTTGTGAGCCACAGGCCATGAGATCAGAAGGCAGAGAGATGCTCTGGCTCAGCAGCAGCTGGCACTCCACAGGCACAGCAACAGCTCTTAATTGCAAAGCGAGCTGCCACCACAGGCACGGCTTTCCTGCTCTTATTTCATCATACCTGGCTCTATCAAACTATTTCCTAGTGAAGGATACTCTCCATGCAGCCTATACCTTTGAAACGCTGGTGAGAGCAAGCTCTGGTTTGCATCTGGGTTGGTGTTGTCACCGCTACCAAGTAGCCCAGGCCTTTCCTGGCAACTAACCACAAGTTGGCTCAATGAGTTAGAGAAAATCATAGGGAATCGTGGATTACAGTAAAATAATTGCATTTCTGCCAGCCCAAGTGTTGGGCCTCTTATCCACAGCTTCAGGGTTGCATAAAGCTGCAGAAGTTCAGCACCTGACCCCTGATTTTTGAGATGGTGCAACGTAGATCCAGAAGGTGGTGAGCAACCAACAAGTGTTATCTGTTAGTTTAGACACTATAGTTATGCATTTGGAAATAGTTCTACATTTATATTGGAGAGGATTCATAATGCCTTTGACTGTACACATTAGATTTCAGTTAAAAACATATCACAAAAAAAGCCTTAATTATAGAAATACAATTTCAATATAACCACCACTGCTGATAACACAGGCAATTTAATACATCAAATTCCTTCTTTTTCCAGTAACTTCTTATCCTTTCAGTTCCAACTCATTTTCAAACACTCAAGGGAAAAAAAAGACTACACAGCATGACCTGGAAGGCTACAAATCTGGGCTATTTTAGAACAAAGTAAGGTGAGAGGAACAATACCTTTTCTATGAAAATGTACTTTCATTGAAATCAAAGTACTGGAAGGGAAAAATGTCAATGGGAAACTGCTGAACTAGATAATTTAACTTTTCTCACTTCATTATAATTCTTTGACACTACTGAAATTAAATAATTCAACACAGCAAATAGGCATTCTCTTGCTTCCTGATGGAATTTTTAAAAACATTTTGTTCCACAAGAGGGAACTTACAAATAATCTTATTTTTCTGTTCTAAATCTCTTCTTTAAGGTACTCTTACTTTATTTCAAAACACTAGTGAAATCTCTTCTCCGCCTTCTTTCTTGATACCATCTACAAGTTGTATATTTCTGTTACCTTGTCAATCCCCAAATAAGCAGATCTAAACATGGTAATTCTCCTAACTGCTGTTAGGAAAGAATATAGAGTTTGACCCTCAGACTTCAACACATTTACCAGAACTCCTTGGAACTCAAAGGCAGAGAATTTTCAAGGTTTATAAGGCTGTAGATGAGGTCATTGGGTCATACTAACAGGTCACATGATGAGACCAGGATTCTGTCAGTCCTAATGTCCTAAAAATGTATTCTGTTCTGTTTGAGCCAGAAAAGATTGAAATATCGAATTCTTCATAACATGCTGATTGCTAGAAGCCACTTTAACATTTCCTTTAAAAATAGGAACACTATATGGGTTTAAATAATTTTACAGGCTTCATAGCAGAAGTTGGTAGAGAAACAAATTTCTATTAAAGAGATACTTTTTATTACTTTTTTTGGTACTGTAAGTATAAAACTTCTGATAATTGCATTGAAGTTTTAAAAATCAAGAAAAGGAAGGAAGGAAGGAAGGAAGGAAGGAAGGAAGACAAACAGAAAAATGTTAATAACATACAAGATGCAGAGCTTACATTTAATTTTGTTAGGCCAAAGAAATNAGATAATTGCATTGAATTTAAAAAAAGCAAGAAAAGGAAGGAAGGAAGGAAGGAAGGAAGGAAGGAAGGAAGGAAGGAAGGAAGACAAACCCAAAAATGTTAATAACATACAAGATGCAGAGCTTACATTTAATTTTGTTAGGCCAAAGAAATAAAATAAGTTCGTGCAAGAAATTTCCTGACAGTTTCTTCAAAGTAAGTGTAGCAGATAAATATTTATCAATGCTTATAATCCTCCTGAAGACAATGCAGAGTATGTTTGAGTTACTACCATGCTATAGAATTCATAAATGATCTAGATGCTTTGTAAAAACATGATAGATTTTGTGCAAAATCTGTCATTACAAAGTGTCATATTTGGCTGCTAAAAGCAGAAGACACTGGAATATTTTTCATGAAAATAATGTCTTTCTTGGAATAAAAACAACACCCAGAAAAGTCTATCAACTGGTTTCAGTTGCACCACCTGAGGTAGTGGCTGACCAAATGAAGGTTGCAATAAAAACCAGTGACATCACTTTCTTCCATGTGTGTTTCAATATTGTGGCCCTGAGATAAGCTCAGCTGGCCAGAGCATGGTGCTTATAGCACAAAAGTTATGGGTTCAATCCCTGTATGGGCCATTCACTCCAGAGCTGGATTCAATGATCCTTGTGAGTCCCTTCCAACTCAGAATATTCTGTGATTATAGCAGTTTATCACTTTGCAGGAGATGTATTCCAGGGCAGAACTGCCTGTGGATGTCACTCTCCTTGTTCCCCTGCCATGACAAAGTAAGGCATTCAGTGGATATTCTGGTTTGGTAAGGTTCTTGTTCTTCTTGCTTTGTTTTCAGTATGTACTTACTGCTATATGTTCATAATGGAAAAAGTAAGATCTAACACGAGTTCCTGGCACTCATTGAGACTGATGATTATACTCAGCCTTGTGGACAGAAAACCCAGTGTCAAGGGTGAGCTCCCAAGACAGTTGTAAGGTGTCAGCCATTGTATTCCCCTCTGCCTCTGAGTCACTTTTTGCAGATTTGAAAAGCTGAGGCAATTGAGCGTCTTTAAAGAAATACTCATAATCTCAAATACAACAGATTTTTTTTTTTTTTTAAGTAAGAAGCTATAAAAGTTTGATTTCAGAGATTTAGACCTAACAATATTGAGGGGAGATGTTAAAAATCACAAAAGATAGCACCTTTAAATATGAGTATTTAACTCCTCAGCATATCTTCTCTCATATCCTCCTAGAAAATCACATTTTAAGAATTGCGAAATATTTAGCAATATTTCTCCAAAAGCAAGCAGAAAAGAGAATGGTATTCTAAATATCTAGATTGACATATAGACCGTCTGAGGAGACTTTTTAAGAGAGAAGATTGTGCTTAGTTACTTAATGTAATTGTAAAAATAAATGGACAGTATATAAAATAATAAATTTACAATTGCATTTTGAGATTTTATTGCTTTATCTTACTCCCCTCACTACCAAGGCAAGTCTATTGAATGTCACCAATGGTATTATGTTGTTGTGCTAATATGAAAAGAATTAGTTACTATATTAATATTATATTACATAACAAACATCTCCCTAGAGCAGAAAGTCAACATAAAAAAAAGGCTATAGTGTAAACCAGATGTTTTGATATTATATTTCAGAGAAAGCATCTTGGGGAAAGGAAAAAAAGGAAGGAAAGGAAGGTCAATCATGATATATTTACATTAAATTAGACAGGAAAAACAAACAGATAACCTCTTTACTAAAGAAAAAATGTCCTCCAAGTACAATTTGTTCAGTCTTTTACTTTTTGGATTAATGTTTTGATTTGGTACATCGTGGTACATCATATGTATTGCAGACTTTTTCCCAGCCATGTTGTGGTGCTCTTTTCTGTTTTGCAGTGTTGTCTGAGCCAAATCTATGTTATTGTTCTCTTTTTTAGGAAATTTTGTATATTTGCAGTATTTTATAAAATGTCAATCTTTCTCATTTCTAGAGATTTATGTGGCAAAAAAAAAAAATCTCTCAACTGAAGAATAAATACAATTATAAAGAATGGGAACAGTGAATATGATGACCAAAAATTTTTAGGTTTTTATATATCTATTTTTATATATTTTTAGGTTTGCAGACTGTTAATACATGGCTGTAGCTTCTAGTATTTTTCCTATCTTTTTTCCCTACATTTTAGAACAATATGTTAAACTTCCAACACATTCCTGAAATGCTGTTAAGTTTTGTTTTCCAGCCAGAATCTGAGAAGACACAAGAAGAAATGGGACAAAGAGCCCCTGGACCAATTCCAATGGTGGAGTATGGGGAGAAAAATTCCCTAACCAACTGCTCATCTAACTGGACACTATTTGATAACTAACCTTATAAAAGTTGTAGAAATCTGTATCACACATGCATACAACCATATTGTGCACTTCGAAGGCTTTCAATTTAAGATTTGCTTTTATATTATTATCTTAACACTGTTTGGAAAAGTTTTGTGTTTTATTCCAGACAAAAAATGTTTGATCTTTCCTGTATTTTTGGAGTGACAATTTTTATGCTTGAAATGCTTATTCTTGTAGAATCATAGAGTGGTTTGGGATGGAAGGGACCTTTAAAGGTCATGTAGTATATACATCACATGTATAACTTTGTCCTTGTAGAATGTGAACTCAGGTTTACCTACAAGTAATAAGTATTTACAGCATCAGAGCTTAGAGATAAATGGCTGAATTGCTAAAAAATACAATTTTATTGTCTTTAAAGAGTGCTTCTAGATATTTTTACCAGAAACTTACTTTTATTTTCCAAGGTGGTATAGGGTTTTCTTCCCTGAGAACTCAGGCAATGAGGCTTTCCTTGATTACCCTCCATTAGGACAGAAAAAGAAAAGGCAAATTCTTAAGTTACTCCCACCTGAAAGAACCTCCAGACATCTCCATCTCTTTAAAGGGGCATGAGGTAAAGTAAATAATTGTTTCTACACTTGTGTAATGTGTAAATCAAATTTCATATATGGATGGATAAATTTTATAATTTCTAACACATTCTGTTTGACAGAGTGGTCTATGATATCTGATCTTGCTGGAGCTTCCCAAGGGCCTGCACTGTGCACTTCTTATGAGTAAAAAATATATTTGGATGTAGCAGTGCTAAGATAACCATGCTACTTGTAATTCCTCATGATTTCTAGTGTGATATTCTGCAATGCCACAAATCCTTACAATTCCTACTGCAATATGCACTAAGTAACAGAGGGTCATTGCTCCTGCACAACTTTCTATTGGGAGTATATTCTACAATTTTGCAATTAAGTATGTAAAGTCATGGATTATAAAGCAAAAAAAAACAAAAACAAAAACCAAACAAAGAAAATGGCCAAACTACCTAATCACCTTGAATTGAATTCAGTAGGCAACACATTTGAGCAAAACAAGTAAGTTGGAAGGAAGAGAGTTAAAAAATTGTTAATTCTGGACCTGTGTCAAGGATGCACGGAAAAGATTTTTAAAAATTTTACAAAGGCAGAGACCAAGACATTCATGAAGCTGGTAATATTACAAAGAGAAATAATTGTGAATATGAAGAAATAATATTTCAACAGCTTTGCTGGACAAGTTCTGCCCTGAAATATAGCATGAAAGAATCAACAGTGAGCTAACTCTATTAAAGGTAGACACTTTAAAGAGGTGCCTGGGGCTCATGATAATTTTCATTACTATCATTATAATCATAATTGATCTAATATCTTCATGTCCTGATATGTTTTTAGCTCTGCAACCTTTGCTTCGGTAGGCTGGAAATGTGAAAAGTCCCATACTTGCAGCAAAAGACTGGAATAAATTTCACTACCTTTGCCCTTTACTGTGCTTTGCCATTTGATTATCTGTCATTCTTTGACTCCCCTGTACAGGCCCAACCACTTTGGGGAAGGAGGAGGAATGCCTACTGGAATGCCTCATCAGTCACAATGGTGAGTCTATGAAAGGTTAAAGAAGACTGGCATTCAGATGTCTTTGTGGGCATGGGTAGCTATTCATACTTTCATGTTTTCCTCCTGTGACAGTATCTGCAAGGAGAATATCAACAGCCACAACATGATTCCATTCTCATGACAGCAGCTGTAACAAAAAAGAAAAATAATACAAGCAATTCATTCTAGACTTGCCATTTTTAGATGGTAATCACTTCATCCTTCTTGGATTCTGTAGTCAAGAACTGCCTGGCCTTCTCTCCTAGAGAGAATTCATGCCCTATCATTAAAACAAAGCAATCACAGTTAAATCCATTCTCTCAGGACATGTGGTTTTATCAAATCTGGTCTGTAAAAGGTGACTGTTCTCTAAATGAAACAGGTACAATGCAAGCCTTTCAATGTATGTCTTTCTTGGCCTACCCTGATGACAACTATAACAGTAGTTGTATAAAACAGAAAGGAACTAGATTTACAATTCACATTATCAGTTAGTATTACTGAGTAAGTACTTCTCTGAAGAAGACTGAGAAGTGCTACTTTTGCAGTGCTATTATGCAGTAGAATATATGGTATATAATAAAACAATACTTTTAATGACAAAGGAAAAAATTAATAATTTTAAAGAATGCAATGCTCATTTAAACTGTCAAGCTCGTGTGCCTTTGGATTCTTTTAAGATAGACCCTCAATCTGCATGGTAAAGTTTTACACATCTTTAGGTCTGGACAGTGAATGTCTCTTATATTGATCTCTGTTAATGGCATCCATACATTCCCAGTAGTGCCTTTTGCAATGTGACTAATGTGAAAGTGACAATGTGACATTTGTGAAAGTTAAATAATCTCTCTCTTGTATTATTGTGTAACAGCATGTTATAAAGATGGATCTTAGAGATCATGTTTTAGTAAGAGCAAGGGACTTTAATAGTCTGTTGTTAGTAAGACTCAAATTTTGACAAGTTTGTTTTTAGGTTTGAAAGCAAAGCAGAGAATTTAACTTAAACCTGATATTCAAACAGTTGATTTTGCAAGTCCAATGCCTAATGTCTAGTCAAAGGTATAAAACATTATTTATTTATATATAGTTCAGGGTTATTGGGTATTATAAAGACAGTAATGACTGTATGTACTTGGTGTGGCATAACTGATTGTACAGAGTGCAAAACAAGGGACAGCTACACCACAGACAATCTAGTTATAGTGGCAAACTACCATGGGGAGCAGCACTGAGGAGCTAAGGAAAAATATACTTCCAAGGCTTTTTGTATATCCATTACGGTGACATGATAAAGAAAGAACTAAAAAAACAAGAAAAGAATGACATAAATGAAATGGAACTGTGTGTTGTCTAGATCAGATAAGTTACTGCAATATTTATCAGGTTTGATTGGATAACAGTAATAAGATGTAGCCTTGAGAAAGTTGCAGTAAACAAGAGCATTGTAAATGAAGGAATACGTGGCCTGAAGTAATTTTATCAGTATTATTTTAAAGACATTATTTGTCTAAATAGACCTAAATTTTTTGTCTGCATACAAATTCAAGCAGACAAACACAAACAAATATTTTCTCATATTAACAGAAAAAGAAGAATAGGAAAACATTTGTAGATATAACAGATCAGCAAGCATTTTTGAGAGGAAATCATTATGACACAAATTGTTGTGAATTTACAAAACAAGCAAAGATGTATTAATAAATTTTTCATGGATACACAGAGTTTAAGGCCAGACAGTCAATTGTACCAGTTGCTTGACCTCATATGTAACATGAACAATCAAACTTCATACTTAAGCCAAAGTGAACTCAAAAGCTTGTGTTCGTGAAAAAATTCCTCTCAGAAAGACACCTAGTTTTGATTTATATAGACTTCAGAAGTGGAAGTACTTAAAATATTCCTTCGTAGTTTGTTCCAATATTTAGTTATCTTTCCTGTTAAAATAGAGTGGAATGTTTTGGGGGTTTTTTTTCCTGAATTTGCATATATTTAAGAATTATCAATTGTCTTTTATTATGCTGGGTCTTTTCTGTCCCAGATTGAAGAGCCTTTAGTATCAGTTATTCTTCCTCACCTAGGTACTTGCACACCATAATCAAATCACTTCTTGATCTTCTTTCTGATAGTCTAAGCAAGTTGAACATCATAAATATTATACTGCAACACATTATTTTCAACTCGCAATCATTTTAGAATATCCTCTTGGCAGTTAGAGGAACCTTATGTATCACTGGGTAAAAATTTCTGAGCTATTTTACTTCAAATAAGAGAAATAGGATTCAGGCAATTCAATCTGTTGACTTAGGACAATTTCAACTGTGCAATTTAAAATAGGATGAGGACACATCATGCTGAATATATTGACCCAGAATTACATCTCTCTTCTAAAAAATATTCTGCATGTATGTTATTATAATGTTAAATTTCACAAGGGACACAGGCAACTCTGAAAATTACATTATAACTAGATTTTAAAAAGAATAAAATTCACAGTGTGACAACGGACAGTGAGACAACAGCTGACTGTACAAGGTAACAGGTAACCTGTAAGTACTAGCTGTTTTGTACTGTCTAATTCCAAGGGGTATTTTTGGACAAGGAAATAGATCCGATTGTTTCTAATTCAGGATAATTTCCATACATTCTGTAACAGGATAATTGAAGCAGGTGGTCTGTTGCACATTCTCATCAGACACAGCTTTTTTTGTGTGAGCTGTTAGGAACAAATGGTTGTCAGGCAAGTACAGTATCTTCAAGAGGCTTCACAAACTCCAAGACTGATGCCTGGTTAATAAAAGCATTTTCCTCCCTTGTTGGTGGCTACTTCCATACTGAGTCTCACACAAGTCAGTCAGAAGAAAAGAGGCCCCTGAAGGCAAGGACCCTACAGCTGTAAGGTAGAGAAGCACAACAAAATTGTCTCCTTTTGTTTTCTCTCTAGTATTACTTTTCTCCTTAACAGTGCCCTCTTCATTAGTGATAGAGACTGGAAATTTTCCCATCTGCCATTGGGATGCCAGAATAAAGTGCCTGTCTATTCACCTAAAAGAATGCTAACTAAAAAAGTTTGCTGATGATGTAATTCTGATTTGAGAAGAATCACAATGGATCAAGAAAGAATTTATTTTTAAAGCAGAAGGAGGCGTGCCAATAAAATTGTGAATGCTCAAAATAATGTAATACTGAATTTATAACTGCAATTCCACTACAGATGTGTAACAGCATCTAAGGAAAATTTCCAGATGAAGTG
Organism: Polioptila caerulea; assembly: GCA_013397295.1. Classification (NCBI taxonomy): domain Eukaryota; kingdom Metazoa; phylum Chordata; class Aves; order Passeriformes; family Certhiidae; genus Polioptila; species Polioptila caerulea. Next base: position 443,388 of record VYXF01000177.1, read on the forward strand.
GTGGGGAAGATTGCAAATTAATTGTCCACCATCAATTCACTAGAAGCAAATTACTTCAATTCACAAACACAAGCTTTGTCTTTCAGTGGTTAATCTTCATTCTCTTTTTTTTCCCCTATTTTGTCTCACAGGATTATTGAACCACCAGCTGTTCTTGAGACTCAGCTTGAAACAGTATAAGAATTGGATAATTTTAACAGTGTTTAGGACCAAAGGACTATAACAACAACAAAAAATGAGGATCACTCAGTCATATACTAAGAAATTAAATCCAGTCTGATTGTTTTGCCTTAAAATTTTGTTGCTTGCCACCAAAAGTGATTCCCCCAATAGACTTCCATTTGATTTTGAACCTATGTTAACTCTTGAGTAATTTTATGCTTGTTCTTAGGCTTGAACTATCCTTTAGTTAAAATACTTCTTCCCATTAGGAAAAAAAGCAACCTTTCTGTAGGACATTATGAAGTTAAAATTAATGTGTTAGCATTTTGTACATCTCTGACTGTTGGATTTCTCTTTTGGACTCTTTTAAGCAAAAGTTGCTGATATGATCTTGGAATTTTAATTACCATTAGAACAGCACATAGAGTAGGACAGTGTTTGATGCAGTTGTAGCAGAGTTAAAGTCTCCAAGCTTCTACAACACTTATATTCCAGAAAATGTTTCATGCTATATATTATCATATATATCATATGTACAGTCACATTTTTTACTTTTAATCCTGAATAGCCTGCATATATAATGTTGCATGTTGTTAATTCATAATAATGAAGGACACCTTGGCTCTGAAATTACAGATATATTACAGTGTTTAAAATTAATCCCGTTTATACTTCTATATGCTTAGGATACTTATCTACTTCTATACAGCTAAGGTATCCAAGATTCCCTTCTCCTGTCTGGAGATGAAGCATAACCACCAAGTTCTGCTCTGAGTTATATCTAGGAAACCCCATCAGTTTAAACGGACATGCATATGTCAGAGCATATCCTAGTCATATACCTTCCACTTAAATTTACTCTCATTTTCCAAATTTCTTAAAAATCAGTAATATCAATAAGAGACAGAGTTAGCAAAAGGGATTTTGGAGATTATACCTGCTTCAACAAAAACAATAAACATTTTAACAACATTTATTAACTCCTGAGAGGAATGTATCCTATGCTACGTATCCTATCCTAAAGGAAGAAAAAAAAACAATTAAAAAAGACTGTTGTATTATGACAAGTTAAGACAGCTATTGTAAAAGCATTGCTAAGAGGTACTTCCCTCCTCTCTTACTAAGCACAATCAACTGCACGGGTTTCCAGATTCTCTCGGTTTTAGGAAAAACAAATTCTTAGTCCATTAATTTACTGTCATCATTATTGGCAGAAAATTATTTCAGTCTCTCTTGGAGAGAGAGAGGCAGAGATCGCCAAGAAAAAATCCATACCCCTCCATACAAGTTCTTTCTCTTTTTCTTAAATTAATGATATAAGTGATACTTATGAAGTTTAAAGTAAACAACTTGAGTGCCTCTTACCTGAAAGGTGGCATTTCATAAGTGAAATTATACTTTATTTTCTTTGGGAGTAGATATTAGGGTACTTTGGTACCTGGTGGTATTTAAAAGGGGTCCCCCCTTCTCATTGAAGTGAAATATTGAGTATTTAATCAAGTTGCACTTGATTAAAAGTTATCAGAGTGATCAGATCTGAAGTGGAAATATGTAGATATTAGGTGGAAACATTATTTCCTTTATAAGAAAAACATGGGGAACCATGATGATGGCTATGGAGTTCCAAGGGTAATTATTGGAAAGATAATCTAACTGGACAGAAAAGTGCCCAAAACATTTATTGAATGTAATATTCTAGTTCCTCTATTATCTGTTTCTTAAAGAATGCGTCACTGGAGCACCCACAATGTGGACAACCCTGAGGAGACTCCGGAATTCATCAGGGGTAAGTCAGGTTTCATAAGGTATCTTTTTACACCATATGGTGGAAGAAATAATAAATAGCTCAGAGAAGAGAAATACAAGCAAAATTGTTCATGGACAAGTAGACTCCCTGAAGACACTCAAAAACCTGGCACTACCAGGTCTTTTTTCTAACATTGCAGTACATAATAACTTCTTACTGGCATAACCTTTAAGGTGCGTTCTTTACAATAAATATTTTGTGCTGAGGTGGTACCCTGGACTCCAAGAAGCTAACACTGAACACCAGAGAAAGTACAACAGAGTGGTGAAATCTGTTAATATAAAGAGTGCTTATTATTGTATTTAATTTATTGTGTTTAATTATGTCAAAATATTTCATGGCTTTCAAAAGTAGAGCTTCCAAAAGTTTGAGAATTTCTTAAAGGAAATGAGAGTTCCATATATCTGCATGAAGTATTTGAGGATTTGCTAAACATGTCCTCAGGATTCCTACCTGTAAATAGTTTATTTCATATATTGAGAAATAAGCTACAGTTTAACTTTTCTTAGGTTTCTCAATCTCACAAAGACAGCAGTATTAATTTTTCCTAGAAAGTTGTCATAGCCAAGAAACAGAGAACTATCCAGTGGATTTGTTTCAATCTATTTTCTCAAAAAGGGGCATCCAAAGGAAGGCAACGAGGATGGTCAAGGACCTTGAGGGGAAGCCATATGAGGAAGACCTGGTCTGTTCAGCCTGGAAAAGAGGAGACTGAGGGGAGTCCTCATCACAGTGTACAACTTCCTTGTAAGGAGAAGAAGGGGGGCAGATGCTGATCTGTGGTCACCAGTGACAAGACCTGAGGGAATGGCCTGAAGTTGTGCCAGTGGAGGTTCAGCTTGGATCTCAGGAAAAGGTTTTTCACCCAGGGGGTGGCTGGGCATTGGAACAGGCTCCCCAGGGAGGTGATCACAGCACCAAGGCTCACAGAATTCCAGCAGTGTTTGAATTATGCTCTCAGGCACTCTTGGGGATGGTGCTGTGAAGGGCCAGGAGTTGTCTTGATGATCTTTGTGGGTCACTTCAACCAGGCACTTTGGTCTGAAAGGAAACTTTGCTCAGTTTGTCTTTCCTGATCCTTTGCTCTGTCATTCTTAATAAAATACTTGTGAGTAAAAGAATTATTACACTCCTAGTAGGCACAAGTAGGCTTCTTAAAGCAATAATAGCACTGAAAAAGGATTTGGTTTGGGGTATCTCATCAGAAATTGCACTGGACTTCATCCTTATTATTAACTTGTCTTTAAAATGGGAATCATATTCCAAAACCTAATTGATACAAAGCATATTTGGCTTGGCTGGGTTCAAAGTACCCTACCTCAGTAAATTAACACTGGAATAACAAAACATTCAGCCAAAACATCCAGACAAAAAAGTCTCAAATTTCATGAGAGGTCTGTTGTAGCAATGTAATGTTCACCCCATCCCCCACCCTCCCCAGCTGATATTTTCTGAGAAAGCAGAACAGACTAAAAGAGATTAAAAAGCTGGAGTCCATTGCCAAAGCTGTAATTCTTTTTTCCCACTGGACTAAGATGGTGCTGCACAAGGTGTTGATTACACAAAGGTATCAGAACTTGTGCATCAGTTTACCATACACAAAAACCATGACAGTCCCTCAGATAGATCTTTCAACTCCTTTATGTCACAACTGTCAACAGATATTCCTTGAAATGATTCAGGGAATAAACCTAGAAAATGCACTTACATTTTTTTCTGTACAAATAACCATGAAAACAAAGTATGTAAAACAAGAAGTAACGTTCTAAGTTTAACTTAATTTTTATTTGATTGTACATGAGAAATATCCTGAGAGAAATAGACTGGGCATGTGGAGTTTTTTTTTCCCAAAAGGTCAAACAGTCTTTGAATGGAAGCAGTGCAGAAACAGTCTCATATGACTTTCAAGAAGCTTTGGTAAGTAGTGTTTTTCTGCAGTTGATCTAAACCAGGTATGGCACCAGCATATGGTATGTTTTTCCCAAGAAGCTTTCAATAGATTTTCATAGTAGGACTGTGCAGAACATGAAGTAAAACATTAGCAGTGGAAAAAGCCTCTTTATATCTGTAAACTTTTCTGTGATGCATTTATTCTTCTCACAGAAAATCATTCACCATTTTTTGTACTTAAGTTGTCTTTCCTACTGTAGGCTCAACTGCTCGCATCTTCCTCTTACATGAATATCTCTCATGATGTTTGTCACAGCTTGTTTTTTGTTTGAAATCAATGGTATCATTACTGCTACACAAAAAAAAAGGAAAGAAAAAAGTAACATCACTTTCATGAAATGTCCCCTCTGGATACTTTTCACTTCTCTGCCTAACGTTTGTAGATGACACTTTGCTCACATCTGTTGAAGCAATTTTTTACCACTTTTTCAGCTCGGCTGCATTTTCCCACCTTCCCTCATTCAAACATCATTGGCTGGTTTGCCTTCCACAGATAAAGCTTCCAACAGCTAAATTCCTATGTCACCAGCTGAGAAGCCTGCTGATTTGATTTTTCATGAACACATGGCACATACTCATTTGTATTGAGTGCAAATTAAATACATTCTTATACACACTGGTAAGACTTCACTTTTAATTCAAAAAGACTGTCACTATCAATGTAAGATTATAGATTTACATATAAATATGTCTCCTTAAAAAATACATGATTTGGTCTTACCTCTGCAACTAGTATATTAACAACTAACAATTTTCCAAGTGTTGTCATGTGTTACTCAAATGTGTCTTTTCTTCTAAGCACTCCCAGTTTAGACTTTAAAATGTCAATTTCTATTTAGGATATATTGTTTTAAAAATTGCAAATCCAACAGAAAAAAAATCAAGGGATATCAGCAATGTTACACTTACTGTCAGTTAATAATCTTGATTTCCTAATTTTACTGAGCTTCCTCCAGTTTCAGAACTGCTCTAGGAGGTGGTTTTACGGTCCTTTTGCATATCTCACCTTGAAGTAGAAGTGACTAGCAGTCATTTCATCTCATTTTTTAAACTATAGCAGCTCTACATTCCTCCTTAACTACTTCAAACCATTCACTCACCTAATAAATTACCTTAGCTAGCTTAGGTCTCCCTGTGCTGGTTTTGGCTGTGATGGAGCTAATTTTCTTCATAGTGTCTGGTGTGGGGCTGTGTTTTGGATTTGATTTGAAAACAGTGTCGATAATTCAGAGATGTTTTTGATTTTGCTGACCAGAGCCAGGACCTTTTCTGCTTTTCGTGCTACCAAGCTGATGAGGGGACTGGGGGTGCAGAAGGAGGTGGGAGGGGGCACAGCTGGGACAGCTGAGCCCAACTGAACCAGGGGAAATTCCACACCATGTGGTATGTTCTCTCCCTTCATAAAGACATCTAAAACAGAGGTCTTCAAACATTCCCTGATTCTTCTGAAATTTTTTGTGGAAAAGCATCTTGATGCCCACCCACTTCATGATATACTCTACTATAGCTCAAAACATTTATTTCTAAATATTTAGAGGGACATCTGATGTGGAAATCTTAACAACAGGCAGACCATGTATACATTACAATGTCACCCATATCAGAAGGGCTAAGAATTAGTATTTTTCCTCTTTAAAAAGGAAATAAGAGCAAGAATTCAATATGCACCTTCACAGTTTCATACAGCTTTGCAGTCCTTGGCTTCACTTTCATTGGTAAAGAAGGTTGAGTTATTTTTATTTCTTGAGGCTTTCTGGCTTCTTACATAGGTGAGAATTTACTGCTGTACATCAACCAAAATGTTTTTCATTAGACATGTTAGACTGTTTATTCTAAAATAGAAGCTTTCATAATTTTCTTTTTGAAAAATGGGTCTAAGGCTTCTACGTAGGTCATCATTTGTTTTAGTCCCACTTGCTAAGATTCAGTATTATAGAATCATTTTTTAATCTTTCTTCCTGAGATTTCTTTATTGGCAAGTCACAACAAACTGTAAAATTTGCTACATTTACCATGAACAGCTTGTGAAACATGTCAACTTTCTCTATAATTTTCACAGGGCTTTAATTATGAATCAATGTGATGTTATGAATAGGGGTATTCATAGTTAATGCTTTCAACATGCAGTAAGCAATATTTCTATTAGTTAAACATTGGTCATATCCACAGGCACTAAATTCTGGATTGCTTCTTTTGTGAATACCCAGGCATATGCTTTTCACTCAATCTGATGGTCAGGTTAAAAAGGAAATGATGCATTTTCCTTGGAATTTTACATTGCAAATAAGGATGAATTTTCTAAGTGGAGAGTTGCAATTCCCTTGGGACAATTTGTGACTGACGTTATATTTTATCTGCACATTGAAACAACACACTTATCAAATGGAAAAGAAGAAGAAAAATTACAAGAGATTTGATCTTTTTTACAGCGTCTAATAGTAAAATACACTGTATGATTAATGAACCTGTCAACTGTAATGGGAAGGATATGTAACAAGTAACTGTGCATTACTTGTTTGTGATTCTTATCTTTTATAAATGCAGCCATGTGTAGGATGATAAGATTAACTCTTTGTGCTTTTAAGTGAACATTATATTCAAGAATAATACAACCTCTGCTGTTTCTTGTCTTTCTGTCAGTTCTCAGTCTTAAGAGCTGGAGCTTTCCCTAATTCCAAAACAACTATATTATTATTTCATTTGGCATGTCTACACATCCACTACTGGATATATTATTTAGAGGTATGAAAGACAAAAGGGCCCACACAGCCTACCTGTCTCTTTCCATTTAGCTTTTCATGCTTTGTACCCTGCAGCTTTTCTGTGTCAAACAAAAAGATTTTAATAATTTCTTCAGGATTTCTATGGGGCCTACAAGGGCAGAGCCCTGGATGCACATTGCAACCTGCATAGCATTGAGGCAGTATGACATGAGGGATATATGTCCTACAGTTCTACATTATTTTTGAGATGCCTATTATGTAATTTTGTATCCTTTGTATCCTTTGTATCCTTTGTATCCTTTTATACTCCAGGAATAGCACTGAGAAAAAAACATTTTTCATGTCCCACTAACTCAAAACTTCAGGAATCCTAATATTGTTTAAGTGTATTGCAGAGGTACGGCCTTGAGATGGGAAACAAAGCAGGGATTTCTGGCAGTTTTCTCACCAGCTATCAGGAGGGAAAAGGAAAGACAATGTTTTTGCATCCAAGACTCAGAAACTTCATCATATGATAGTAGTCAGATACCTCTAAGGAGGACATTAAAAAAAAAATGTTTACGAAATTTCAGTATTATCAGAACATCACCATTGAATGTTCAGTGGCATTAAAGTAAGAGGAAGTTATTTATTGCTCTTAACTTCATATTTATTTCTTGACTCTCAACTATCTCATTGTCTTTAATTGGATAACTTGTACCACTGAAAGTAATACAGATATGTTCCAGATGTACAGAAATTCTGAACAAGGAATATGGGAAGTGTTTGCAATTGTAATCAAATCTCGCTCTCTTACTTTGTTGTCAATGAAAAAACCCAAAAAACAAGACCAAAACATTATTTGAGCAGAAATAAAAAAAATAATTTATATATGTTTTAATGCACTTTAAAAGGGGGACATAATATAACAATATAGTCCATTTACAATTTAAGAAAATAGTCCATTTCATTTTGATTTTGGGAATTTAAAGTTTTATGTTTCAAAAGAAAGTTCAAAACTGAAGTACATTTTGAAGTCAGACCTGAGCATAGAGAAAACCTTTTGATGTGGTGTGAAAATTGGGAAAATTACCTGTCATTACTTGAATGCTATTGTGAAAATAATTTGTCACAATATACAAAATTTATTGCAAGACATTATTTATTGTAATAGCACCCCATCAAGTTAGCCTACTAACATTAACAGTGCAGTATGATCATATCAAATATATATAAAAATCTTTAATATCAGTTTTTATTTTTGTGCTGTTTTTAAATTGATATCGGAAAAAAATGTCCTATAAAATTAAATACATGTTCAAGGTCCAGTAATACTTGTAGAGAGGAAAGGTAAAAGTTGTCATCATTCCCATGATATCTCATTATATATCTTAAGGGAACCTTTTGCCATGCAAACTGGTTACACTATTTTTTTATAGCTATCCCATATCTCTGAATTAGGCAAAACGTTAAACAGAAGTGAATCATCAAATATGATTTCTACTGGTTCTCCTTTCACATGCTTTTGCATCTCCAATGAGATTTTAAAGTCCTTTTGAAGTCAAGGGAAAACACAGGCAAATCAGGTCAATTTGTTTATAGAAAATTAACCCTGTGAAGTGAACCCTATTTTGTATACTGTACTGTGCAGTGCCATTTTGCCCAAACCAGAGGTTAAATATGAAAAGGTGCCCAACAAAACTTCAACAAGAGAAAAGGTAACAAGACAGAAAAGGAAAATAGTAGACTAAAACCAGAAAAGTTAAGGTTTAGTAAATGCACTGAAATTCTATACTTAGAATACTAGAATTATTAAAAAAACCCAAACAGCTATTAGAGATGCAGAATGATTCCACGTGGGAGAAAATGTGCTCAGTGAAATAAAGAACTCATCTTGCAAAGGGAATGAAAACAATTTTAGGGTGTTGCACATGAGACAAACTAGTGTCTACAGTCATTAGAACACATACAACAACCATTGTTGCTGTCATTATCCATCCAAAACTAAGTGTTGAAAGGATAAACTGACACACAGATTTTGAGGAAGTACCTTGTCAAGCCTCTATACTTTTCTTCTGTGACAGGAAAATTGCTCTTTTTGTTGGTGGAAAGTAATAGATCTAAATTAGTTTGGTACTAGTAAAGCTTTTAAAACTGTTTAAACAATGCATTAATAAACACACAAGAGAGAAGATAATCCAGTTAAAAAGACTAAAAGATGGAAAGTAATAACGATGGGACTCAACAAATTAAACAGGGAGGACAGACCAGGGATAATTCAGCAATCTCATCACCCAGTAGGAAAGAAAATTAATAAAATATGGACCCAGCAACTGAGAATTATAAGAGAAGTAGAAAGTATAGCATAAACAAAAGTTGAAACACAAATGATTGCTTAGCCTGAAAACTGAAATTTCTTTTAATAAATACAAAGAAGACAGTGATCAACTTTCTATGTATCCAGTGAGAGTAGTAGAAATAATAATCTTAATTTCTAGCATGAGACATTTATGGCGGCTATTAGGAGGTGAAAAAATCCTGTTCCACCTAGTGTTAAAATAGTTGAACAGCCTTTAGCAGAGAAACACAGTGATTTTAAGAGACCCTCTGTTTTTTAAAAAATAGTTTCAGTAAGCATCTCTCAGCAATGGTCTAGGTTTGCATCCCCAGCCTAGTGGGAGAAGGAATAAGATCTCTTCAAGGTAAGTTCCATGCACAGTTTTTTACATTCCTTTTAACTCTATATTTGTCAATACCAAAAGAGTGATCATACACTCTCTCTTGGTAATGTGTTTTATGAATTAGGAGTGTCTTGGAAAATCTCAAATAATAACTACCCTGTGGTACCTGGACACCAAAGACAGCAAAGGAGCCTAATTCTTTCCAGAACAAAGAATGACAGTGGGAAATTGTAATTGATCTCTACCAGTCTAATTTTATGCTCACTTCTTAATTCAGAGCAAATTTTGAAGGGCTTATCCAGTTTTTCCTGCGGGAAGTTTCATTTATATTCCATTCCAAGCCCAGGCAGTGGCCTCTTATACAGTACCAAGTGTATCAGCAGCAAAGGTATTACACGTCACAGAACCACAAGATGCAAATATCTGAATCTGTGCCCCACGGTCTGGGTCAACAGGCAGCAGCTCCACAGACTGATCTCAGCCTCCTCTTCTTTCAGCAGCACATACTGACACCGGTTGCCTTCACAGGATGTTAAACTTGACAAGATATCACTGACATGATTTGTCTGCTGCAAATGTCCTGTAGCCAAACTGTCCTCTTCTGTGTAAATGCTTACTGAAAGAAATGTCTTAAACTCCAGACTAAGTGCTGATGTAGCACTTCAGAGGCTGCAGAAATCAGACATTTACCAAGTTGTCTGAGTTGGTAAGTAGCAGTTTATTTTTAGTGCCTTCAGAAGTGGCGTGAAATGCCTTCCCTGGTTAACATCCCTGCTCTGACGATACGAGCAGTCAGTTAATATGTTAACATATTACACTTGCCAAAATAAAACTCCTAAACCGCACCCACTGACATTAATGATAGGCTGTGGAAAGGTTATTAATAATCTGAGTTCAAGTTTTGCTACCAGCTGTCAAATAAAGTGTTATGCTACTGAATTCATAATACAACACTGGAGTGAGGGAATTCTCCACATTTAAAAGATTTATTGTTGTAACTATATTAGTTTTCCATTGTGCATTTTATGTCAAATAGCAAAAAGTTCTATTCTCATTTAGAACATTATTTACTGTTCTACCTATTATCCCTGGAAGAAAAAAAAAGGACAATGAACAACATCTAGTTAATCTTTTGGCTTTAACACTTCAATATGTAGTGATTTTTTTTTTTTTCCAGTGTCCAAAACTGACATGACCATTTTTCAAGCAGTAGCATGTTTAGACATGTTTGCTTTTTTCCTATGTATGTTCATAACAAAGTCTGCCCCTTTATTCCCAAATAAAGCTGGCTGCAACTTTGTTGGGGTTCTTTTGGTTTGTTTTGTTTGTGGTGGTGGTAGTGTTTTTTATTGAATGATATCTAGCTAGAAAATGTGCTTTTATGCAAAATGAAGAATTAAGGTGAAATGCACCAGTTATCAGTTCCCATTTACTTGGGAAATTCTGCCATGGAATGCTTGGCTTCTTAGCTTGGTCACTGATACATGAATTTGAATTTTCCATCTGCACAGCCAGTCCTCAGATATTATTAGCTTGTTCTGAAGCTGATAGTTAATTCCTGTCCAGTACTCCTCCACTCTGGAGATCACTGACCAAAGTGATTGTCATTACAATTCAGGAGTCACTATGGCACTAAACATTGGAGCTCATAGTTTGGTTTTCCACATACCAGCTCTTCCATCTTTGGGATTAAGCATAAAATCACTACTCTGTTTGGAAATGTTTGTCCTTTTGACTATCTGACAGTGCCAGTAAATCGTTTTATTTCTGGTTAGCAAAAAGGCTTAAATATTTTTATTATGATTTTCTATACTCCTCTGGGAATAAAGCATGATGTTTAGAGAAAGAATAAGCCATTTTTCAAATTAGAGGAAGGTTACAGCAAGTATTTTAAGACTCTTTCTGTTGCATCAAAAACTTTCTTATTGTATTTTCTCTTGTGTTATAGAAGTTGCAGTTAATTGATTGAGTAAAAGCATCCTCTTTGTTTTTCTCTGCAATTTACAGCTTTTGACTCTGAGAAACTCCTTTGAGGAAATTACAGTAGACCTTTGTTACAACTGTAGATACTGAGGTTGTTCCAAAACACTTTTCTTATAAATACTACTGGAAAATCCACCACTACTTGATCCAACACTGTCTTGGGTTTGTTTATAACACAAAACAAAACCACACTCCCTACCCCATCTCCACAGCACCTGGGGACCTGTAAGCTGAAAGAAGTTTGTGGAGATAGTTATAAATCACAAAAAAAAAAAAAAACAAAACCAAACCCAGAACATTAGCTAGAACAATGAGGATCCAAAATCCTTCAATTTTACAAAATTTGTCACTACTAAATCACTTTCAGTAGTGCAGGTCAGATGCAGGAGAAATTTCTGCAGGAAAATATCAAGCTTGGAATTGCAGAGGACAATCATCATTTAGAAGTCTGCCATAGCAGTGTACTACACTACAGACATGATTAGTACTTGTGGATATTGGCAATTGTTACATGCAATTACTCATATTACTTTATAAAGTGCTCTGTAACTGCACTGTAGTGATTCTGACAGTGTTTTTGTGTCCCTTGGCTGTTTCAGTGTCTTATTGTAAAACCTCATGGTGTTGTTTTTGGACCAAGCTGTATAACTGCAAAATGCAGAAGTGTTCATGTACTTAAGGTGACTCTGATGAGTTTGTTTAACTTTCATCACATCCCTTTGAATACAAAACCCAGGTCTCAGCCCTGAATACTCATCCACAGCTGTAATAAATTTATTTACTCTCCTGATGATGGTCAAGGCTGCAAATTAAAACATCAGAGAAACAAGTTATTTCATAATTTTTCAAGCTACTTTTAACCCCTCATTGTCATCTTATTTTGAGATTTATAAAAACACAGGGTAGAGCGTATGCAACTTTGTAACATTAGAGAGCAGAGCATTGGCATTAAAAAGGCAAAAAATCATACCATTGGTAATAAATGTTCTGTATCTTGAATTCAGAACAATTGTGAATATAGAAAAAGTATTGCTTTCACATCTTTGAAAGGTTATAAACATAAAATGTGGATTTAAACAAATGGGCAATAAAACACTTCTGAAAAAATGTGCATATAGGCTACATTTATTGCATGTGATGAAGGGATGAGAGCATTTTTGGCGGATGAAAGTGTCCAGGTGTTTCCTAATTCTCTAAGTGGGCATTTTCTGAGCTTAAGAATTTCACACTTGACAGATGCAACTTCCTGAACCTTCTGGTAACACTGTAGATATACTGGGGAACCCCAAGAGGCAACACTGGGGTTTTTTTTCTCTGCTCTCCATGCAGGGTCTCTCAGGTCAGCTGCCTGCTAAGTGCCTCCTCCAGACAGCCTACCAGGTCCGACGCTGTGTACACACAAAACGCAAAAGCTATCTGGGGGTGGAAAACACTGTAAAATTGTAAAGGATTATTATAGTTTCGGAGACACCAACTATGAGTGCCAGGCTTTTTGGTACGAAATACTGATTAATTTCATGGCAGTGGCTGCTGACAATTGCTACCTAATGAAAACAGTATTATCGTAATTTTTTGCTGCGCTATGAAGGTGAACTTTTCTGGAGATTTGATGTTCCAAGAATGAGTCTCTTTGTAAACTTTATTAAGTGAAAATAAAGATCATCACCGATATACAGTCAACCTAGTAGAAGCTCTGGAAATCACCAAGCTATTCTTTACTCCAACAAGGCTGCTATTCTTTCCTCCTAATATAAATAGATCATTTATAGAAAAAAAACCCTAATTTTTTAGACTTCAGTTCTGCTGTTACAGCAACAAGACATACATCTTCATACATAAATTAAGATTTAGTTTGCTCCCAAATTTGCCCCTCAGGGGCTCAGAACCAGGAAATCAACAGGAGAGTGATTTTTCATTACTCTCAGCTTAGACAATATATGGCCTCCAATAAAACAAGCAGAGCCCCTACTCTCCTACCATTGCCTATGAAGCCAAGATGAGCATGCATTCCAGATTTGTCACTTTGGAACACTATTTCACCTGGTTTTTTCCAACTTTGTCACCTTCTCCTTTGCTTGTATGGATCCATATCCCCTCCTCCAATCAGTCATTTCCTTTGGTTGGTTTGTTTTCTTCTGAGAGGGTGGGTTGTGGATCAGAATTAACTTAGTTTTTTCAGTCCTAAAGATGTAAGGTTGCCAAATCTGTGCTTAGGAATATTGAAAATGCTCAGATTCTGTAGGAGCTATAGCAAGCAGAGGGCAGCACTTTTGTGACTGTCACCCTCACTTCATCCTACCAATAGGTCAAACTCCGAAAACTGCTGCCTGAGTACATTGGAAATAAAATTCCCTTATACCACTGCACACTGTTAATAATTTAAATAGAAACAGTGGCAGAATAATAAAACTTGATGTCATATCCTCTTCATTTCTGAAAGTCTTACACATGGCAGCTGCATTAAAAAATCAGGGAGTATGCAGTAGGATACCTACCCTTTGTAATGTATATGTCTTTTTAAAGGAAGGTGTGATTATATTCTGAATAGGTCACTCTCTGTGCCTGGCATTTCTTCTCTTTTTCCTATGACCTTTTACTAAACAAGTGGGGCATTTGCAATCTTTTTGGAACTGTCCATCCATTTGAGGCAGCGAATATGAGAGGCATGGTTTGACTATATCAGAATTACTGCAGTGGGTTATTGCAAGGGCAAATAAAACCACCTACTGTGGGTGGAAATGTTTCTTCCATAACAGCATGTCTCCAATTCAGGTTTAACTTTACTTTGTCTTCTGTTTGTTCATCCACATTTCTAAAGATTTAAATAAATGTGCAGTCACATTTGTTCATGGAAAGTAGCAAATGAATAAAACTGCAGTGGACAGATTTGAGTTTCACAATGTATGCTGAAACAGATGTCTTCTTTTCAATGGCTCTGGAAAGAATTATTAATATGGACCTTCCTTGGTTATGAAAGAGACAATTAGGAGCTCTAATCCAATCTCTAATAGTTCAAAAATGTTATTTTTTATTAGATTTCAGCAGCAAAGAATACCATTTAGATAGATCACCAGAGTAATAAGCAACATGATGCTGGGTTCCACCCCATCTGTGATATTTTAAAAATACAGTCTACCAGTGCCAAACTTCAGATTTCCCATGGGAACATTTACAAGAATACAAAGCTCAATAGGCAACACTGATGCTGTATTAAGGATTTGTGTCATTTCCACTACAGAATAAACATGTGCTATAAAGGGGCATGTAGGATTTTATTAGTAGAGAACTAAAGTTTGACTTACATGAAGGATTTGATTCTGTTCAGTCCAGCACAGGGCTATCACATTTTCAGAATTTTTTCTGCTCTACCGAGACAAAGACATGGTGAACATCTAAATCTTTTGCTTATGAACCAGATTTTAACCCATGGAGAAATAGTTTTAAATATGGTTTATAATCTGTTCAATGAATATGATAGCTTTAGCTTGGTCCCTACTGGATACTTTTCCATATTTCAAAACCCACTCTGCTTCCCAAATTTGGCACAGTAGCAATTTTTGGTGATACAAAGCCAAGAACTGAAATTCTAAGGTGTTGGAGATTGGGTTTATGGACTATTGGAGAAGCTGTGAAGAGGAGAATATACAAGGTCTGTCACAGCCATCTGTCCCCACCCAAACAATTTAAGGAGCAGAAATGTTAAGTGATTTGCTCAAAATGAGCAGGTCTATTGAGGCTGCCATAGAGGGATTCCAGAACTAATCATGATCTGGGAATGTGCACTCATATCAGTGTAGGACCACACTAAAGCATCATTATATCAGACACACAAGCTTTCATGCTCATTCTCTCATCAATAGGTCCAAATACTTAAACATTCAGCTCTTCATGGACATGTATCAAATACCTACAGCTAAGCCAAGTTTAGGGAGAGTTGGGGTTCAAGAGTTATATTGAAATTGTAATCCTCAAAGCCACAGATCTAACTGCCAGCAGAGTGAAAAACTTCCTGAATTTCTGTGTCTCCTTTGGATCAATGAGTATTAAAAAATCCTGCAGCTAGGTCTGTACTGAAGAGAATGCCAAATACAATGAGGTGTGCTGACAAATTCTAAGAAATCCTCATTTCTAGAATAAACGCTGCTCCTGATGGGAAACATCCCTTTGTAAGTTCTCTGGAACAAAATGTCTTGCTCATAGGACTAGGATGCAACAACAAGGGTTTGACAGAGCAGAATTTATAGCCACTTGGGTGAATCACAGTGACAAAAATGAGCCTTAACTAAATTCTAGCTCTTAAAAGCTACCTGGCTCCAGCTCACCTCCTAGTTTCTTGCCTCCTGAATGTAAGGAAATAAATCTCTTGTCCTGAAAGGTGAATCTAGCACAGCTATAGACAATGATCCATACAGAACACTCATTTCACCATAGGTCATGAGCAAGGGCCCCGTCAGTTGGGTTTCATGTCCAGAATATCAGACATCAGTGATTTTGGTCGACTGGTGCATGGATGGTCTGAGACTGGGGCCATGGTTAGTTTTCAGAAGACAAGAGATGAAAGATCTGGGTCTGCCATTAGGTTTTTATAAAACCAAAAGCTTGAATGCAGGCAAGAATCACTTGACTAAAAGGTTTATTGATGAGAGTTTTGATAGGTGTGGCTTTAGCCTAATTAACAGTTACATTAAGTGAGGGGTTTTGGCAATTTGGATAGAAAAACTAAGTATATTGTATGACTCTTTTAATAAAGCTACAAATATTTCTGATGAGAACTGAGGAAATTATAGTACTACAATACCTGCAGCAGGGAGGATTTTCTAGATCAAAGTAGAATTTGATAAGGACGTCCAAAAAAGTTGAAGACCTTGGTTTTTCCAGGTCTCTTGTGGACTAGGAAGAGGGCTGAGCTTAGTAAGGCTGAATAGCATCTAAAACACAGCATGTATTATGCAATATAAGACTAGGAGTAGGCTGGGGGTCAGGCAGGTGCCAAAGAGTTCTCAAATGTGTTGCTGGATCTTGAAACACATTATATTTAAGATGATCATTCTTACCAGACAATGAAGATCATTAATTCTAGGAGGCATATAGATCACAGGGCTACACTTTTACTTAGGACAAGTTGACATCAGAGTGAGTGTTTGGGACACCATATGAGAAAAACTATATTTATTGATAGAAATTGATGTGAACTATATAAAAATTCACTCAGAAGGAAATGCTTACAAAGAGATATGAAATATAATTTTCCTAGATCACTGATCATGCACCTTTGTTATAACTACCTAATTTGGTATCACAAGTGGTCTAAACTTGGCACTGTTGATCAGAACTGCCCCTCTCCTTTAACACTTGTTTTGATTGGTCAGTGCTACCTCCATATATGTACACAAAGAAATTTGGCAGTATTTACAGTACCTTCCTGGAACAGAAACAGGAGCATATTATACCCTATAATCTAGAAAAATATCCCCATGTGTTAGATTGGGTCTGCCCTTCCCTCCTCAAAGGATATTAGGTTATACCTTTCACCTTCAAAAGCCTCATTAATGCTGCAATAAAATTATATAAGGTTAAGAAAAGTAATCTGCCACCATGCACCATTATGCAGATAAAATAACTTCTTACATGTATCTGACCTGCTATATTAGACAAGTTTCCATTTTGAAATCCCATATTTGCAAGCTTTTTTTTTTCAATGCAGTAGAAAATTGGCTATATGTGCTGGGCTCACAAAGTAATTTTTTGTGTACTTAGGACAACTGCATTTTAAGTCTGACTGCCTGTTGCTTCTCTTCTTGTTTCTTTTTAGTCTACAGCCAGATTTACTGTTTTTCTTCACAGGAAAATTACAGTGCTTTCTGTGCACTGCTGAACGTGTAATGTCCTACAGGTTGGCAGGCACAGTAAAAGCATTTCCCTGGAACAGGTCTGACAAAACAGCTGGGGGTATTTGTAACAGGGAAGCGCTTAAAGGCCATGCTCAGAACCATGGTGGGTTTGGCTCTCTGCAACTGTGCCCATATCCCACGCTGAACACAAATGGAGCCAAATCCTCTTTCCTAAATCCCATTTAAGTATTTGTGTGAAATATTAGACACAGGAGAAGTACTATAGTTGGAAGGCCTCCAAAATATGAATTTTTGTCAGGACTGATCTACGGCAATATTCATCAGTCCTCCTGACCCTACCATTCACTTGCCAAAGCTCACAAATGCAGCAGAGCCATGTAATGTATTTAAAACATCTCCAAAGTCAAGAGAAGAGAGGGAATTAGTACCAATATCAGCCTCATGCTGCCCTGTGCAGGGGAAAATTTTGCTGCACAGACACCTCTTCACAAGGAGGTCTGCATCACATGCATATTATACAGTCTAAGTTCGGGAGCTGCACATGGATTGGGCCACATGCACTTCACGAAAAGTAACCACAGCTACTGGGGCAGAGCAGTGTACAACAGTGCTTGATAGGACAAAGGACACTGGAGGTCAGAGGGAAACCATTTCTCTTTTAAATCTCGTTTTAGCAAGTGTCTGGCTCCCCTGAGCATGGTGAATTATGTGTGACTGTATGCATAGATGAACAAAAAACTCATTGAGAAATACACAGAAATCACTTGTAACTGCCAGGTGGCACCTAAAATTAAACACATGCAGTGGATCAGTAACATTAGATTAAGATTTTGCTCTGTTCTCAATTTCAAACCATATACAGAGTATAGGGTTTAGGAATACGGAGTATAAGCAGTTTCTTTTACGTATTTTGCAGGTACTAAATGGTTCCAAGAAGAAAATTGATTTCTACTGGAATACTAGATGCAGCTCCAGCTGAAGTTTATACATATAATTGGATAGTGAAATATTAATTTTTTATATATATATATATAAATATATAAAACCACCTTGCATTTCTGTCTAAAATTTTTGCAGAAGAGTACATTATACCCAACACTTTACATCAAACCTTTAAAGTGAAGGCAAATTCATTAATTTTAAAAGTAAAGTAAGTCTTAAGAACATATTTTCAACAGTTGAAAGCTGCTTCTTGAAAAATTCTGGACTATGTAACTAATTTTTTTCCTAATCTCCATTTACCCTTGACTGATGCTTCACTCAGAAGGGAGTTGTGAGTGTTTGGTGTTCCAGGAAAGAGCAACTGACAGGCTCTTGACTTTTGAAGCAAGAAAACAAAATTGAATGAACTATTTTGAAACACCTGAATGCTTTCAAAGTGTCAGTCTGTAGGAAAAAAACAGAATGAGTGTTGTGTTTATTTCAATACCATGCACACATTTTGGATGACCTTAATAATCTACCAGCAATGTAAGATCTTAGGAGTGACCCTCTTTTTCAGAGTCAGGCTACTCAAACTTTTCAAAATAGGCCCAGTAAAGCAAACAAAACAGAAGAGGTATTAAAGGATATCCTTGAAACTTATGTTGAAGCTATTTCCTCAATAGAATGAACCTGAAGACATGCTTGAGGTCTTTCCTGAAAAGGGGCTTACATCACACCATGCAATCATGGAATCATAGTAAAAGGGTAGAGATATGCAAAGAGAGATAGATAAATTTCTACATTATTTATATTAATATAATAACCATATCAGTGCTTTAGAAGCATTGAACATCTCACCATGTTTCAGAATTTCAATCCATGAGTTTCATTTCTAAGCATATAATTGCATTTCTTTCTTAATGCCCATCACCTTATAAAACTTCCACACCTTTATGAATTTACCAAAGAAAGTAATGCACTGAAAGGAAGAAGAAATATGCTAAGTTCCACACTGAACCTCATGTATTTTTCTACAATAAAGAACAAAAGCTTTATGGTAAACTGAAAGGAAAAGAAAGCAAATATCACGAGGAACATATAAGTGTTTCCAATGTGATGACTGGAGCAGGGACAGGGGTGATAAGGAGATCACCAGACAGATCCATAGTGAGGAGACAGCCCCAAAGTGGAGCCAGGAAGTCATGTTGGCTGTAGATCCTGGAGATCTGTGGCCAGGCAGAGACATGGTCACAGCACAGCTCAGGTGAGTACCATGGTCTGGGGCCTGAGTTACAAATGCAGCTCGTGAGCAAAGCAGGGGAGGGCCTAAGGAGGTTTGTGAAGGCTGTTTCCCAGCAGGCTGATGCCAGTCGCAAGTCCAGGAGTGGGAGCTGGTCCTCACACTGGCAAGCCAGAACTCCTACCTGCAGTAGAGGCTGCTGAGCTTGTGGGGTACTCAAGTTTCATCTTGGATAGAGAAGGATGGTTTGGTGCTAAGGCATGGGATTCACCCAATTACCCCAGATACCTCAACTAATCAAAAGGAAATGCCAGTGACTGGATGGGTGAGCCTGAAATCTTGCAGAGTAGGCATCTCAGAAACTCTGAACTAAGCCTGATGTATAAAATTGAGACTCATAGCAAGCCCCACACCTTATTTTCCTGGAAACACTTGCTTACACTTCATAGCATGGTGGCAGTGGTGTAATCTCTCTTATATCAAATTCTGCAGCACATGCTGATATTTCTTACTTCATCTGCTTAAAATTTTTGCTATATCCCAATGGTGCCTTTACTGCTGGTTTAGCAGCACATTCCCTCTACAGGCTAACTGGATTCCTAGGTCTTGAAACTCCTCAGTTTTGGTTGAAAATTCTTCCATTTGAACTGAAGAGGGATAGTAGACCATTTTTTTCACCTCCACTGCCTTCCTGATGGCCCAGGAAACAGCATAAGCTTTGAATTCCTGCTGGACAACTTTCCAAGGGAGGAGCAAGGATAAATAAACTCTGTCATCTCCCTTTCTAAAGCAAGGATTGGAAGCACAAAGTAGCTGAGCAAAAGGTGGTCACCACTGACCCAGTGGTTTCCCTTCAAGCACAAATATGTCACACAAATTTTAGACTTTATTTCATTGTGAGAAGAGTGAAAAATAAACCTCTTCAGGTTACAAACAACTAGGAAAAAACCTACAAAGATATTTGGTAATTAATAATTCCTGATGAAGCCAATCTAATAAATGTGTGAGTGCATAGAAGATAAACATGGACACTGACAAAAAGGCTTTGGTAGGCCACTTGAAATGAAAGACAGCACAGTCCTGAAGGCAGGAACTCACTGGAGACCATCTGAGATGGGCAAAACTATTGCAGTCAAAAGTGCAGAACGAAAGGAGCCAGGCACAGCTGGTGGAAATACACAGTAAAACTTCTTGAGGATAATTTTTAATTATAAAATGACGGTCACAAGAGAGAGGCTGAACTCATGTCCTGATGGAAATTGATTACCCTCCACAAGGTGTCCCTAAGAGAGCCTCAAAACAGAGCAAATGTTTCAGAAGACAGTCTGGCTTCTAGTCATAGCAGGTTAGCAATGTCCTGTCCTTCTAGCAGTGTAAAAGCCAATCTAATCAGGTGTGAAGCATTTGATGTATGGAAAAATTAACCAGCATCTAGAGAGAGAACCTGGCACAAGATGAAGAAACCTGGCAGCTGAGACAATAGACCTGGCAAAATCTACAGCAGTTTCATTCCAGTTTTGTTGAAGGTAATTCTTTTCTGCTTTCTATTCTACATAGCTTTCCTTTCATTTTCATTCTAGGCTGTAAATCCAACTAAGTAAGCAAGCTTTTCTGCTGTGTGCCAAGACATCATTCTGCAGAAAAGCACAAAAAGGACTTTCAATTTATTTATCTCTAAACTCTTTGTTGCAAAACATGGCTTTAAAATGAATTTTCAAGCATCTTTTTATGGAATTAAAATTAGTTAGAATACCCAAGGATATATTAATAAAAAAGTAAAAGCAAAGTAAAGTCTTACTTAATTCAGTAAATGTTCTCACAAGCCAATAGAAAATAATTTTTAATAAACACTTAGCTAAAATCAGTGTCTTGCATATTGGAGAATTGCTGAGGAAGTCAGGTGCTCTTTCATATAATTATTTGCCTACCCAAAGAATGCATGCAATATTTTGTTCCAAAACAAAACCAAAACCAAGAACCCACACTTCAGATTTATCTAGTGTTTTAACCAAAGACACTATCTTTTAGCTCTTTTTGAAGATCACCCCTTTCTGTCTGTCCATGGATTTCTTCCACCTTCTTCCTTGAAATGTCTGGAGTTTTTTGTTGTTTGTTTTTTTTTTTCCTCTATGCACAATATTCATTCAGAAAAAAAGAAATTACACCCATGTCTCTCATCCCAAACTCTCCTCATACATTTCACCTTCCTGAGTATGGCCAGAATTTTGGANCTTCTTCCTTGAAATGTCTGGAGTTTTTTGTTGTTTGTTTTTTTTTTTTCCTCTATGAACAATATTCATTCAGAAAAAAAGAAATTACACCCATGTCTCTCATCCCAAACTCTCCTCATACATTTCACCTTCCTGAGTATGGCCAGAATTTTGGGAAAGGCTTTGTATTGGGTTGTCTGCTTCCCACTCCCTCCAAAAAAAGAATAGGATTTCCTGACTGGCTCTACCATAGCTTGGCCTTACTGAGATTTTCATATAGCTCCTAGAATAAGAAGATATATTTAGAAAAAATAACCCTTTCTCCATTGTAAAGCTTACCTTGACTGAGGTGCTCAGTGATAAGCAGTTTATTTTTATAAACACACAAATGAACATCCACACTGTAGACCAGCTTGATTTGTATCCATGTATTTTCCTCCTAAAATAGTGTGGCAACCTGCACTATTAGTTAACATCTTGAGCAGGATGATTAGAGCATAATTTTTCATACTCTGCTCTAGAAGAAACTTATGTCCTTTCTACAAAAGCAATAATATAAACTCCAAACTTAATTTTCTTAGGTACTGCTATAATCAAAAGAGAATTGTGTTGTTCTGTATTGATCCTACACTGGCAGTAATTGGAGCAGCTGACACAGTTGGTCCCACACGTGGTAGATGTGCATCCACGTGTACATCTCATCATCTTCTGTCACAGAGGAAGTGTGCTGCTGTATTTATTTCCATGCATTGAAGATATAGAGTAAGGGGCTTGTCCCTGGGGGTACATGTATGCCACTATCATTGGACACTTGTAGTATAAGAATGCCACAGCGTGGCATGGAGCGAAAGTGAGCAGGAGCAGATAAATATGTGGAAAATGCTGAGAAATCTGAGTATATTGCAATCCCTACATTTTCTCTATTCATACATTAGGAGAAGGCTGTGGCAGAACAATTAAAAGTGTGATGATATCACATCATCATTTTGACTTAGAAACAGTAATAAGAAACATTTTCAAAACAGCTATGAGACAATTTTAATGAAGTTGTGTGAACAGCTGCCTCTGACCCTCTGCCATACTGGCACATGAATACTCAAGGATATGTGCACCTACTCACAAGCTAGGCACTGCTGATATCCCAAAGCAACCTCTTCCAAATCATTACACGGCAGCAGTTGACAAATTCTATACTGACAAGGAAACTGTCAATACTGAGATAACAGAAGCTTGAAGACAATTGTTGATGTGATTTAATTTTGAATGCTGAATTTATCTCCTCCAAATTAAAAAAAAAAAAAAAAATTAAAAGAAAGCAAGAAAGCAACCATTCCATTGCTTGCTCAACCCTCCTTCCCTCCCACAACCCCC
>VYXF01000177.1:474041-497294 GCA_013397295.1 Polioptila caerulea
AAAAAAAAAAAAAAATTAGGTGATAAATATATTTGAAAATGCAGTTAAGAGCTGATTCCCATGTTAATTTCTCAGAGAAATTTCCCACTAGGGCGTGGCTAAAAGCAGAGAAAGTGAGTTGGGATTGTACAGAGATTACTATGCATTAGCGTAAAGCGTATCTTTTCCCGTGAAGTGAAGAATGGTATAAGCTCCACACTCAAAATGAGAGTATAAATTTGACTCAACAAAGCCGCCTGCTTGCAGGAGCTTGCTTCACTCTCTCATTTCATAGCACAAATAAAATGCTTTTTTATCCTGCCTCTGCAAATAGAGTAAAACATTCTAAATAAAGTAAAAATGTTCTATCAAGGGGACAAGCAAAAAAATTATGTTTCAGGAGATTGCCTGATAGTGAAATGAATGCAGGGTAAGAAGGTAATATGACGAACTCACACAAGGGCACAGAAGTGAATATAGTGGCTTCGGTTTTTTTTCTTTCGTGTTGTCTTCAGCCCATGCAGCCCTGAACTCTTCATTGTCACTTTGGTGGATTAGCAATTGGCTCTGACATTCGGCTGCCTGCCGCATGGGCGGACCTGCCAGAGCTGGCATAGTATGGTGTGCTTTTCCAGAAGTCTGTAGAAAGAATTGAATTCATACTCTTCTTAGCCATAACAAGAAGTTCTCACTGTCTCCACAGATTACAAACATGGGAAACATTTCTCCCTCTGCCACGCAAATTCTGGTATGCACTGCTACTTCCCTTATGGTAAATGATAAGGTTGCTTACTGTTGTAGTGTTTACCTATTGAAATATTGTTATTTCAAGAACTCATGAATACCTTTCAAAATTCCTTTTTTTTAGCTTTCAAATCCTTGTTACTTTCAAATTTGTCAGAATTCTGATTTTGGAAATATGAAAAAGTTTTTGAGAACGTGAAAATCATTTCCACCCCTTGAGTTCCCCTGTTGCTATGCTAGAACAGGTCCGAAGCTTCACCTTTCAAAAGGTCACTTATATATTTAAAATGATGGAGGCACATTTCGTGGGGGAAACTGAAACTACCAACAAGAGGGAGGGCATACACCTAAATGGAAAATCCAAGTTCAAGCCTCTCATGTAAAAAAGACAGAAGAACAAACTGACCTTTGTTCCCTTTTGGTTCACAGACATCCATTGGCTGGTTGTCTATGTTAGGTTTTATCCAAGCTTAACCAGAAAAATCCTTCTTGAAACAGAAGTTTTGCTGAAATTGGTGTATTTCTGGGAAAAGAAAAAAGCGTTCTCATTTCAGCTAACCAGCTTACTCAGTGAGAGATCCTGACACAGTTCTCATGGTAAAAAGGTATTTTTAAATTTTTATTATGATTCAGTAGTGCTATATTTATGTACAGTACATTACATTCCGTGTTTACTTAATCTCAGAAGATATAACAGTAATATATGGAACAGCTATGCACAGTGGGAAGACTATGTGTACATTTGACTTATTAACCTGCTATTGTATGTTTATGGAATAGCAGTGTAAAAATATAAAATACTATAACACTTGATCTTTGATGACATTATTATGCTAATAGATCACAATTTTGTCTTCTGAAGAGATTTTTCCTTTACACTGTAAAAAAATCACCACCTCCCATTATTTTTTCAACACTGTTCTATACACATTTGACAATAGCAGAGTCTTCATTTTCTACACAATTCTGGGGCCAAAAAGGCAAGGTATGTTCTCAGGTAGACTTGACATCATACTGGACCACACTTACGTGTGAACTGTGAAGAAAACAAGCATCCTCAGCTTCTACCAGCTATGCTTGAATGCTGGCTCTGCTGTATTTTGCAGCTCTGGACCAGCAGCCTTGACTTTAGGCTCCATTTTCCAGCTAAACAAAAAATGTCAAAAACTGTCTCAAATGTTTCTGTTGGAAAAGTATATAACCTTGGTTTCAATATTTTATAAGAAACACTGGATTTTATTATACCATAGTTCTGGACTTGCTGTGGTCTTTCGGGCTAACACTAAAGGACAAAAATAGACAAATTAAAGAGCTAGTCAAAAATATTTTGGCAGGAGGCCCTTGCATAGGAGAGCAGGGACTTAAAGCGAGAATTTGATGTTTTCCTCACACTCATAATGTCTTTTTTTTTTTGTCAGCAGCAGAAAATCTGGTTAGCTGTCTCCAGAGCAGTTCTCTTGGACCACATTTACAGAAACCACCAATGAGCTAATAACAGCTGGGAAATACTATCCTGGCACCCACATTTTATCTCAGGACTGCAGCAGGTGGCAGTCACTGTCGTGCAATAATTTTCCTCTATTTTCTAGAAAAGGCTTCTCCAGCAATATGTGCAGAATTCAACTTTAGCATCAGTAGGTCTAAGTTGAAATTAATTTTTCTTTGTTCACTATTACCATAAAATTCTTGATAGACTCAAAAATGTGTCTTGCATTAATGTTCATTCTAAGCCACTTCAGGCATCTTATTTGTCCACATTTTCTTCATCTCCAGCATCTAGTTGAAATGCAAGAGAAAGCCTGGGCAAAGAATTAAGAACACCTTTACTTTTTTTTCTAAATTTTAGTTATTTTAACATTAATGGATGGCTGCAACTTTTTAAATAAATTTAATTTTTCTGCCTTCATTTGTTTTCATGCTGCTTACAGCCTCTTTTTGGGTACTTTTCTAGATTTTGTCACCTTAGTTGAGGATGTTTAGAGCTGCTGAAACCCTGTAGGAAAGGCTTATGTAACCGTGGTTGACTCTTTACAGCTTGGTGAAGGAAGCATAAATAGTTCTCACTTGTGAGATTCTGTTTTTCCATTCCACCACTTCAGTGGACAAACTTTCTTGCTGTGACACACTTGATAGGTGTTGCAAGAGACTAGATCAGGCTCATGGAGGTTAGGGCTACCACAGGCAACTGCCGAGCGTACGTGGACATATAAAATAAAAGACCATGCCGTCCTCGCACTGTTTAGCGGAATCTGCTACCGTCCACGGTCATTTTCAGAGGAGAGGGGAAGTGTGTTCCCGTACAAGAATTTTTAAAACCTAAATTTAATATCCAGAAATTTCTTTTCTGCATTTTGAAATTAGCCAGCAAACTTTCTGTCTTACTAACTAGGCCAGTATTTTTGTAAACGGCATCAGTTTGCTTCACTTTCAAATTTACTTATCGAGAATTACATAGTGCAACTGCTCCAGTATGTTTAGGTACCTGTTCACTATGTTTTCATTCAAATTATTTTGATAAATGGACACACTGACATTTCCTAACCACAGTAGATGATTTTACAGAACATCTTTGAGGTACAGACCAACAATTTTTACATATGGTACAGTTAAATGCAAAACACTGCATATAATTCATTTATTCTTTGGAGAACACAACTTAGTGGAACTCTGGGCTACAAAAATATAATGTTATATGGAAAACAAGTCACTAGCCCAACTTATACCTACCCCACTGTGGCAAAACACATCCTTCTAACAGGAACAAAAATATCATGGATTTAGAATTACTGACAAAAGCCAGTGATAATTACTTCCATGTATTTATTTTTTTCCTTTTAAATCTCAATATAATTTAAAAACTATATTGCTGCTTCCTTCTAGGTACAGAAGTCCTAAGAGAAACTTTAATAATATAATTGAATAAGTAAATAAATAAATAGAACCATCATACACCCATTTTTATGCTTGCTTTAAGTCAATGTTTCATCACACTGACTAAATTCACTTGAGTCCATATTTCACTCAGGTATCTTAAGAGCACCTCTCTCTTTTCTCCCCCAAAATTCAGTTTGTTACTGTAACATTTGTCACAGGTATTTGTCAAAGGTCTTGATTTTTAAAACCCATCATTTTGCCTCATTTACCATCATAATATACCTGAAAAGAATAATACTAATATTTTAATAATTAATAATAAATTAATCATATTATTTTACTATCACTACTGATTCACTAACTTGTTTGACAAAGTACTGCTGTAATAAAACAGTGACTAAGAACAAGGCTTTATGACATGGCATAGTCACTAATTTGTCTAGAAGAAATGGCATTGGAGGATATCCTGTGTCTTTCCCATTTAATTTGAGATAACTATGGTGGTTTTGTTAACACAAGACCTTAGGCTCCTTAAATGGCTACTGGTCCATTACATTTGGAAGTACTTCCTAAATAGGGTATGAAATCATATATTCATTTTTTACAGAGACACTAATGGGGAGCACCCAATGACAGCTGAATTTAATGGTACTCAACATTTAAATTTAGCTGAGGAATTTCCATCCTAAATTCAGAAAATATCTTCTTAAAGAAAAACACTGAAATATATTGAAGATGCATATTATACATGAAGTATTTTATTATTAACCTTGTCTGACATCTAGTAAACACTTCAGAAAAGCTCTTTTGGTCTTTACTTCATTGATTTTAATGGAAACCAGAGACCTATTCTATAAAGTACATATAGAAGGCCATATACCACAATGCAAGTAATTTGGCATACATCCATAAGTCTTGAAAGGAGAGGCACTTAGAAGTGTGAATGTGAATTGCTTTGCAATCTGCAGTGTGGTAATATAGCTGTCAACCATATTTCATGTTGTGCAGGACTATGGATAGAAAGCATCTCTGAAAGACATGATTTTTAACTAGCAAAGACACAGTGACTGACATCCAAATACTTTTTTTTTTTTTTGTACTGGGGTCTGAAAAGCCCTGTGAAGAAGTGCAGTAAAGAAGATTTTCACAGAATGTGAGAAACTTACCTAAAATACAGTTGAAATATGAAAAATACTTACGTAGAGTGTGCATACAATATTAAAAAAAATAAGATCAATGTACTTGCATACAGCCAGAAATGTGAAAGTTGGTGGTTTTGGAATGGAGGGTCTGTGACTCTCTAAAAGGTTTCAATTCCTTCTGAGTTTGCACTCTTGAGTTTTACTTTGGGTTATGGGGTGAAAAAATTATACTCAAAACAATACCTATCAAACTACCAAGATGCTCCTTTTTTCAAGATGAAATCATTAAAACCCACCAAGTCTTGGCAGCATTTCTACCTGAAATGATCTGTTCTATAATATTCTCTGGCTATTTAGCTTCTCTGAAAAGTTTACAAATTTTGGCATATCTCATATGAGTTCTAGTTTTGTATCAGATCATGAACACATGAAAATCTCCATTTGCTTCTGCTTTCATTATGAAAGTTTCCCCACTATTTATACATGGCCATCTAAAGCAGACAGTAGTGCTGAATTAATGCATTACAATAATCTGTTAATTCATCTGTAATGCACCTACATTCATCTAAAAAAAGAAAAATGTTACTTCTGTAGTAAAATAAGATGATTTATGTTAGAACCTTTATTTTCTTGCACAACTGGTTATCTCACTTTGAACTACACTTTGATGTGACACGTGTTCTGAGCAAGCCATCATATTTCTCTGTGGTGCAGTTTCTTCCTATTACGCAATATCAGGATAGCATTTACTTAACTCTGTAAAGATGCTTAGACAATTTAGGACAAATGACTTAAATACAATTACTACTTTTATGTTCTAATCACTGTATGAGCCATATATAGGAAAAAGGGTATAGCTTTCACAGAACAGGCATTTTAAAATGAAACAGGTTTTAAGCATTCAGATTCTGCAATGAGGGGAGGGTTCGAGTTATATACCCAGTAATATTGGATTGAATGCAATATTGCTGCATAGATGGAATTCATCTTTCAAAAACCTCTTCACCTCTAGAAGCCTTAGAATTTAATAACCAGTTCAGATTAGTCCAATTCAGGATATAAGCCAAATAACTTTGGTCAAGAAATAATAAAGAAAATACTTTTGAATATTTAGTGTCCTGTAGCTTCTACCACACACTCAGTACATGTTTCATCTTACTTCCCCCTGCTTTTCAGAACTCAATTATAATTAAAGAAAAAAAAAAGTCTCAAATTTTTAAGAAGGAAACCAATGCATTTGATAGTGGATAAAGCCAGGGTCAGTGTCTGATTTGCTGACACTTTCCCAGGCATGAGACATGTTTTCCCCTGGGGTCATCAAGTCCAGGCAAGCTGCATTCTTTTTGCCAGGCACTTTGTAATGTGCAATGAACAGTGTCATTTATTTTCATTTCCTCATACTTAATTGCATGCTTCTTGCTTCCAATATTAAGTCAGAAGGCAGGTGGTAGAAGCAGTAAACTAAACTACTACTAGCTGTCGGAGTTACGGACCGTGCTAGTCTCCTCTTGAAACAACCCGATTGTTTACAATTCAGCAGAAACTGCTGAACTGGAAAAACACTTGCTTCCATTGCACATTCAATAGAGATTTTTCCTTTTATTCTGAAAAAAAAAGAAAACCAGAAAATATTCAGCAAACGCAGGCTACTTAAATTTATCAATACTTTATCACAGTGGTAGGAAGAAATATATAAAGTTCCTGTTTTTTGCAAATGTACCAAAAATATTTTTAAGGTGTAGATGAATGCCTGCTTTAGCCAAGCAAAACATCAGTAATGATACTTCTGGAAATAATGAATTCAGTAGTAAGCTAGCTAAAAATTTAATGATCATGCCTGAATATAGAAATAAGACATTTATTAGGTATGGAAAATTTACGGTTATTGTATTTGGAATTAAATTATTTCATTCACTGCAGAAGCTAGCATTTATTTAATTTTCACCTCTTATAATTAACAAAATAAAGTTTTATCAAAGACCTCACTAAAGAACTTACTTAACTTTAACTTCATGATGCACCTGGACTTTATTTCTGATGTATTTCACAGATGGGTATTTCACCAATACAGACAAGTCAGATTTATTGGCATATTTATGTCATTTATTGCCTTCCTAAGTAGCACTTTATAAAGTAAAAGAACGTTTTCATGTAGAAACTTTTGCCACAGATTTGTGTTATTGTTGAAATACTCTACTGAAACAGATACTTAAATGACTCCATATTGCTGTTTAAAATGATAAAGGGGAAAAACTAGAGTAAAAAAAATATATTAAAGATCCTTTAAGAAAATTATTATATTATTATTTTTATTTATTTATTATGTTCTATATTTATTTTATTTATTGATTATATTATCATATTTATTGTATCCATGATCTTTTTAAAAAAGTTCTCACTTCAGTGATTTCTAACTCTCCATAAGTGTTTTTATAAGAAGGTGCCAGCTTCTGAAATGATCTAATAATGTAAAGTCATAAATACAGGATTTCTTCAAATATTTTCTTATTTGCATAATAATACAAGTGTTAGTAACCTAAACAGCAAAAATGCACTATATCAGAACATACTCTCCATTTTAGTTCATAAGTTTTCTATGTACATGTCCTTTTATGTTAACTAATAACTCTAATAATATGCAATTTCCTGTTTATCATAAACATAGTGCTGTTCACTTTCTGTAAGACCCTATTAAAAGATTACTGGATCCAAGATTACTTATCCTGCACAGGATAGCATATTTCAGTTGCAAGAATCACAAATACAGGAAAGTTCAGGCTCAAACCTGCTAAATTTTTCATGCAAAATTCTTCATGGAAGAGTTTACACCTTGGCACTACACTCTCTTGAAGTCAGTGGAGCTCTGAGCTAAGCAAGGATTGCCTTCCTTGCCCAATAAAATGGAATTGTGGAGCTTTGTATCAGGAGGAATGAGACATCCCATTTACAAACAGCAGCAGCATCACAGCAGGTAGACTTTACTAAACCAAAATCCAGTCCTAATCTCTTGTGTCTGAAAAAAAGATATAAGCAGGTAGGTGAAAATTAAGTTACATTTTAAAATTTTCCCACTCCCAGCAAATCTTGACTGAATTTTTTTATTTTTATAAAAAATCTTTTTCTTCATAAAATCCTATGGTGCATCCAGACCATCCTAAACAAACTGAAGATCCAATTACTAAGAAATGAGTGGGCAAAAGTTTAATATTTTTAAAGCTACTGAACTGTCTAAAACATCAAATTTTTATTTTCTTGTATGTCATAGTTTTTAATATATTTAATTTTATTTCTTTTCAGCGAAATTTAGGTTTGCAGACAAATTTTCTAAAGGTACTCAGGAACCTCATTAGATTTAAAAGCATTCATATAGTCCCATTAAAATCAATGGAAGTTAAATGTCTTCTTAAAATCCCAATCAGTCTTTTTTCTTTCCATTCTTTAGCACTAAAATCTCATAGGAAATAAGATCTTTCTGGCCAGAGTTTTAACCTCATTAACATACCTATTTCCTAAGTGGCAAGCTAATTTGTTCTGTCTTACAATCAGTGGTGAAGGACCAAGAAAATTTCAGGTGGGGCGAGCAATTTGGAGTTGAACAGTACTTTCCATATCCAATTGGAAAAATTCAGTGACCCTCTATTTGCCCCTTACCTAGGCACCTGAAATTAGGTGAGATGCATCAGATCTTACAGACTAAAAATAAGTTCTTTTAGATATATGTTCAAAAAATGGCTGACCTTTTCCCCACCACTCTGACCAATGTTTTTTGCTCCATCTCCCAGCCCCTCTGTTGTGATCCATACTTTAAGATAAATTAAACGCAGGAAAAAAATAAAATGGGGAACCCAAACTGAATATAAGGAAAGCTTTTAAATTCTGAAGAAGAAAGGTTTTAAGATGTTCCTCTGCCCTCAGGATTCTCTCAGATTCAAGTTCTTGGTAACAGTACTTTTGAATCATTTTGCATTACCGAAGTCCACCCACATAATGAAGAATGAGCATAAGGAGCAATTTCAGTCTTTCCCTACTCCAGTAATGCACAATATAACAACTTTTTGAATATAAAAACATTCATTTTTTTGGTGGAGGAGGGAGGGTGGAGGGAGAAGGGAAGAGAGGGGACATATCAAAGGGAAGGGACTATTAAAAGTCTTTAATCTACAGTTATGTTACATTTAGCATGCACAGGGAAACAGACCTCTGTCCACTGAAGAATCACAATGTAAAGTCTTATTAAAAACACTGTTTTCATAATCCAAAGGGCAATGAGTCTTTCCTCACACCTCACACTTCACACAGTCTTTCCTCCCAAAGACAGCCAGATGTAGAAGTCTTTTCCAGCTCCTGTCTTGCCAAAAAAGTTTCATTAGGAGAGACAAGTCACATGGTAGCAAGGTGAGTGATGCGGATGACAGCCTGCAGCAAGAGGCATCCAGGATCCATCATTTGGTTAAAATAATAAACCAGTAAACTTTTCAAAATTACATGTCTTATACCCAAAAGACAACTAAGTCTCCCTTTCTGTAAGAGAAGGCCCTAGTTACTAAGCCCTTAGCAGTCCCTTATCCCTGCATATTCTGGAAACTGTTAGCTGGGAAACTTTCTGAAGTGGGAACTCTGGAGGGCAAAATTTCCACACATATAATTGACAGACCACTAACAGCTACCAGTTAAGTTATGCAGGTTAGTTGGGGAAAAGAATGCTTACTTTGAGAATTCCAGTAGGGCCTGAATGTAAAACACCATGCTGCTCTGCATGGTTAATGCATGGTTAAAGCATTTTGCATTTCTCCTGGCACGATCCAAAAAAGACATGTCTCTGTACTGCAGACATTGATAATTCAGGATGAAAATGCTCCTGGCCTTATCCTGCAGCTGATCTGGGGTATTTTGAAATTAGGCAAGATAAGTACTCACAGTACTACGCATAAAAGTCTGTCTGTAGAGTCCAGCCTGACATGTTTTTGGAAATTAAGGGTCTTTCCCAAAGGATTGCACTGTTTATATTTTTGAAGTTAATAAAAAACATCGATTTTTGCAGACTCAAGACCAAAGTCCTCACTGAAAAAATCATACCATTTAGAAAAATGATGATCCTCCAAAGATATATTTATTGGACTTTAGCCAAGCAGACTGCTGAACATAACTGCAGCACTAGAAGTGCTCTTGGCCTGCCTGCAACACAGATTGCTTTGGGCTAATAGAACCAAACCATTAAAAAAAAAAAATCAAAAGTGCAAAATCCACTTCCTTATACCTTTGTGGACTCACTCCATGTTTTTTTGGCTGCCATTGTGATACTGCATTTGGAAGCATCCAGAAGTGTTTGAGGTCTGGCTGTAACTAAAAGTATCTCAAACTTTTAAAGGACATTCAGTGTGTAATCTTGCGGATCACTCATTCACAGGTCATGTCTATGCAGCTACAAATTTCCAAACTGCAGTGTTTGTTTTTTGTCTATCCGGATGAATATCCAAAAAAATACCACTTACCCTTTGACATGATAAATGACTCTGTGGGGATTTTATTGCTGAGATGCAAAACTCTGGAGAGTAGTGCAGTCATGCAATCTAATTAGTCTTTTAGACAATGAAACATCATTCAGGGGAGAGATACTTTCCAAATAATATTATCAGGATTGTCTTTTCCCTACCTCTTCCCTAAATTGTCTCCATAGACACAGATGTGCACAAATACACTGCCATACACTATCCAAATGACTGTCCTGGATCAGATAATTCCTGCTTAGACAGACCATTGTTTTTCGCTGAATTTCATTTAGAAAAGCTTTTTGAGTTGTAGACAGAATCTTTACAGAGTACACATTGATGAGTACACGCTGAAAATGAAGAGGAAAATATTTGTAAGTTCTGTCATTCCCTATATACCATTTCAATTTCATTTTTTATGAAGGCATTTGAAAGCAGTGGAGAATCTAGTTTGAACCTTTTATTTCAGTTTTCTCATGTCCAAATTATAAAAGGCAGATCCAAATTCCTTGGGTACTGCAATTTAATTTACCTCCAAAGATGCATTTTTCCCCTACTTTTTTGCTTTATAGTTTCTCACAGATGAAATTGCTCAGTCATAATGAAAACACACTTACTGCATTCCAAATGCTTACAAAAGTATGCATTTGAGGAATAGTTTCCTTTTATTTAAAGTTATCTGCAAGGAAAAATATTGGTAAAATATACTGTTATTGAGAGTTTTCAGAAAAAGTTAAGCAGAGTAAAAAAAATATATTCCAGGTGACTGGAATGGAGCTCCCATTGAAGTAACTCTAGAGTAATGCTGATGTCCAATTCTGCTATCATTTCTGCTCAGGATTTCCCCATCCCCTCTTACAGAAGCTTACAAGAGTACCACGCAGTTTTGTAAGAGGGCTGTGTATGTTAACTTATCCTTAAATTTGTTACCCTTGCCCCTAGCAAATCTGATAAAGTAACTACTTTTTTCAGAGTGTGATACAGAACTTGTTTCAAGCCATTCACTCATTAGAAAAGAGTATGACTACCTTGAGCTGTGTTATCAGAGTCAAATGTTTCATAAACTACAGGATGACATGTTTATCCTGTTTGGGGTACTTAATTCTTAAATTTGCTCATTCATTCACTCCTAACAGAAAAACTAGATTATTGCCTACTCAGTCAGAAGCAACAATTGAAAAATAATTACACTGTAGCAGAGGGATAAAATTCTTAAACCTTGATGTGCCTTCCGAAAAGTTACCATGAATTTCTCAATTTTCTTTCTTCTTTATGCTCCCTAAACCCTTTGTTCAGTATTGCAAGTTCATTTACTAGTAAAATATGTCTGCTGAATGGAAGTAACCACTTATTCTTTATCAACACCTTTGCAGCTAAATTATACTGAGAGTAAGTACAATTATTAAAACACATCTATTGAACAAAATTTGGATGAAGTATTTTTCTGTAATCTTTAAAGTTACGTAACTACAAAAGATAATGTTAGTAAAAGAAACATACACTTGGCTAATTAATGCATGCAATTAAAAGTACATAATTGTCTCTTCATTCCCATTTAGGTCCATATTCAAAAAAAGCACTTAAGAATATCCTGCTCTCTAATGTGCCTACTGTAGTCCTTTAGGCATATGACCAACCTAATATCTAAGGATGCACTTAGGCATGTGTTTAAGAGGCCTGCTGAAACCAGATGTTAGTCTAGAAGAGCATGCAAAGTGGAGCACTCATCCCCCTTGGACTGAAGAATCTATTAGAAATGCTTCTGAATCAAAAAGAAGCACTGTAGAAGAGAGTAAATGTTCATCCCAACTGAAAGGAAAAGCAGGAAATGCTCTCAGAGGCTGACAAAACCTGCTGTTTCTATCACCAAGTCCAAAGAAGTAAATCAAAGTAAGGTGTAAATACAGAAATTTACAGCACTTGTTGCACAATCCTGTTCAGAGTTTCATGAAATCAGTGATTAAGATCTTCCTAAGTGAAGAGGACAGAAAAGGCTGTCATTACACTAGCTGCTATCACAACTAACCTCTACATAATTAAAGCCTTTTTTCATATTCACTTTGTTACTTAGAAAACAGTCTGCTTAGTAAACTCCTAATGTAGCATAGATGGTTTGTACATAGTTTTGCTTTTTTCACTACCACAACACCATAGCAACCTAAAGACCAAATATTTATTTTCTTTCTCAAACACTGCAAGTTATTTTATGAAAAATTTTATGCAAATTGGGCAATACGTTGACTCATCCTGTTTGTCTCCCTTACATGTATCTCTAAGGCATCTATCACCATGGTGCCTAAATGCTGTGGTACCATAGTATTTACCAGCTTCCCTGTATCATAAGTAGTATCATCATTTTTGTCCACTTTTATATAGCCTTTTTATATAAACTCTAAGGAAGTATTATCAGTTAGGACAGAACAGTCATGGACTAAAAGCAAAGAGATGCTTTCTGTAGTAATAAGCAGAAATCAGTAGTAAAATTAATCATCCTTAATGTTTCCTTCAGTCTTCATTTGCCCTGAAAATACAGTTGCTACTAGCAGAAGGTGCTCTTTTGATGAAGGCTTCTCTGATTTCAAAACTCCTGGACTTCACTTAAAATCACTTGCATTCCACATGCAAACCAGCTCTTATAACCCATAGCTGCCCACTCAACACTGCACTGTCCTAACAATTTTTTGTAGTACATTGATTCAACTTATTTCCCTCCTTAGAACTCATTCAGAGTGGATCATCCCCTAAAACATACTGTAATCATTTTAGCTCCAGACCAATGTCTTCCTACAAACAAGTTGTGCTATTGTGAGACCCGGGCTGTGTAAACAGTCCTGCAGAGCTTCCATGCTGCTACAAAACAGATGAGGGATGAGAAGCAGTGACAGTTGTAAAGATACACCTTCTGCTGATGGTAAAAGTTAGGACCTTTTTTCCCCTCCTCCTCCTTTAATAGCAGTCAAATGGAGAGCACAGGAAACTGCAAATAAACTTTGTATTTGAAAAAAACTAACGCGGACCAAAACATTGTGATGGTGTATTTGGCTCAATTCTATTCTCAAATAGAAAGATTTTTCTCCCAAAATATTAAATGGAAAAAGTATAACAAGAAAGAAGTGAAAAGAAAATTTGCTAAAGCTGAAGAACATTACACAGGAAAAAAACAGCATTTTTCCTAACAGCTCTGAGATTACATGAGAAAGAGAAAAAGGATGTGGAGGATGGGGAGAAGGAGGGAGAGGTAAGGCAAGGGAACATGAAGCAGACTGAAAACAGAATAAAATAATTGTTATGGAAAGACTAAAGAAATTAAGAGAGAGCACAGAATCAACAGAAGTGCATTCAAGATTTTAAATGTAATGTAGAGTAAGTTTTCCATAAAAAACTTAAATGTAATTGGACGCTCATAATTTATAAAACCTGATTTTTTTGTAGTTCATGTTGCCATGGGCCAGAGTACTTCCACTTCTCTTACCTACAGCATATTTTATTCTGTGGAGCTTATCTTACTCTCTGCAACTCTACATCATAGTTAAGATAAAATTCTTAGCCAATGTTTTCATTTAAAACCTTTGTTTTTAAACCATTGATAAATGGGATTATTATTGGAAGGCAAATGCCTCCAAACAGAAAAATGTCTCATTTTTTAGTTGTTCTCAAGGATGGCAACAAAGTTTGACAGCTGACATTTGGGGAAACAAAAAGAGCTTGAAATACTACATAAATAAAGCATATTTTATCTTTCTTAATGGAAAATATTATACACAGGAACATTGTAAAAATAAAATACTCTCCTCTAAGTTTAATATTCAGATTCTTCATTGATCGTGATGCTTTATCACCAATGAAATGTATTGCATTTTTAGCACATCCAAATTTATGTGAAAGTGATGATTTATATATATATACAGCACCTTACATCTTCAAAGAGTTTGTAAATAGCAACACCTTCATTCTCATCCTATTTCACTAACGCAAAATGTAAGACTTGACATCAGAAATATGTAAAACAAGAAAATTTAGATTTTTCAAAGTACAACTGATATTAGAAAGATCTAAAATTTCCACTGATATATGAGAAACTTTGCCTAGATAAAAAAACTAGGTCTCTGTGAATTTCCACTCTGTGGAGGTGGGCACAGGCATGAAACTTCTTCCTTTGCAGAAAATAAATGTACACCACCATTCCTTTCCAGTATTACAAAATTTTTTGTTGACTGGATGTTCACAACCTCTGCCTCCCGAGGCATCAAATAATATCATTGATTAGATATAAATGAATCAGTCAAACCTGTACAGCTCATAACTGACCCTTTTTCTATGTTCTAGAAATGAGTGGCTGTATTTCTGTATAGCCCATGGCTATACATATAGCCATATAGCTAAGGCACAGCTTAAAATCCTGCCACATCATATAGGTTTATTTGACTGCATATGCTATACTTCAGTACATTTTTTAAATTACTTTATCTGATGTATCTTCTTGCATCTGGCCCACTGAATTTCAAGATTGCTAACACAGCCAGTTGCTATGAGAATTCAACCCTTTTGTACAAATGACTGATAACACTGAGACTGCTGTTAAATTCCCGGACAGATTAAATAAAGCTCACCTCCCCCTAGATCTGAAACCTCTTCAAGCTGCTTTGTTAAAGCCACATAACAAGTGTTTTGTGCTTACATTACTGTTCCACTTTTTCTTCCCTGTCTTAAAGGAATTTTCATTCTTCTAATTCTCATGGGAAATTGTGTAAAAATTCAAGAACCTGACCTTAGGTTGCTTTGAATATTCCCCTTGACTTCAGGCCATAAAAAAGGAAAACTGTGAAAAAGAGTTATATTCTGTCAGGAAGAATATGGCTCCAAATGCTGGAATCATCCTGACAGCTCTATTTCAGAAGTTAGCCAAGGAGAAAAAAGGGGCCAGACATCTTTAAAATTACATACACATACCTCACACACATGTATACACACACAAAGCATAAAGGAGAATAGAAAAGAGAACCTGGAAAGAAACCCTGCCATTTTATCAAGTGGTAGATGAATTATCCCCAAGACTTTCACAGAAGCAGCAGCCACCCCATTTTAAGGTGAAATTTTATTTCAATCTCAGCTGCAGCATAATCTCAGATCCATCCATTCGTGTTTCTCCCATTCCCCCTCCTTTCCCCTCACAGTCCCCCTGCTCCCTTTCCAACTCACGTGTCAAGTAACTTTGAGGCATCACTTCCTCTCCAGTACCACAGTTTTCATGAGCCTGTCTAGGTAGGAATTGCAGGAAGAAGGATTGGATTGATTTTAAAAAAGTAGGCTAGTAACAAATTTATTTCAATTAGTTTTCATCCCAGTAGAAGCATATGAATTATCTGTACCTTTTTGAAAATTTTTGGTGTGCTTCAGAGTATTTTCAACATTCTCCCCACCAAAGAACATTCTAGGGAAAACTAGTGGAGTTATATGGAAAAAAATTGGAAAACTGGATCTATGTGAGGTGTCTAGCTCTTACTATTGTTTCCACTCAATATCTACTGTTTATTTTTCCTGCATGATGGCTCTGCTTCAAACTCTCTGGAAATTACACCACACAGAAAGTCTTAAAAAAAAAAAAAAAAAGCACTGGAATTTTCCAATGTTTGGTCTTCTCTAATACCAGAAGCACTCTGAGTTTAGCAAGCAGACTCTTAGGTGCTGTTTCATTATTGGCTTAAGCTACCCTAAGTATGGAGTGTGCCAAGAGGCAGGCCCACTCACCACCTTCCTCCCCCTCCTCGCCTCAGAGCTAGGTAAATAACTCCTCTTGTTTCATCATCAGTTCTCATGCTGCCTCAGAGTCAGCCAGATCAAAAATACCAAAATGATCCACCTGAGATCTGAGCCACACACGAATTTTCAGATGGTTCCTGACACAGCTGACCTTGAAGCCAGAAGTATGCTCATTCTCCCTAGGGAGATGGCAGCATATGCAGCTGGAGCAGGAAGGAAAAGAGTGCTGTAC
Source organism: Polioptila caerulea (assembly GCA_013397295.1). Taxonomy (NCBI): domain Eukaryota; kingdom Metazoa; phylum Chordata; class Aves; order Passeriformes; family Certhiidae; genus Polioptila; species Polioptila caerulea. The sequence continues at coordinate 490,262 of VYXF01000177.1, forward strand.
CACCATCTTCAGCAGCAGCACAGATTTAAATTTGCTGAAGCTTACTGCAAAACCACAGCTTCGTTGTGCTAGGAACAACTCCCAAATGAACCAAACTGTACAAAAGAAAAAAGCAGATCTTGACCCTTTATTTTAGTGTTCAAGAAAGGCAAGGAAATACAGAGATTCTCCTGAATCAGAAATGCCAGATGGCAGAGAGGCACATTTGAGTATGTTTCCAAAGCAGAACTGGTAATAACACCCTACACCTGGATGCTGTGCCTGCACTAACTCCTGACTTACAAGCAGCACTTGTAATTATGGGAGCATATCCCTTAAGCTGTGTGTGAAAACATGTGTACCTCAACAAATTTCTTTCCAATAGGTTAATGGAGAAATTGTGTGGCCTTTTTGGGTGTGCAAGGAGAGCCCTTTGAGAAGCTGCTGGAAGACACACAATAATACACACGGGCTGTAGTCACAGCTTTCAGCAGTAGTGATCCCATCAGACTGACTGTATTAACACTGCTGGTTTATACCTTTTGATGTCCAGTCAGCTCAAGTTTATTGCACTCCAATGTTTGAGTTGGAATGTTAGGAAACTGCATCTATTAAAAATCTGAATAACCACCACAGCACATTCAAATGTTAGAAATGTCTTTATACCACCTAAGACAGGCAAAAGGCTAGGGAAGCAGGGCAAAAACAAGCCTGGTCCAGCCTGATTTTGTTGCCTTAAATTGTGCCAGTGGGCTGGTTTGCTTCTGGGGCAGGAGGAAAGCAGTTAACTGCCCTTGTGCAATTCAACACCACAGGAATACCTTAGTTTGATGCAGAACTATGCAGAGAACCTGAAATGCTGCAGAAATACTTCAATTTTTAATAGCTGACAACAGCAACTCTAAGTATTCCATTTATGTTTCTGCTATGATATTTCAGAAGATCTTATCCTGGAACACTTGTGTCTGGTGATTAATTACATAAGAATTGTTCATTTTTGTCCTTACTACCCCAGGAGTATGTTCACAAAGTTAGTCCTTTATCTGTGATGCGCTTCTGAAAGAAAAAAAAAAAAGGCAGAGAAGCCTGGGGATTTGATTAGTTTCTTCCAAGATATTTAATTGCTATTACAGCCAGAAGTACATAATACACTATAATAGAATTTTCTTTTTGAGGGTAAAACTTGGGTTAAATACTAGCACAAATTCCACATGATAGCAAAGTAATCTCAAGAGTTTCAAAAAACAGAACATGGCAAGCTAGGCTTCCACTGGTTATTTGTGGTTCACTTTATAAATTTTGGGCACAGAATCAAACATTCTACATAGAAAGCCAGAATCTTTCTGAAGGATCTTTTACAAATCAGCAAGACTGGAAACAATTTGATAGAAGACTTACTGTGCATGCTTTTTTAGCCATTTCACTAGAAACTTATTTTAGTGTTCTCTGAGGTAGAGATAAACCACAGCTAAGAGAGAGTTATTAAATCTTCTTTATACATTCTGTATGAAATGTATTAAACTACAAAAATACTATATTCAAATAAGGTTAAGGGTCTGACTTAAACTCACAAAGACATGGAAATTCAGAAATATTGTGTCTTCCTACCCTTTACTCTCTTCAGTGTGGCTAGGCATTGTAGCAAAAATGACTTGTGCTCAGATTCCTTAAACCTCTTCTTTATGGTACATTTCTCCTTAAAGGTACTTTCTATTTTAAGGTTATTTCAGCTTGCATCCTCTTTGTGGATAGACAGTCTGGGGGATTTTTTTCTTTGTTTTAATTTTTTTAATATAATTTCATTTTTAAAAATTATTATAGAAACATAGAAGTGAGAAAAATGAAGCAAAATTATGTATGTATTAGTCTAGGCAACCAGATATTCTTACTTCTATTTTTTAACACCTACTTACAAATCATGCTCATGAGAGACAGGCAGGCAGATGTAGGACAGGCATGACGCTCAGCAAGTGCAAGCACATGCTTCAGCTCTTTCCCTGCCCCCCATGCAGTTCCACTTACACGTATGTAAATACCCATATATCTCCAGTGAACTAAATAGCAACCTTGCAGTTGACACTGCAAGACTTTGTGCCACAAAATGCCTTGGGGCCTTCTTCCATGATGGACATTTTCCCTTTTTCCTGAATACAACAACGACCAGTGGAGGTCACACTTTATTCAAAAGAAAGTAAGATGCTTGCAGATCCTCCTTCCAGGGGGCTGTCAGCCTTGAAACCACCTCCTACACTGTGGTACAGTAGTTTGGGCCTGCTGACCTCTTGGGCAAATTGCAAATTGTGTCTTCTCAAGATAACTTCAAAGCAGGGAAATTCCACTATGAGGAGGGGGAGGGGTATCTTAGGAGGATGGTGGGGATTTTTTTCCTATATTCTACAACTGTGAACTGAGTTTCTTTTCATTCTCTTTTATTTTAAATTATTCTTTGCTTTCACTTAATTATCATCAGTGTATTATGTTGTCAGGCAACTGTCTCCATGCAGCTATTATAAATCTATACACATTCAACAAATTGTTAGAAATGTAATCATTTCAAATGTGGCCTCGGAGTCCCCCTCCACACGTTTCATAGCATCTGATAAATACGTATATTTAACTCTGTTATATTTACACATGCTACTGAAGAGTCCATTTTTAAAGACTAACAGCCAACATAGACCATTCATTCCCTTCAACTGGTACTCCTGCCAACTGCTAAAAAAATAGGACAGTGGCCATTCCAATAAGAAAACAGTGTTGATTACACTCTGGTAGCCAGAGTAAAGGCAGATGATTTGGAGGACATCCACAAACATTAATCTTTGCAGTTTGACTGTGATAAAAGTAAACCATTGAAAATCCTCAAACAAATAATCCTCAACAAAACAGTGTAAGACTATAAAATAATACCAGTGATGTAGATTTATCTTAAGATACCATAGAACACGACACAGGGGATTGAGAGAAATTCCTTAAACAGATAATACTTGACAATAGCAGACAATCTCCGTTAAAGAGTAAGAAACAGAAAGCAGTAGCCTTGACCCAGAAAAAGTATTTCTGCCTTATACAGCATAAAAGACAGACATTCAAGAAAAGCTCATCCATGAGAAATGGTGATCTCCTATTGCTGGCAAGGTCAGTCAGACCTGTTGTGGTATGTTCTGTAAATGCTGACTCTATCACTTACAGTTTTCCAAGGACTTCCTTAACACCCAGAGCTTTTTTATTTTTATTGTGGAACAAAGCTATGACACAAAACTGTCAAACTAGAAAGCCCAGAAAAGGAAGACATAGAGTTTTTATTAGACTTGAGAGTGACAGCTCCATTGAGAAAAAAAAACAAACTATAATAGTTTTAAGGAAGGGGATCTGAAGTTCCTAGAGATCCACCAGAAAAATGCTAAAATCTCAGCAAGGAAGGAAATTTCACTCTCAAGACAGCAGTCCCAACAGTTTATCATGCCCCTTAAAGACTGACTGCAGATGACATGTGGATGGCATATCTGTATCAGCCTATCAAGTGTGAATGAGATGGGATTTATTTGCTACAACAGGAAGCTCTAATGGAAACTCCCAACATAGTTTTACTATACCTCAGTCACAACCTTTTGCACTTGAAATGCCAACTGTGCCTCTTGTGTGGTACTCTTCTGATGGCAATCATAAATCCCTAAGGGAGAAAAATAAATTCAAGCAAATAGTTTTACTTTCTCTGGTTAAAAAAATGACATAATAGATAAACTGTAATATCTTCTAGTTCTAAACGTATCTTTTTATTCTGTGAACCTTAATACTATGGTATAATATGTACTCAGAGTTTGTACCCCTCTCTATCAACAATTATAATTCTGGGCTTGAAGTACTAATTAAACTCACATAAAAGTATATACATAGACTACATTTTTACCCCACTACTTTAGGGTGGGAGCCTCCTGTTGAAACACCTACCTTGCCTGAAGATTTAAGAAACACCCCTCTCTTCACAGAGACCTTGTGAATATAAATGAAAATGAAAACATTCTCTAGCAAAAGACATCTGAAACAGAAAAGAAGAGGTTTTAAGTAAGCCTATAATGATCTATTCATGTCAGGGGAGCTCATGCAGGGGCAATTCAGCTCTGTTTGGGTTTTCTCAAATAGGACAATGATGACATCATTGCTCTGAATTGAAAACTCATTAATCACCTGCTTGGTATCTGTCTTGCAGATGAAAATTCCCTGTTGAATGTTATGGATAAACTGGTTGATGGAGACTATTCCTTCCTCTGCTTGTGATCAGTCCTCTGTTCTGTCTTTTCTTTCTCCTGACTATTCAGGTGACATATTCATATGTACATTTGTAAAATACCTGCAAATATAGATGGATATTTTTAATGGTATCCACCATTAATATAGATTTGTTTTCAAGACATCTGTGTATGATGCAGTCTCCAGATAACATTTATATAACCTATATGAATTCTCAATTTTTGGAGGAGCAACCAAAATGCCTTTAGACAAAATGCCTTTAAACTGCAAAATATATTGTTGAAAACACAACTTTCCTTTAAGAAATTCTAAGTTTCCGAAGTTCCAGTACAGGACTCCAGTACACTTCAGAAAAAAAACCAGCATGAAACCAAAAATTCCTGGTCCCTTATACTTCTGGATGTTTCATGATCGATTTAACAAGATAAGTGGAAGAGTAGAAAATTGGCAACCTTAGCAATTGAATATATCTTGCAATTGAGAACTAGCATACATCATACTGTGATGTATTTTTGAGTCTTCCTGAATACCACGTGGACAGCGTAGTTCATATAAAATCCTTGATGGGATAGAAAATACAAGGAGAGAATAAAAAGAACTTCATGATTCATTTTTTTCTCTGACTATGAGAAATAATCTAAAGCCCAGTAAAATGTCTTCTTTTGAGACTGGCCTACCTTCCCTGTGTCTTCAAGGCTACATTTAATTTGGTAACTTGAACTGAACCAGCTGGCAGTGTCTTTGAAACATATGGGAATGGATCAAAGCTGCAAATACGCAAGGTGAATTTTACATTTTTATATTTCTTTCATGGTAATTTAAGTTCTTGATTCTCTGAGATATTTTGTGCTTAATTCCTACTGTGGGCAATGGCAGATGAGTTGTAAGAACCTTTTCTGAGATGCAAAACACAGTTCAGCTTCAACCCATGTGTCAATTTCTCCTCTAGTGTTAAATTGTCTGCGTATCATTTGTCTGGACTGAGAAGATATGGGAATACTCAGGTTTTCTCTCTGCTTTATAGCAAAGGGAAGTCAGGGGCTTTCTTTAACATTTAGAAGTGATTTGTACTTCCTTATAGATAACAATTTATTTTCATACAAGTGTGATAATTTGGCGCTCATTATTTTCACCATAAAGAAATTAAACAGGACAGGAGCAATGGCTAAAATAATGAAATAGCCAGCTCTTTCATTACACGTTTGATAACACTTCGTTTGACACGCTATCAGGTAGCCTTACAATCTGTTAAAATACTCCGAAATGTATATTACACCTATTAAGGTTTTATACCATATTGAAGTTCTTTTTTTTTTCACATTGATTTATGTTCACTTATAAATGCACACACAGAATGTCAACACTTAAAATGAATCAATTTCTTAAAGGATTTGAGTTAATTCTGATGAAATGACCAGATTAATTACATTGTTTAAAATATTCTGCAATCTTAATATCATTATTGTTTGCATCTTGCCCGATCCAAGTGTCATATCAGTTTAAGAACATGAAACAGGACATCCACACAAAAGCGACAGACCCTTCATCCTATTATTATTTAATTAACTACTATCTAGAAATTGATGAGCATTGACCTTTGTTTTGAAAGGTAAACAGTCCTGTGAGTTAGTCAGCAAATCAAAAATTTCAGCAGGAGGGATTTTCTCAGCAAAATCTCATTGGTCCCCTTTTAGCTTATCTGTACCTCCTGGCTACCAAAGTACAGCTCACAAAGCAAGAAGCAAAATTATTTTCCAATCCAATTCTTCTTAATTAATTAATTAAAATTTTTCAGGAGAAAACTTTTTAAATATGAGCCAGCCTCATGAAGAGATTCTTGTGGTGCCTAGCCTATGTATAATAAATACTAAGCCATCATCACAGTCTCACATTGCCTTCTTTCTAGGAAAATCTGGAAGTCTGCTCTTTATAATAGATGATATCTAGTGCTCCCAAATAAAACTGGGAGATATCTGTGAGACTTAAACAAGATGTTGGAGTTGGACTATTCTTTTTTAAACTAAGATACCCTATTTCTCTTTGGCTGAGGACATGAGTTATGTCTGCTGATGGCCCCCCAACACACTAGACAGACCAGCTGGGTCAGACAGCAGGGTCCACAAGAAAATAACCTGTCATATCAGTCATGGTTACTAGTTCCATTTAATTCTGTTCATCTGACCACTGCAAAGACATTCTCAAACCCTCATTCTCAAATGAGAATGTGCCAGTGGCTGGACTGGCTCAGACCAAGGGTCTGCCTCACCAGTACTCTGCCTCCAATGATGGCTCAGACATGATAGCCCGAACTGAGGGCAGATGTGTACAATACTTCTATACCATCCTTCCCTACCCCCATGTCTCTACCTCCAGCTATTTTCAGCCCAGAGGAGTTACTGATCCTTTTATGGTTTGTCTATCTAATGACCTTCTTAGGTCTCCAGTCTGCTGTGTAAACCTCTTGCACCCACAATGCTGTTTGGTAAGGAATGCCATAAGAGTTCTCCATTGCATGGAGACTATTTACACTGCTCAGTCTAACTCCAGCAGACAGCATTTAAAAGAATAACTTTTTTAGTACTGGCAGATAAAGATCACGCTCCTCAAGGCATTTGTTCCTATTTATACGAGAAAGGCAATAACACTCCTCTCATATGCTGGTATAGCAACCTCTTTCAAGACTATTTTGGAGACATTCACTTGAATGTTGAATGGCTTTAGAAACTCAGTGCCCTTCTGAACAAATGTTCCTTCCCTTTAAGCTTCTAAAAACTGATTCATTCTTTTTAATCTGTTTCAACTT
>VYXF01000177.1:502222-566697 GCA_013397295.1 Polioptila caerulea
GGGGTGGGTGGGGGAGGCATTTTCCATAACATCTTTTCGGAGAAACGGCGTGGACGGGGATGTTGATGCGGCGGACTTGAATTTCCAGGGCTCTTGTTAATGAGAAAGATCGCGCCCGCCGCAAACTGGCAGAAACTCTGCCCCGCAGTTCATGTGTCAAAGAGCCGAAAAGCACCTTTGTGTGTGTGTGAGTGTGTGTGTGTGTGTGTGTGTGTGTGTGTGTGTGTGTGTGTGTGTGTGTGATATGTGTGTGTGTATAAACACACACACACACACGCACACACACCCCCCTCTCTAACACACACCTCTCTATGTGCACAGCAAGTCTGCGTAGTGTTGACAAGTCGGTTCAGAACATCGGCTCCACTTTGTCCCGGCTGTGCAACTGCCTTACCAATTTCCCTGTAACTTGATTAAACCTTTGCAAATAGGGTCAGAACCTGAGGAGAGCTAAGATTTAGGTCCCCAAGCCCTGGGGAAGGAGGAACCGAGAGGATACACGCGCTAGCCCAAATCCTGAGTCCGGTTCCGAGACTTTGGTGCTGCGATCCCGGAGCACTTTGCGCGACTTTTGCTGCCGAGGAAGGGGGCTGGGGCTCCTGCATTGTTTCTGCCGCTGTAGCCTGAGCCAGCTGGTGCTTTATGTATGAGCTGCACTTTCTCTGCTGTTATGGAATGGGCTTTGCACGTGAATAAAATGCTGGCCGTAGGAAATGATCAGAAAGTGCGAGTTACCCGGAGCACTCCTTCGAGCACAGGCCGGCCAAGGGGAGCAAGCCGGGAGAGAGCGATGTGTTCAAACCTGCGCGCCCGGGCGCTCTTTTGGAAGCCCGCCGTGGCAGCCTGTGGCGGGCTGCAGCTGCAGCAGATGGCTTTTGGCAGCGCAAACCCCGCCGTGCGCAGGCTCCGCAGGGCCGGCCGCGGGTGCGGAGGGCGGCGGCGGGGCGCGGTGGCCGCCGCGGAGGGGCAGCCCCCGGCCCGGCCCGGCAGACAGCCCGATCCCGCGCCGGGCTATTGTCGTGACGGTCTCACGTGTCAGAGAGACGTTCCGAGCCGTCCCTTTCATCCCGGGCAGCTGCCTCGATTCAGAGATAAACAGCAAAATAGAGTGTGCTTGAGCTGAGGCGCGGAGGCTGCGGCGCCCGGGTGAAGCCCTCTCAGTTTTCAGGAAAGGTTTCCCACATGGTCACATCTACCAATCACAACAGAAAGGACCAAATTCATCCTGGCTGCATTTCACATATACTCAATGGAGTTATAGAATCCAGGGATAAATCTGGCCCTTTGTGGTGGATGCCTCAGGATATTTCAAGAGAGATCCCAGAGGTATGACTGTTAGCGTTGTTTTAAGTAACTATTTTGCAACATCTGGCAAACGTGCGCTATATTTTGGAAGTTTGTGCCAGGAGTGAACTTGGTTCAGCAGGAAGAGTTCAAATGTGAAGGAGCATTTATGTGTTCATTAATTTTCTGTTAGTGCTCTGAATAGTCATGAGGCTACTGCTACTTTTCATCTGTGGATTGCTGTTATTTTCTCTATTGTCAGATTTGTAAACTGTAACAGTGAAATGTTGCCATGTGAAAAGCTTGGGCTGATATTAATGCCATAAGAACCAAAGTGTTTGAAGACCTGTTTGGCAGTGAAACTGGACAAACGTTATTAAACCTATCAATGATTTAAAGCTTCAGAAAGAAGGTAATGACTTGAATACACATTTCACTCATCATTCTTGAGATAGTGGGCCAGATTTAATTTAAAAGTTAAATGCTTTGGAAAATCAGGAATTACCTTAATATATTAAATCATTTTCCAATTAAGTTCCTTAAATAATTTTTGGTGCATTGCACTCCAAATCTAATAAATTAATTTAGAAAGTCGTTTTCAGAATTTCTTTACTAGCTGGTTAAAGCTTCTTTCAAGTCATGCCATGTATGAGGGAGCAAACTGTTCTTTTCAAATGCAAATGAGACACTCATTCTGTAGACAAGTTGCAACTCTTCTATTTCACTTTGCTTGAACTGATAATGTGCTTAAAAGTGCACAGTCATAAGACATCTGTTTTATGCTTGGAAAAGACTTACTAGGGATGTTTCAATATAAGATATGGAGTACAGAACAAATGTCTTTCTCAGATGTCTGTACCACTGACCATTGATAACGTTAAATGGACAGAGTAGATTTGCCAGGCCCCTTGGAGGCGTGCATTTAGTGAAGATTTCATTTTTCACCCCCTTCACTCTCTCCCTTTGCCCAGCATGATTAACATTGCTGTGAAAACTTATCTGACTTGTTCTAAACATGTCGTCATGTTACAGTATTGCTCTGTCACTCATTTTCAGGCTGTGTGTATTTAGGGAGTTTGAAGGGCAGGAGGCCTGCAGAATTTTCTTTTCTGTTATGTTTAGTTGAGTGTTTGCTTTTAAACTCTCCCAGGGAAGGAGATGATGGCTAGAGTGTGCTGGATCCTTGTTCTGTGTCAGAATGGTGGTCTTCATCAGGTGTTTACCTGCAAAACTCATTCAGAACTCATTCAAAATCCTCTGGGATCTTGTTTCTTGTAAAGTTAGTTAAAACTTGCTTTTGGCACTTGCTAGTGGATTTGGCCCTATTTTTCATACCTAGGTTTTGGTAGCGTTTTTCCTTTTACAAATTTGCCAGACTTTGATTCTTTACATTTGTAAGTCTGCTTGAGCTACTGGTAATTTAGAATGTATTCCACAAATACTTAGACTTTTAAGTTTTCTAATTGTTTTGTTAGCACTAGTTTTTTTTTCCCTGATCAGATGGTTGATTGTAGCACACGAGTTCCCAGGCACATGCATGGGAGGTATTGACTGTGCATTTTTCTGTAGCCAGGGGAAAATAAAGTAGATTCAAACAATCGCCTCTTATCTTACAATTTTCAGTTGGCAGGCTTTGTTTCAGAAGACTGCTTAGATCTTTATTTTATAAACCTAAAATAGCATTCTAAGCATCTTAGCCTAATATTTCTCTATCTGCTGTGAAAGCTCATTATACTCTGCATATATTGTTATGCAGGCTTTTCCTTGTTTCTCTTGCATTACCCAGGGAGAGAGAAGAGTGAAGGAACAATGCAAACAATGTTGGTTATGACAACTGTGAGAGGTATCTCTTATACAAACAGACAGAATGGACAGTATGCTTTGGTATATAGGTCAGCCTTTGAAATAACATAGTGGAGCTCTTACGCTGGACAGATTTAGGGTTGGGGTTGTTCTGTTCACCTCTTGAAGCATAATTGCAGTTCAGATATGTTCAGGCTAATGCGAGTAATCTGTTCAGTTGAAGTTTATGTTAGGGAATGTCACATTCTGTAATTGAGTTGAATGATATAAAAGAAATAACTTTGATAATCCAAGTGTCTTAATTTGATAGAATATGGCCAAGTGATTTGAAGCTGCCTAAAGAAGTCAGATAAGTTTAAATGTTTATGTAGAGAGAAGTAAATAACAGCCTCGTGGTTTTCCACTTTGATCAGTACTGTAAGGATAGGTATATTTTAATTTTCATACTTGAAACTTTACACTGTTTTCAGATATCTGCTCACATAAACTGCAGTTATGTAATTGTAGTTTGACACAGCTAATGACAGGGATGCTGACCTCTGCCATCAGTAGGCAGAAAATAATGGTCTTTACTGCTCCCAATGGTTAGCCTTGCAGAATTATGCACTGGATTCTTCTGTGATTTGCTACCTTGTTCAAAAATACAGGAGCCTACAACTCATCTTTCTTGTATTCACTGGTAGTTGTCAGTGCAGTGGAAAAATACAGCCAGACAGCAGAGGTAAAATGATAGACTGTAGTTGTTTTTAAAAGGAGGAATAAAGAGGAGAAGGGAGGGAGAGGGAAGCAAAACCTTTCAAAATGAAAAAAGCAGAGTCACATTGGGTAGAAGTGGATAAGGAGATAAAATACACTGCTTTGTAAGCAGGTAACAATCCCACTTGTAATCAGAATTCCATGGAGCAAAAGTGTGTATATTTATGCTCAGCGTTTAGAGTAATTTATTGTGCAAACTTAACCCTACCGTAGAGACTACTCCAAATAAAATGTTCCATGGCTGTTTACAAAGTGTACATTATTTCCAGGAGCTTACTTCCATCCAGTCGCTATCTCAAATTCAGAATTGTGGCAAGCAGGCTCTCTGAAGGATAGCTCTAAAACTGAAATACCGTGTTACTGTTTTGACAGTGTTTTAGATTATTCTCATATTGTTTATCCTGGACAAATTTTTTCCCCCTTAGAATAGTATCTTGTCCTCTACTGCATTAGAGTCATACTTGAAATTTGTTACTGTTTCATAAAAGAGAGATTAAACAGTTGCATTAGGGCTGACTGTTGATTTTCAAGTGTTAAGTCCCTTAGTTTCAAAAATACCACATATGAAGAACGGAAATGGTCTTTTCTTTCATACCTAGTACGTAGTCTCAGAGTTGTGGGCAATTCTTGAGTGTACCTCCATAAATTACAGCGTTTCAGAAAAGTGGTCCCAATTTTAATGGAGCACAGAAAATAATTTATGTATGTGCTTTTGAGAAATCTTTCTTAAAGATGTGTGTGAACCAAACCATTTGCAGTGATTTTTTTTTCTTTCTGCCAAACATCAGTACCTTGAGAGGAATTACATTTTATTCTCATACCAGAACAATGTGTTTCATCTCTAGAGCATTACCCTCAATCAGCCTATCATGAGGTCTTACGAATAAAAAGTGAAACCAGTAAATTATTAAGAATGCGGAATCAACTAAACACTACAGCACATGCAGTACCTTTGGTGTTTACATTAAACTAAAGAGCAGCTGGAGCTGATTTTGAGAAGCTGATACGGTGGAACACTGGGCAGTTCCAGCTTCTGTTGAGTTTGCGATGTGTTGGGGATGATCACACTTTACTGTGAAGAGCTAAGCACCCTCTGACCCTCAGATTCCCACATTAGCAGGACTTTCTTGTCTTGCTAAAAATGTACAGAAGCATCTGAAAAATGGACTATGTGTATAACACAATTTGTATTTAAGCAGAGAATTGTCCTAGTCGTGGTAGGATTTAGATTAAAATTCTTGGATATTTAAATCCTGTATTGATGGTAGATAAAACAAAGCTTAGATGTTGGAAGTAAAAAGCTTCCTTTGACTGCACTCTCAGCACATCTCAAGAGTGACCTGAAAGCAGCACTTCGTGTGATGAGAGAGTAGTCCCTGGATCAGTGCAGACCTTGGCTCCTGGAACTGACAGCAGAGGCAATTAGTGGCAGCTTTGTTTATCTTTTTGAAGAGGACACATGCTTTTTGAATGTCTAGAATGGACGGCGCACAATAAAATACTTATTTTAAAAAATAACCTAAATTTAAATGTTTTGTTTTTGTAATTGGACTATGTGATTGTTGTAGATCCCTTCCAACTGAAGTAGTCTATTCTGCTGTTTTAGCTACGCAACTACATACCAATTTTCTGCCCAAAATGTGATTTCTTATTAAAAACGTTGAGTTGTAACCTGCTTCGAAACATGGTTTGTAGGGGGTTCGCCAAATGACTCTCAATTACAGCAGTGCTTCCAAAATACTTTCAGACATGGAATTCACATCAGCCCAACTGAGATTTTCTTGATCATAGTGCTTCTCCCTGCAGCGTTCGGTTGGAAAATGGCAGCGTTGCGGTATTCTATGGTTAGGCACAGACCATGTAGCCTTAGCAGCAGCAACAAACTCTGCAGCGGTGAGTGCGTGTAAGGAACCCTTGTCCCCCCTTCTAAAGGAGTATTGCCACTTCTGCTCATTGGTAGCAGTCAGTTTTCAGTTGGTAAGTCATCAAATAAAACGTTTAGCTCTTGATTTAGACCTTCAAACTCAAAGTTGTTTTTCAGCAGGCGTCTTGGTGCAACCCACATTTGTAATGTCTGTGGTTTTGTTTTGCTGCTTATGTTTGCGGCAAGTAATTTATTTTTAGCATTTGAATTTCATGTGGCTCTAATAATATTTATATGTTATCTTTCAATTGCACATATGCTAACACTGTTCCTAAACTGTTCTTTTAGTATTTCTCACTGGGCTGCTATTTGATTTGCTGTAGACCCATCTTGAATAGTTTCCTCCCAAGGAACATGCTGCTTTCTAAGTTGCAAAACATACTTGAATTACATGAGCATCTGACAAATCCAGGTTAGTGGAATTGTCAGAATGTTTTAGCATTCACATTCTTGACTGTTAAACCATTCTCTACCAATCAAAAGTGGCACGAATGGCTTTTTTCAAAGGTACTGCTGGCTAAGCATAGAAATTGAGCTGCTGTGGTAGTACTTTTGTCTCCTGCTATTGTTGTTGATGATTATATGGTCTTAAAGGTTAAATAGAAGTTACTGTAGCTGATGTGTATTTTTGTTATATTAGGAAAATCTGCAGTGAACTCTGGTTCTTATTCTATATGCAAAAATTCAGAACTCTGAAATCAGTGATAACCTCTACTTAGGGAAATGGGTCAGTAAAGGAAGTATGAAGTCTGCAATGTGAAGCAAAAGATTTATCTAGACAGTTCCTGCTAGAAGAGGAAATTATGTAAACATGTAAATTTTTGTTGTACCTATGCTACTCTGTATGTATATGCACACATGTAGATTTCTGCTTCATTTCATATATTGCTGACTTTGAAAGAAATGAACTTACTCTGAGAATGCATCGTTTCTATCCTGTACTAAAAGTAATTTGCTTTGAAGTCATATTCTGGTCACAGTTACCAAAAGTGGGTAGGTTTGTGTTAAGAGAAAATATTTGTTTCTCATATAATCATTGTGTTTGCATCGGCCAGAAATAATAATAAATAGTAAAAGGAAAAATAATGGTGAAAAGGGATGATAACCTTTGAAAAACATATAATTGATCATTTGGCAGGCAAAGTTGTGAACATTAGTCATAGAAACCTGCAGATAGTAGAGGCTTAATATCAAAGCTAATGATTTATTTTATGTTAATGATTTTCTGCTAGGGCATAAAAGACTGCTCATAATGGACTCTCAGTGCTGTGTTCAGTTGTGAAGGCTAATGGGATAATCTTACCCAAAACTAAGCTTTTTGAAGTAAATCATGGTGTTATTTTTTCAAGTTAACTCTTGAAAATGCATTTTCAACTGATTCTTTAAGAACTGCTAATAGTCTTTATAGGAAAATATAAGGCAAGTTCTTTTTTCTTCAGCAGCAGTTTTCTTATTTGTGTAGGAAATTCTAATTTTTTTATGGTTCTGAAAAATTATATTCAAGATGTGGAAGTCATTCAGTCAATTCAATGTTTTTATCATAGGGCAATAGGTTTTTGTGAGACACAGTTGTTTTTACAGGTTGAACAAAGGAAAAGAAGAATTTTTTTTGTGGCTTAGCCACTTATTAGCTAAATGGCAGTAAAACTCTTTAGTTTTGCATTGAGAAGTTTTTAAAATCATGTTTACAATTAGTTATAACCAACATTATATTTCAATAAGAGATAATTTGCCTACTAAAGTTCACATAATGTGCTAATCATGTGTAGTGGTTAATAAAGGCCTCCTATCTCACTCCCCTGATGGCTATAAAAGGCTATTATGTTCATGGCAGCAGTTCAGGTACAGCTGCTGTGTGTTAATAATGCATCATTGTCCCACTAATAAACACAGCAAAGGTCAGCAACCCTGAGCACCTAAAACACCCATTCTCTTTCCAAAAATATTTATTAACACCTTAATGGTGTATCTATTCATTTTGGTTAGGATTATAGCAGTTAATGACCCTCATAGAATACTGTGTGTTCAGGTTTTGCAACCTACATGCTGTTGTGGGCTGCTGCACTCTTCTTTCCTCCTAAACACTTTTCATCACAACTATGTGTTCTTTTTTGAAGACTAACGCTTCATGGTCGCTTGCTCTGTTACTTAGTTTGGCAGTTTTCATTTTTTTTCCTCAGCTAATTTAAGATTCTGTCTAGAGGCTGAATTTTCATGACTTAAGACACTTTGTAGAAATTCTGTGTGCTAAAAAATTAAGTGACTGTGTAACAGACATTGACGCATGCACAGAGATATGCATGTATACATGTGTGTACCATGAGCACTACTTCCCCTAGGTTGCACAGATAATTTTATGCTAGTTACTTATGTTTTCCTTTTTAGCATAGATTGCTGTATTCATAAAGGTTTTTTAAAATGCATTTTCTACAGACAAAGAACATACTCACATGGGATTTCCATTTTGCCAGGGAAACATGCAAATCAATAGGCCAGCACTTATCTACATTAAAATTAGGTACACTGTAATTTATGGGTGTAGTTATATTGCATTTGTCTTGCATAGCCTCAGATATTCTTTAAGGTAGCCTGATTCTGTGTCTGTAGAGAAAAGCAAAAGTGTTAATTGAACAAAATCTCATTTTCTCATCTTGTAGTATTGTCTTTTGTTTTCTGTTACTCATTTTGAAAACCTGATTTTTTTTCTTGCGCTGTGTGATTTACAAACAAATGTTTAGAGGGCAGAAAAATACTACTACATTTCCATCAAGAGAAATGAAAAATCTTAACTAGCTGAAGGGTTTCTTTTTGGTGTAGCACATAGCTTCAATGACACATTTGTCATGCTTTAAATATATAATACATACAATAAAATATGTACAGGCACAGTTGTGATATATGTAGTGTCTGGCTCCATTGCTATTGTTTGTAGTCTCTACGGTTGTCATACATTGTTCTTTGCACATCATACCCTTACAGCAGAATTTGACACAATTTCTAGCTTTCAGTCCTGCACCATTTTCATTGCACAATATACATGAGTTTGACAGGGTGTGTTGAGGACAACTCTGGCAAGCAATTGATATTTTGAAGTGGCAAGCGTTTCAGCAGCTGCCTGCTTGTGAAAAAGGAATGATAAGGTATACTGTATTGTTAGTTTCAGGCAAAGCATTAAGGTTTAAGCTCTGTAAAAATGTACACATTATTCGTCAGTGGTGAAGCAAGCCTTTTATGTTTTTTAGAGCTTAGCTCTCTGGCTGATGTGAACTAGAATGACATTGGTTTAATGGTCAGTAAATGAATAGGAGTACTTTGAATTTGAACCACTGCCAATTTTGCACCGACAAAGAGACTGACAAAGAAATATTTTATGTGAAAGCAAAGCACAAGCAATGTTTGGGGAGGTGGGGAGAAGGGCAGAGGAACCCAACAGAAATATTCTCCTCCACAGCCTTGTAATGATTCTAAAATTGTTAAAACACATCCATTTCGCATGGCTCATTGGCTACGAACCTAAGCTGTTTCATCTAATGTTCTTTAAAACCTGTTGTATACACATAGTCTTTTAGAATATATTCATATGGAATTTACAGTGTGTTTTTCTAAATACCACACTGTGCCCCGAAGGCCTGTTGGCAGAACATCAGAGTTGTCCACTGCTGGAGTTCCCAAGTCTCTCTCTATCTGGTAGTGGGAAATTGTAGTTTAATCAGTTATGGCACTTTCAGTGTGTAACATTCATTAGTAAGGCAATTTGTCATGACTGTTAATAGTCAGGATGCATCTGCTCTCTCTTCAGTTATGGAGTGTGATAAGCAAGAGGGCAAATATTTCAATATTTAATAATATTAGCATGTTTGAAAACTGTAATTCAAGGTTAGTGCTCAAAACACAAACATCAGATTATTAATAATCTATGTATTTTTGCTGGTTTTACCTTTACAGATTGGATTTGAAAGTACCCTAATTCTCTTACAAGTTGTATGTTATGTGACTGGGTATTAGAAAGTAAATGTTAGCATCTTCAGTGTTTGTCAAAGACTTTTCCTCTGTTTTCCTCTGTAAATTGAAAGGTAGGATATTTTCACAGAGTTGCAAATAACTATAATTATTTTCCAGAATATCAGTAATAAATTATTCACAGTATCATTTTTGGCAGTAGCAGACCATTTTCAGTGTTAGTTTTGTGTCTGGGCAGCTTATAATGTCATGTTATAAAAGATATTCGATGCCTACCAAATAGACAACATGCAATTAGAATAATGTTCTCTTCTCACTAAAAAACAGCTTGTAATCATTGTTCATTGTTCTAAATATGAAAGGATAAATTGTTTCCTACAGCCAAGAAAGGTTAGAGACGGATTTCTTTCACATATATCTGATAACCCTCATGTATTACATAATATGATAGCTTCACACACAATAACTCTGTGACACATTTTAATTTTTAATGAAAAGCTCCCAAAATTTTAACGTAATTATTTCTTTAGAAACCGAGCCCAATCTTGGTAAAATCCGTTCTTGCTAGTAACAAAAGCTGTTACTGTTTAAGTTCCTGTTCAGCAGTTAGTTGGTACGCTTCACTGGATGTTGTCAAAAAGGCTTTTCTCTTGATTGACAACCCCGTAGGAATGTGAATGGAGATTTTAATTGCATATCATGTGTGCATATCAGAGTGAGTGGATTCACTGACTCTGCTTACTCTGTATCTCTACAGGTCAGCCATGCCAAAACACTTTTTTTTAAATAAGCAATTGATGTATTTTCCAATGAGAGAGAAAAAGTCCATGAAAGTGAAGAAGGGACTGTAAAGCAAAAGAGTCCTGTGAATTTTGGAAGAAAAATGTGTGCAATAAATTTTAACACAGTTAAGAGGTGTTTTGATGATGTAAATTCATATCAAGCCTACATTGACCAAAGACTGCTAGAATGGAAGTGTGTTTATCTTTTTCCTTTTTTCTTTTTTTTTTTTTTTTTTTCAAGAGTACTTTGAACAAAATAAGTTTAAAAAAAAAAGTAAAGTGAGTTGAAAAATTTACTGAGGCAGGCTGCCCTTGAGTCTTGTCCCCTTATGGAGTCAAGGGTAAATGATGGGAGATTCTTCCTTTATATTGAGAGCTAGTGGATTGTCTTGTTCATAGTGGATTTGATGCACACTTTTTGGGCAACACTGCTGATTTAGTGGGAGATTTATCTCAATAAGGACCTCAGTTTTAAGTCTGATACTAAAACCAAGTTCTCGATATCAACTGTAATGCAACTTAAATATTTTTTCCTTAAGAACAATAAATGCTACATCACTACAAAATAACTGCTAAAGAGATCTCATTATTTTCCATAACTAAGAACATGAAAGTAACAAAGCCAAATATCCGTTATTATGAATAATAATTATATATTGATATCTTAAATTAGATTCCAGGTTTCATTTTGCATCAGAGACCACGGCATTGACGGTATTAATTTTAAAGCTCATAAAGCATCAGCAACAGAAAGCACAACTACAAGACAGTTCTGAGGAACTTTTAGCTGAGTTAGTGTTTTGTTCCAGCCCAGGGACATTAAATTCTAAAGGAGGATGACAGTTGCATTTTTCTGTGCAGACCCTTGGGAAGGAATTGTTACTTAGTGACAAAGTTTCTTTCCTGTTTTCTCCTGGCTTTTTTTTTTGAATGGAAAGGAAATTGACTGCTTTTTGCTCTTTCACATTTTGTGTAAAGCCAGCTCTGACTTTCAGGTCATATTTGTGTAAAAAGTGTAGGAAGAAAAGATTCTTACCACTTGTTGAAGGCACATCAAATGGTCTGACAACGTGCTGGCACCCTTATGGAGCCTGTTCACTCCTGTGCTGGATTAAAGTGTATCTCGCCCAACTGCATCTTGAACATCAGTAAATTCTCAGGAGTGCTTAAAATAAGTGAATACCTTAAGAAGAAAACAGACAAGATTTACTTTATTTCTAATGAAACAGATAACTTCTGACTTAATATATGACACTGATGTATTGTTTGATCTACTAGAATCTGACACTTTTATGGGTTGTCAAGATTTGTGAGTAAAAAATAAAACACCAGGTCCACAAGACTTGAAGAAAAATTCCAGATTTTGAAACTTTAAACCTGTATGAAATTAGGAACTTTAAAATTTTTTTATCAAAGTTGAGGAAAGTATCTACTTAGATTGTGCAACATTAAATACCAGAGCCATTTTTTAAATCACCATAATAGCTCTTGAAATAAAGTTGAAAAGATTGCAACATTGATGTCATGAGGACCTCATTTTTTGGTGACATTTTTAGATTACTAAGTCAGACACTTTAATGATGGGAATGGCAGATTTAATGATGTCTGGATGTTGTACTTTAGCATGTTATCATTGGTCAGAATTTGAGTGAAACAGGGGATGTGGAATGAGTGATCATCCATTGCAACTTTATCATTAATGCAGTTGCAAATTGCACCAGAGTAAAACTTTCAGGCAGCCTCAAAGTTGCATTGTTTTTACATTTTGATCACATGAATTTCTAACTCAAATAGTATTGTTTCAAAAATATTTTGTGTGTGTTTTGCTGATTCATTTGATTGCATCCATGCCATTCATTGCCACTGTCTCCTAGGAGTGAGTGTCTGAGTCTCTTCAACATTGCCACACAGATTTTTCTGCTGTGGAATTAACTCCTTTCTAATAGCAGGGAGACTTTTGTCATGGTGAGAGAAGTGAGGACCAAGTTTTGGTGTGGCTAGGAAGATCCTGGGCTCTCTCTTACCAATCCTTTCCTTCTGATACTTTGGTGCAGGCTGTCATGGCACATGCATTACATTCTATGGATTTTGGATTGAACATGAGAATACCTGTGTTATTATTTTGTCACCATGCCAAAATTTTGGGCTGCGGAACTCAAGCGTATGTTAAGGCTTTAGTATTTTCTGAACTTTATCTCTGAATAAAAGACACTTCTCTATCTCAATATATTTTCTTTTCCTGAATTCAAAAGATGTCCTACAGATAATGGAGCTGGTTGAGTTTCCTTAAGGCTAAAAATACTCAAACTCTAAATACAGATATTGTGACCAAAATTACAGGCACATTTACTATAGTTAAACCTACAATTGTAAGTAAGAGAAAGCCTATTGTGCATGTATTTATTATCACATATATAGTTACTGTGCTTATAGAAATAATTAAAGAGGTATCTGTTACATATGTGATTATACTAAACTTTGTAAATTTGTATAAATTATTTCAGGTCTAGTAAAACCAGGGGATTTCGTTTACAAATCCTTAGGGCTCATCCTATAATATTTTTCTTTGGAGCTAGAGAGGAGTCCATGTATATAATAATGAATGCTCAGAGAAAAAATATATTTGAAAAGGAAAAATATGTTACTCAGCAGAATCCATTGCCCTTTTAAGAATCCTTTCTCGAACAGAGGACTTTCTCAAACAGAACACTACAGTGGAAATACTAAAGTAGCACTATACCACACTAGGCTGTGGTTTTATTAACTCTTTTCAGAAATTCAAAATTTAAATGTTGATATTTACTGCAGAGTAAAATTGTTCTGAATTGAAAAGGAATTTAGATGGTTTTGGTTGGAGCAGAGGACTGCAGACTTTCTAGGAACAAGTTTATTACAACAGAGACAGCCTTTAACCTGCTGCTCCTTACATGATTGCCTGGGATTCTAGCAATGCTGGAAGCTCTTTGTTAGAGGTGTAAGCATATTTTGAAGCAATGGGTCACACTGGTGTACCAGGCCTGGAAATTAATTTTCTACCATTCACTCATCAGAATCTTTCTTTATTTTTACTACTGAGCTTGTAATGGACCTGTACAAAGCTTAGTACTTAAAAAAAAAAAAATCCCAGAATCACAGAATATTCTGAATTGGAGAGTGTCATAATCTTTAGATCCTACTCTCCTGGGTAAGGATGAAATGTTTTGAGGAAATATGAACTTTTCACACACGCTGGCAGGTGAGTGTTCAGTCAAATGTGGGAGACAAGAGCAGGGAAGGGGAGCACTGAGTGTTTAAGGAACTCATCTAAGCAAAACAGTTGGATCTGGGGTCCTTCATGCTCGTTCAAGAATGTGTTTGTATTTTACCATCACTGAACACCAGTTTCTGTTCTGCCAGGACACTCTCTCTTTATGTTTTGAGTATTCACCTTACACAGATGCTTAACTTTGAAAAGACAGGTGAATTGCAACCTTAGCATATCTGTCATTCTGAGATTTAGGAATTTATGCTAGAACAGAAGAAAATATGAAGATATTCTGTAGAAAGAAGATTTTCTCTCTGTCTTTTCTAAAACTGGACAGCTAAACTATCTCCAGGGAAAAGCTGGCCAGCTGACTCTTGGATGAGAAGGGACATCACCAGAGGGTCCTGAAGTGCCTGTACTGACAGTGAAGAAGGAGTATGTGGAGTGTGGGGTGTTCTCCAGACAGACTAATTTTCACCCTGAGTTCTTTGGAGTGAATCGAAAATCTCTGGTTCACAGACCTAGTGTGACAACATATGTGCTTTAAGGAAAACAGCCAAATTCTGATTTAAATGACAGCAGAGCTATTAGGATCAGGACAGATCAACTAAAGTAGTGCTGGATGATGTTAGAAGTTATGTGGATGTGGCTTTGCAGAAGTCTTTGTGGTACAGATATTGCTTTTTCTGTGAACTTGCATGGCTCTAGGTAGTGTTTGCTGGCTCATGGAACAAGCTCCCCATGCTGCAGGGGTTTCTCTGTGAAGTGCTTTCTGTCTTAGTCCATGAAATGTCATATTAGCTCTTCCATTGCTGCATTCATCTGCTACTTTCCTCACTCATATTCTGTAGAAAGTCCTGACCTCCTGCAACAGAGTCTGATTTACCGTTTCCTACCAGGAACTTTCTTTTAAGAAGGTAGAATCAAAAAATGTCAGGAAATCCTTTTTTTTTTGGACCATTATATAGATGAGATCTCATAAGAGTAATGGGGAAAAGTAGTATAACCAAAATAGATAATGGTAAGAGGAAGAGCAGAAAGAGCAGTCTCCAAAAATGGATGTAGAGATTCTTCAACACAAATTTAATTGTGGAGTAGAACTAGAGAAACACTGTGAGATGCTATGTCAACTCCTGTCCCATTCCCCGACCCCGTTCCTCCTCCATCTCTGAAAAAAATCACTCTTCTCCACATCACAATTTGTTATCTCGTAACTTGCATGAGAACCTTGTTCTTCCTCGACAGCAGATCTTATTTCAGTCCTTATCTGCTGGTTCAATAACTTATGCCTCTAGCCCTTAAAAAAAAATTAAAAAAAAATCTGATGAGTTTGAAGTACAAGGAGCAGACTGCTCAGATATGTGAATTCTTTTTCCTTCAGGGCCACTCCACAGTACTCCATAAAGATAATTTTATTATTGAGTTTTGGTTTTTCCTCTTCTTCGTGTTGACTGTTCAGCTGAGAAGCTGGCAAAAAAATTCTGCTACACAGAAATAGTTAAAAAGAATTAGCTTAAGATTATTAGCCACACAAGTGCTGAAGTAAAAAAGGGCTTGTTTATACCCGTAAAAGTAGGGAAGAGAAAGGTAAGAATTAGAGCTGGAATTCCATATTTAGTTTGAAATTTCTGGTGATGGCAACATATTTTGTATATAGGATTATTACTTTTTGGCAAGCCTTGCTATATCTAAACACTTTTGGGTGGGCTAAGGATGAAGTTTCATTTTAAATCAGAATTTCCTTGCTTCGTGGTTTTAGACTTTAAATTATAATAACATTTCATGAGCATCAATTTTTATGGTACAGTTCCTTTGTTGAAGATACTGTTTTTAAACAGATGTAGTGCTAAGTCTATTGCATTAGATTTTAAACGGTGAACTTCATTATATTTGTCCTGACAAAGATTTGTATCATCTAGCATACAGAACTGTGACAAGATGTTTGTGAAAGAATGAAACAAATCTTGTATTTTCTTAACTTTTCCCATTATCCTAGGAAGTAATGCCACCATGTGCAAAACTTGACCTTCTTGGTGCTTTATTTTATGGACTGAAATACACTTGTGAATATCTCATTACATTCTGTGTGCACCACTTGTGTAGGACTGCCAGCGTCTGTCACCAATCCTGCCATAATGCAGTTTCCCATTCTTAATATATTGTGTTTAGACTTGTGCAGCACAAGTACAAAGCTGCTGTCTTTTTAGGGTTGAATTTTTAATATGTTTCAGCCTTTTTAATGACTTTGTTACTGAACAGAATTGGACTTTATTTTTGTAGATACCACTGTATTTGAAAAAGTCCCTATTATTTCCTCCCTTGAAGTGTTTATAGTACATTGTGTACTTCTCTATGTATCCAAGTCTCCAAATTAGTTCTCTGTGTATCTGAGTCTCCAAATTAGTTTGCATCACCTCTGTTATAAAACTCCTTTTCTTCCACCACTACTCTGAAATTGCCTTTCATACTCAGTGTAACCTATGAATTGGTCCTGCAAGTGAGTCATTCCAAGGCTGTTATTCTTCCCTTATAACTATATTTAATAGAAAATACTGTGCTCTATGTTATGTCCATCTTGTTCAGATGGAACAGTGTCTGCTGAGATGGAAAAGCAGAATGCAATATCAGAATACATTTAAATGTAATAACATCTCTGGAAAATTTCTTTTTATGGTGCAGAAATAACAGCTCTTCTGCCATTATCACAGCTTTGGCTTTTAGAGCTTTGTGGTACCAGAGTATTTCAATGACTGGCTTGGCCTTGCACCTTTTACCTTAGGAAAAATGCCACTGATGTCCAGAGGAGTTTTGCATTTTTCAGGGACTGTGATTTGGCCTCTGGTGAGCTATATAGCCCTGTCTTAGGAACCTCCTTTTCCCTGCATGAAACATTACATAAAATTTAGTGGTTTATCTATACTGCACATTTCTTTTATTAACAAAATGATACACCTGGGGTTAATTTTCAAGATTATTGCATTTTATACTTACTGACCCTAAAGATATCTTACTGAGAACATTAAATTCATTTTCTCCTTAGTGTTGTTTTTCCTATAAGTATGTTAACTCGGTATTAGCTATCACACTTACAACATCACATTTTATCTGTCCCTCCTGCAGCTGCAAAGCGGTGACTGAAGTTCAATTGAGTTACTCTTTCCTCAAAAAATAATCAGTTATTAATAATAGTTTTATTTTCCCTGTGTAGTGGGTCAATCTGAAGGGTTTTTCATTAGTAAGACAGAGGCCCACACAAGCTGTGAATCTGGGTTAAGAAACAAAAGCACAAATCCACAAACCTACTGCGTCTCTGCGATTGTCCCTGTAGGATTCCCTCGAGGTCCTTTTCCTGGTAAGTAGGATAAGGAGTGTTGGTAGTTGTAAGGGAACTTACACTTAACTTTAGTAGCTGAGGGAAGCTCATGCCAGAAAACTTGTTTTTGTTGTAAAATAATTACATATCTTTCCATCCACATGTTCTCACCGGATCTTTTGGAAACGTGACTCCCACAAAGCTGTGATGCTCTTACAGTGTGATTCAGGCTGCTGCCTGCCTGGGACATCTCGAAGACCAACTGTTACTACTTGTAAAAATTTCCTTTTAATGCTTCCTTTAAATCCTTTTGAATTTAAATTCAAAATCCTTGCATAAATAGATACATGTAATTAAAGAATCAGTGTATTTTCCTGATACAGGGAGTTTGTTCACTGTTCCTTTGCTCTCTTTCTTGACCTTGTTCTGTGTTACAGTTTTGTTGCTGTGATCTACAGCAGACTGTGGGTGTGGTTGAGTGTTGTGAGCCTGGGTAATGTGAATGTGAATTCTACTCTGCCTGTTGTAGAGTAGAATTCCATGCAGATACTTCCATGCCCGCACAGAATGCCTTTGTGGAAAGATACTCTGCTTTGAAAGCAAATGGACATTACAGCTTTCTAGTCTTTCATACTAAGTTCTTGTCTTAACTGGTGAGCCGGTCTGGTTTGTCATGTGGCTGCAGGACAACTACCAAGCAAGGAGGGGGCAGAATTCACATTTAATTACAATTTAAAATGGATTTTAGCCAGTTCATAAACTGCACCCTAAAGTTACTTGGGGATTTTTCAAAACAGAGGATATACTTCAAATTCATATGGGTGCTAATGTCTTTGTGTATACAAATCCCATGTGTATGTGTACCTTAGGCATATTTTGGAATTTGACTATATATGCCCTATTAATGCAGATAATTCCAGAATGAAATATCCTAAAATTCACTAGTGGATGTTATTCCAGTGACAAGTAGTTCTGCTTAAAAAGTGAGATTGAATATGGTTGAGCGTTGGCAGGCTTGGCTAACTGGAGTGTATAGCAACCATTCTAGTTTGAAATAGTTCTAAGTCTGGCTTTAAAACTGTTTCAGGAATAATTTTGAAGTAGAAATCTGAGAATATGAGATACACAGAAGGAAATGTTTCTGTCTGTCATGAAAAATCTGCATCTAGCTAGAGGCTGCAATGATTGTGAAGAATGATAGTATCTCAGATATGCAGTATGCATTTTTGACTGTCAAAATTTGCATATATTTAATGCATTGAACTGTTTTAAAAACAGTATTCTTAGAATACTTGTCAAAATATTTTCTATAATGGATGACTTTAAATCTAATTAACATATTCATGTTTTAAACTTATTGGCATTTTTTTGTCCAAAGAAGTGCATAATTTATACTCATATATAAATATCTTTTACGTACTATATTCAGATGTAGTATATAGCTCAGGTTTAAATTGAACTTGGATGATATTCAGTCATAATACATCTTACTCATCGATACAACTTTCTGAAGTTGTTAATCAATATTCTCTGAAAGAAGAGGATAAATATTTTATACCTACAACCTATCTCTTATAGTTGGGTTTTTTAATGGTGGAATAAAAAACATCGAGGTAAAACTGCCTCAGATACTTGTTTTGTGCAAAACTTGTTCTGTGTGTGCAACACTTATAAATAAAGGTGCAAGAGCAAATAGTTTAGATGTCAGGTAGGATGACATCTGTATAAGCTCTCTGCTGAGTTCTGAGTAATCTTTTGTTAGTTCCCCAATAACTCAGTCTAATCAAATACAGGGATGTAAGCGATATCATGTAATAGGTTTTTGGAATCAATAAATATGCCAAGGTTTTGAATTACTAGCAGTGTAGATGTGGCTGATAAGCTCAATTGTTGGAAAACTGATCCCATAAAAGTGAAAAGTGAGATCTTTAAAAGAAAAAATCAGATGAAAGCCAAACCTTTTATGAAACAGAAATAAAGTGTGGCCAAGTTCTACTTTACACAAATTTGGACAAATAAGTAATGATATGATAGAAAGAAACATGCAAGTTTAGCAGTGATATCTTTCTGTTAACAATGGATAAGAAAGAATTCTAGGTTAAAGAAATATCAGTTTTTTCAATCTTCAGAACATCTTAAAAAACTGCCTTGTTGTTAATATTTAAATTAGAGACTTAGATGTGATTGTGCCAAAGGTCTGTTTTTTAAAGCTTAAATACCGACAAAGCTTTGGGATAGGAATCCTCCATAAAACTGGTATGGATGGTTTAGCAGTAGAGAGAGGTAACATATGTTTCCTCACAGTATCCTTCTCTTTGTTCATCTGGCTTACCAGTATGCCTTAGTTTGTGACTACCAAGCATCTAAAATTAATGTAACATCTTATTAAAAAGATGGTGAAGTTTATGCATGGTATGCTAAGCTTTTGCATAACCACTGGTACATAAATCCCATGTTGAAGGCATCTCTGTGTAGCAAAGATTTTTCTTATGTTGAACACCTGGGATTTCCAGTGTGTGCTGCTGGTCTTCCTTGGCTGAGGTTCCTTGTAGTAACATCCCATTCTTTAGTGAGTATGGATCGAACTGTGGGGTTCTTGCCCCACTGTTCACCAATGAGTTCACCATCTGTCCATGGGTGCTGGTATTTCTGTGTTGGTGACTTTGTGCCAGTGCACAATGTGGAGGCTGACTGAGAGGGGAGCTGTTAGGATTGAGAGTGTTGTCAGTGAACTTGTTGTGGAGAATGGATAACAGTTTGATGCTTCCTCCCCCACGGTATATATTTTAATGGAAACTCTGTGTATTGTGGCATTTGTAGTACTGAGACATATTTAATGAAGATAATATATTTTGTAACTTTGTCTGTTTTGGTTCAGTACTCATCACTTATTTATATGCTGGTAGCATCCATATTTAGTGCTGTATAAATTAATAACACTATATTTAGTAAATATGAACTATAATCATTGTGCTATTTAATTTGGGTCTAATAAGTACTTGCCAGACTAATGTGTAGTCATGTAGTTGGGCAGATGTACAAAAATGTCATTAACTTGTTTTGATTTGCGGACAGTGATGTATGTGGCAATGTCTGTGAATACTCCTGCTTTTCTTACACCACAGCTACCTCATTTGCCAAATATGGCTATGATCCTTTGTCCATGTTAATTGAGAATGGCATCCTTATTCATCATGTGCAGGGTTTTTTTCAGCCATTAAAATGCTGTCCAAAGACTACTCAACTGAGGAAAACTACAGAATAATACAGAGTGCTTGTTTATCTGTTGTTGTAAGCCTTCTGTTTTATCCCATTGTAATGAATGGGAAAAGGAACTCTCACATGTGAATGCAATGCTGTTGCTAAAGAGCACAAATTCCTTTTGGAACATCAGCATTAATAATTGGACTGGCACTTGCCTGAAATATTTTCATCAGCCATGTCTCTGTTCAGTGTTTCTTCTTATTTTCCTTGACCTTCTGAAAAATAAGTGAAAAATGGATTAAGATAATTTACATTAGTTGTCAAAACCTGTGTTTATTTCTTTAATAATAAAGGTTTCAATTCCTTGATTAAATTTATGTTTATATTTGACATTTTCCAGGGATGCATAAATTCATATGACACTTAAAGTCTACATACTCCCAGTACCTAGTGCCAGGTTGAGTTGAATTTGGACACTTCACATAAATAAAAGTGGTTTTATGTTTCACCTTCATCTGGTAGGTGAGCACTCCACCTTTTCTTGTGAAACATAATCGGTTTTGACATGGCAAAATTAGATCCTGGCTATTTATTATCTGCTGAAATCAAAAACCATAACTGGGAAAGCATGTGGTAAGTCCATTGGAACAGCTTGCATGCAGAGAAGAAAAGAGGAGGCATTCCAATTTTATAAGCTCAAGGTGATTTTCTCTAACACCTAAACCGTTTTAATTAATTACCCTGAAAGATTGAGTAAATTATTATTTGAATACTTTATGGCACTACATGTTAACATTTCAAGGACAAAGTGCTGTACTTAGCTTTTCAACAATGCTTCATCTGTCAGAATATATCTTCTGAATTTATGTAGTATTCTGCAGTGTAAAGGGTAGTCAGAATTTGAGTACTATGAAATATTACAAGGAACTGGAGTCAAATGTGATCAGCTGAAATGGGGACCCTAATATTTATGGAGACCTGATAGAGACCTACAAATTAAGAAAACCAAGAATTAAGATTTTTTTAAGAAAAAATTTCGTTCATTGATTTGTTTTGTTGGGTTTATTTTGTTGTTTTGTTTTTTTGTTTTTTTTAATGTGAAAGTAATAATGGAATGTAATTAAAATATTGATAGTAATACAAGTATAGGCTTTGCTGCTAACAGCATGTCCATGAAGTACAGCCCTGCATATTTGCAGGGTGAGATGTTGTTTCACTGGCCCTGCTTACACAATATGCAGAGCATCTCTGTTTTCTCTTCCTCTATGACTTCCACTTTTTACACTTTAGCTTTGGCAAAAAGGTTTATGATATGAAACCAGTATCTGTGTGTTTGATATAACTTTTTTGAATCAGTGGAGTATATGAAATGTGATAGGTTGTTTAAATTGTGTTTGTAAGCAAAACATCAGCTGTACTCCACAAATATAATCCTTCCACTGGAAGAGCATACAACCTTTTAGTAACTTCAGCCTAGCATCAGTAGATTAGATCAAATCCCCATTTACTGCATTATATTAATATTTTCAATGGCACACTAATCCAAGAAATAAATGTGTCAGTTTCTATGGCTACCCTGTAATGGCCATGGCCATAAGATTGTGCCTTAAGGCCACATAAAAGACTTAATGTACAGATTGAATAGAAGCACATTATTTATTACTAAGCCATCAAGCTGAGAAAATTTAGTGATCTCATTTTTTAGATTTGCTCATTTGACCTGGGCCAATTTGCTTGGATGATAATACTGAGTATTTAAAACCACAATGTTTTCTCATTTTTAAGGATAAAGTGATTCACACTAATCTTTCAGAACAGTTTTGCGGAATTAATGATTTTTATGCTCCTGTGATACTTACTGATGGATCTTTGCATTTTTTGTGGTTTGAAAATTAGGTAAGACTTTTACAGACTTGGAATTAATGCATTGGAATTCAAGTGTACTGCTATACAAAGTAAGATGCTTCTCCTTTCACATCTTCCCCCCAGCCCCATGATTTGTTGAGACATTTGAGCTGTAAATAACTTACCATGAAGTAAGATGGGGTGACCAGCAAGAGTCATGGGGACCCTGATCCTAGAGAGTCTTTGCTTGCTCAAAGATGGAGCCCTGGAACTGCAATGTGCCAGTATATTTTCCTACCTGGGGACCAACACATGCAGCTTAACTCTCTGAGATGTGTGATACAAATCTCTTCCCCCTCTGCCTGGGATGACTTTAATACATTGCTTGTACAGTAATAAAACCAGTCCCCTTTGGTGTACTTTAATCCCCACCACAACTTGGCTTCCAGCAGCAGTGATGGTGTGCACAAGTGAAGGGAGAAGGTGCAGTCCAGGGTATTTCTGTGCTCATTCATACTCGAAGGATCAGAGTCCTTAGGGATGGATTACAGGACTAAAACACTCAGGAGACCTCTTTGGCTGCAAATGAACATAAAAGGACTGGAGGGACTGTTATCAGAGAAGGTCTGGGGTCAGAGCCCTCAAATACTTGCCTAGCAGATGGGAGATGGTGGGAGAAAGGAGGCAGAGTATTGTGAGAACAGTTTCCTTCTCAGACTGTTACTCCCCCTAGCAATACTTTGGGAAGTGGAGATTGTATCAACTTGAATACAGATTATTGAGTCACCAAATAATATAACTTTGCTAAAAAATTGTTTCTTAAATATGATTTGAGGAATCTACAGTTTATTTTCTTTCCTGTGCAAAATTTGTGGTTATCACATAATTTCCAAAAGGTTTGTTGAAAGAAAAAATTGTTCTTATAAAATACTCTTTTACACTTCCTAAGAGAACTACTAATAACACTTTTAGACTGTGACACTTGCCAAGAGCTGACATTTTCAGAATTTCAAATGTCAATAAAACTGCTTAAAACCTTGTAAGGAGGCTGAGTGAAGACAAGAGAGACTTAGCAGAACATATTAGTGGTTTTAACACGTGTCTGCTTGAGCCTTAAAATTTATGTTCTGAAAAGGCCCATTTCTAGTAAGTCAAAATAACCTTCACGACAAGTTTAATCAACATAAATGCTTAAGACAGGTGACAGATATGTATAGCATATAGCTTACATAGAATGCAAATGAAACCTTTAACCCATTAAAAAAAAAAAAAGTATTCATGAAGTAATATAGACCTAGAAAAGCAGAAGGTAACATTTTTGTCACCTCATAATGACTAGCTTTTACATGGGGTTTTTGGTGCATGTTTGCCATTACAAACACTGCATTTGCTCTTAAGTATGTTTGTCCATTCAGGCACACCTAGCATAACTAACAAATGGTTATTACAAAGTCTCACTTGAGGTTAGAATATCTGATAGGAAAATACCTGGAACTATTTACAGTGTAAATGTTAGAGGAGAGAGGAGACTTCTGGGCCTGTATGCGTTGAGCAAAAAAACTAGTAATGTAGGCAGCTTGTGTTATAAAACAGCCCCTGCTCTATGTGAGATGTAGTGTTTCCAAACACTAAATTTACTAGAGACAAATGTTTTGTCCCTCCCATGCAGCACCTTTATGCAATGTGTTCTCTACATGGAAAGCACCTGGTGTGCTGAGCAGGTCATTATGCTAGGGACAAAAGCTGATGCAGCAATGCAGTTTGAACTGCTGTGGCTTCTCAAATTTTGTTTCTTGTCTCAAGAGAAAAAAATATTCAAGATTTCATCAGCTGCCTGTAAAGAACTAGTCTTTACATTCAGTCCCGGTGAAGTGCTGTTATCGAGGCAGCCTCTCTGAAAGAGTTCAGGGTACAGTGCGGGTCTATGGTCACAGCCATTTTGGCAGCACCTTTTGCAATTAGTCAGATGCTGTCTTGTACTTTCTAGTTTAGCAATGTTGGTAGAAAAATGAATGGCAAAGAAAAAAATCCCAGTTAAGGCCTTCTGTTTGAAAGAAATGTAATGCTGCTAGGAACAGAATTATTTACCTTGTGGACTAAGTCATCTTGTTGTATTACTGTATTCTGTAAAATACTGTGTTTAGCATTATTATAAGCAAATGAGACTTTCCAAGTAACAAGTGCCCTCTGTTTAAACAAACAATTTTCTATGCAAAGGTTAAACACTGAGATATTTTTCTTGTTTGAGTCATGCTCATGACTTTGGAAAGTCACCAAGCAAATATGCTTAAAAAAGAAAACGTGAATGGAAAATTCTGAAGCATTTTGCCCTTTTGGTTCCTAAGAGTGAGCTATCGTTTCTCTCCACTGTGGTCATTAATAATGACAGATGTATGTGGTGCAGAGTTCACCTACATTATTGTCAGTAACAGGGATAGAGAGGGAATATTTATTACAGCAGAAGGAGGGAGTGGAAAGACATGATGTTGAACCAGAAGACAAGAGCAGAGTTCAGTGTTTTTCGTTTGGGTGGGGAGGAGGGTTAGCAGAGAGCATGCGCAGAGGTTTCTTAGAGACTGACAGAGCTCTTATTGAAATCAGTTGAAATACTGCTACAGGCTGCTGTGAGAGGTGGATTGATTTGATCTTTAATATGTTGTGCTTTACAGTACTTCAGTAACACAGATTTATTTCACCTCAGCAAAAGCTGTTATTGCTTTGGGCTTGCAAACAAGTATGACAACAACATATTATTTATTTATTTATGTTAAACTGGTTAAACATTAAATCATGATCATGAACTGATTAAAGGATACTCCCAGCCTGATACCTATTAATTTTGAAAATATAGGAAAGTATAGTTTTGGGTTGTGCACCGGTTTTGTAACACAATTTACATTTTTTTTAATTGTTATTACATTGTCCCTTAAAGAAAAAAAAAAAAAAAGAGTTTCTTATTTTGCTATGTGAAAAACAAGCATGGCCTACCCCAGACTGGTGAGGAAACTGATGAGCTGACATGGGCTCATCATTACATGCCCATTGGCCTACGTTTCATGCCACCCATCTTTCATCATATAACTGTGTTGTCAATAATACTTGAAACTCAAGGAAGAGAGGTTTCATCTCCAAAGTGGCCATTTAAATATTAGGAGCTTGAGCTGGTGACTGAACTTGAAAGAGTTCCAGCCTTCAGATTGGCTTAGAGTTTAAAAATGCATTGAGGAGGTGGGCAATAAGTCCAAAAGTTCATTTGGTAGCGAATGATGTCTGGATAGAAAGTTTGAGAATATGAAAATACGGTGTAATTTATTTATCACCTGAAAAATTATGTTCTACTTAAATTATTCACAGATGAATTTGATTTAGCATGAAAGACAAATAGATGAAACTGGGATGTCTGACTTTTTGCAGAAGATTGGACCATTGTATCTCACCCTTTAATGGATTTATAAATTGCCCACTTTCAATACAGCCTTCAACTAGTCACTGTATCACAGAATTTTGTTATAGTAAGTAGCAATATTAAGTTACATCAGGTCTGGTATTGTTTTAATATTCAGACATAGAGTTTTGGACCCATGAAGGGGAAAAAAGCATCCTTAGGAGCCATTTGCCTGATGGTAAGCTGTTGCTCACAATGTGTGAAAGTTGGTAGAGACCCACAGGGATGATGGAAATCCAACTTTGGCCCCGCACGGGACAACTCCAAGAATCATACCATGTGCCTGAGAGCATTGTCCAAACACTTGCTGGGCTCTGGCAGCGTGGTTCTGTGACCACTTCCCTGGGGAACCTTCTGGATGAAAAGTCTAACAAATACTGAATCTAGATCATCCTGACACAGCTTCATGCCGTTCACTCAGGTCCTATCACTGGTCACCAGAGAGATGAGATCAGTGTTGTAGATTGCAGTGAGGTTTCCCCTCAGTGTTTTTTTTTCTCCAGGCTGAATACACTGAAGGATTTCAGCCATATCTTTTGATATGGCTTCCTATCTATGCCCTTCACTATATTCATATCCCTCCTTTAGATGTTTTCTAATAGCTTTACATCATTCTTGTATTGTGGAACCCAAAACTGCACACAGGACTCGAGGGGAGGCCACACCAGTGCAGAGTAAAGCAGGACAATCACCTCCCTCAGCCAGCGGGCAGTGCGGTGCTTCAAGCACCCCAAAACATGTCTGGCCCTCTTCATGAACAACTTGGATGCAGGCCTGGAATGGATAAAAAGCATTTGCAGTTGATACAAAACTGGGAGGAGCTGTTGACTTCCTCAAATCCTGAGAAACCCTACAGAGAGTCTTTGACAAAATAGAGGGCTGGGCAATGACCAGCTGTATGAAATTTAACAAGAGCAAGCGTCTGGAAAGTGTCTGGAAATGGGGCAACCCTGGTTGTATGGAGAGACTGAGAAGGAGTGGCTGGAGAGCAGCACTGAGGAATGGGACCTGGGGGTCCTGGTCGATGACAAGTTGAGTGTGTGTCAGCAGTGCCCTCGCAGCCAGGAGGCCAACTATTTAAACTATAACTCTTCAATCTTTTAAACAGGAGTTTGAGACCTACTTCAGACTACTTTTTCACTTTGTCTATGAAAATAACTTATATCCTAATGGTGCTTTCCAATGTGAGGCTGTTGGTTGAGGTGAATTCTATGAGTCAGTTCTCATTAATACAAGTACTTCACTTTGAGTATTTTTCAAACTATAGTAATACATAATTTCTGACAAAATGAATGAGTTTTGAATTTTCTAGTGATTATTTAACAGAGAATAACATAAAAAAGAAAATGAAATAATTATAATGCTTCATCCTTTATTAATGACAGTGTAAACAACATTATAATTGAAAACAACATTCAGAATAAATACTAGAAAGGGGCTGCATGAAGAAAGTAAGTAGGTCTGTTATGTAAGAACTTTCTAAAAAAATTTTGACCAATCATTAAATATTTCTTATACTTCATGCGTTTGAAAGAACTATGAATAGTTCTAGAAATTGAAGAAGAGCACGAATCGAGGCATGCACTTCACAGATTGAATTTTACTCTGGTTTGTAAGGGAGCAGTAAGAGTGGATCTTGCCTATAATACAGATGACAGTAGTTGGAGATGTTGAATTCCTCAGGGTAGCTAGCTGAACATATCCTAACACCTGTCACTGGCACTGCTGTAGACCTTCTCCTTGTGAATAGTCTTGCTAAAAACAAGGCTGGCGAGTGTGTGGTCTGGAAGAAAGATTTGCCTTTTTATACTTTAACAGGGCCCCCATCAGGTCTGAGTAGTAAATGTGGATCTGTTTCTCTCTGTTTCTTTCTGACCCATGGCTCGAGAAGGGACTTCTGCATTCAGTTCTGAATTTGGTGTCATATCAGCTCTATCTTCAGGTACCAGGGCAGCAATGGATCCCTGTCTCCTTTAGTACCTTTTAGCTTGTGTTCACTGTGTTGCTGAGCCCACTTCTTTCCATTTATCTCAGTCATGTTTTACAATTCTAAATGTTTGCTTTTCTCTGCTGCTGCTTGACAATCAAAGATTATTTCCTAAGCTGTGTGAAGAGTGAAACACTGAGTTGAGAGTTATGGTGATGATACAAGCAAAGTTAGCAGAACATCTACAGTCATTACAGAATCAGCTTTGATATACTAAGCTTTGTCATTAACATAGTTCTGATAAATCCGGAAACACATGAATTGTGATTTCTTTTAATTTTGAAGAAAGATCTAATGTACAGATGTTATCTTCTTTATATTAAAGAGGCAGTACAGAAGTCGAGTAATTCTTCATTTCCATGAAGTGTGTACATGTTCTTATATTTTTCTGAAGTAAAGACACATTGTTTTTTTTCACTGTTAAGTGAAAACCTGCTCTGAGCTGTCTTGCCAAGCTGTACCAACTTTGCTGGTAGTTCTGAAAGCCTATCATCTCAGGGTTTTTCCAAGAGAAGACATAGTATGCATAAGGATAGTATGGCAATCCAAATGAGTAAGCAGATCTTGTTTTCAGGAACTTAAAAGATCAGAATAGATACAGAAGAGAAGGGAAGAGTTATCAGACCCTTTTTATGTTTTCTTGGTTAAATTTGTGTGCTGACGTATATTTACACTGCATTCAATAGGAAGCATCTCCATGGTAATTTAATACACAGAAACCCATATAAACTGTAACCAAACATTGTGTTACATTAGGTCTACAAGGGAAAGGTAGTGAGTTCCAATTCTGGAGGAGTCACCTTCTATTAGGGTTTCTTTCTATCCTTATTCTGCATGTCAGATGGATCGCTACATTTAATTAAGCAGTAACAATTGAGGTGCAGATTATTTCCTGGGGATTAATGACCAGCTGGACAGAGTTGATAGCCCAAGGTATTGGATAGATTATGCTGCATAGCCTCATGGATTAAGTATGAGCTCTATATTGTAGATGTAGTCACTTTGAATACTGTAGGAGAAAGCATCACATTGAAGATAAAGTCTAAATTTTTAAACTTTTATTCTTTCAGCACCAAGTAGATAAGTACATATCCAGTTCTTGATCATGCCTTTTTTCTGAAATAACCTATGTTTAAAATGACTCTTTGTTCAGCAATATAGCCTACTGTTTTAGTTTCACATTGTCCTGTTTTGGCTAGAAGTGACAAAGGAAGTGACATAGAGGCTTGGGGGGAGAGAGAGAGAGAGAGAGAGAGAGAGAGATCAGAGAGAGAGAGATGTAATCCTTTTTCAAAACATGCGAAAAGCTTTTTGGTGCAGAAGTGATTTTCTAAGTTTATTCCAGTTTGCAGGTGGCTTAGGAATAATTTTGTCCTTGTTTTGCCCTACAGAGTGAATTTAAATTAAGTTTTGTAGAAATAATTTCATTATTTTTTCCTGTACATTTTAACATGGCTGTTTTTCATAAGAATATTGCATCTTGACTGAAACTATACGCGTCTAGATACCTTTTACTGGCCACCAATGTTTGAGGGTTAAAACTTATATTGAGTCCTTCCATTTTTGTTCATGTTTTCAGTTTGCCTGGAGTTTGGGAAAGGGGCCATTCTGAATATATAAGCTGGAGAGCGAGTGGCAAAATCACTACAAGTTGTTTTGTGCCTCCACATGCTAAAGAAGAGCGAGCATAACCAAGGATGGCCCAAAGACCTGGTTCATACTTTAGGGACCTGATGGAAGATCCACTTCCCTCTTTTCTGTAGCTTTCCCTACAGGTTCATTGCATGATCTGGGAGTTGGTCACACTCATCTGTCTTTCCATCTTGAAGTCAGGACATGTTTGAGGGCCTGCCCTGAGATGCACACTGGAGCACACTTTCTTTTGTATTTTGTTGTACACAGCAAACAATTGCCTTCTCCTATTTGCAGTTGTACTCCAGATTAAACTGATCAGATATGAGAGCTTTTTCTAAACTCTTTGTTCTCCATGATGGGCTCATTCATCATAATTTCCCCTGAACCATATTCTCTTATTTATGTCCATAGTTGGGTATTTCTTGCTGCTATAGAGAGGTAGTCGAGTTCTCAGGGTCACTCATACCATAGTGCATGTAATTTTGTGTCTGCTTCCTTGGTACAATTACCAGAAATGGAAGATATAAT
Organism: Polioptila caerulea; assembly: GCA_013397295.1. NCBI lineage: Eukaryota > Metazoa > Chordata > Aves > Passeriformes > Certhiidae > Polioptila > Polioptila caerulea. The sequence goes on from VYXF01000177.1 coordinate 531,933, forward strand.
AAAATGTCTGAATGTTGATAAAAACAATTTTTCCATGAATACTTCCTTCTCATTCCTTTCATATTGCACTTGTACTGTCAGCACGATATCTAGGCTCAAAATGCAATATGTAAGAGAAGCGCATAAGTTGCTGTCTGTAAATTAATGATTTTCTTCACTCATTCCTTGATAGAAAATGAAAAATTAATAATGTTCTAAATATGCCATGAAATATTCGCAGCACTTTTTCTGACTTGAAGAAAGGAATATGATATGTAGTAGTTCTTGTCAGGTGGTGTCTGTCCTGATCTCATTTATGTTATAGTGGTAGCAGCAGTGTAGAGGCCTTAGATGGTCCAAGCCAGGATCAGCTGTGACTCCAGCTCTTCCTCTTGCAAGATGCCTGGGACACTTCACATCCAGGGGGCTCTGGAGAAGCTGCTGTGGCCTTTTGCCAAGCACATTTCCATGGGACAGGGAGTGCCTATGCCCCGTGACTCAGACTCTGAACACCCAAGAGCAGTTGAGACTACCCATTCTCAGGGCATAAGGCCATTTGTCTTTTATTGTGCTTTCTGTAAAAAAGCACACTTGAGCCTATGTTACATGTGGGCAATTGGCCACAAAGTGCAGGCTTCTCAGTGGTGCAAACATGAGAGCCTCCATCTTGCCAAGCAGTAGGCACTGAGTTGCACACTGCCAGAGCTGACAACAAAATACTGCTGGAGTGAATCAGTCAGGATTTGATAACACGTACAGGCCGGTGTTCTGAAGAAAATGTCATTAAAGAAAACATTAAAAAAAATGAAAGGAAAAGGCTTTATGTGGAATTTGCCTTAATGATTTTCCCCTGTGCTGTTTTGTTTTTTTTTTTCACGTACAGTATATTAGCCACTTTTTTTCTTTAACACATGGTAATTTAATTAACCAAAGTCCTAATTTTAGATTGCTAAGTGCATACAGTTGAGAAAACCCACATTTTAAAAATTATTTCTGGTTTCTATATTAAATAAACATTGGACATTGCATTATTTTCTTTAATATAGTGATAATTCAAATAAATAAATGAAGTGACTGAGCACATTATTTCTCTGGATAGAAATGGAAGGCAACTTGCTGTACAGAGAATCTGAAGTATGCTCATTCAGGCATTAAGAGACCTTATGCAATCATATTTCATTCTCTATGTGAATTTGTATAATTTGATTTTCTTTGTAGTTTATACTATATATTTCAATATCTGAAACACATCAGAAAAATATCAGATGGATGTATTGGCTAATTAAAACAGTCCTCTGTTTGAACATTTGAATATTCAGGCATGTTTTGGTTTAACAGTGAATAAATTAAACGTAGCATTCTGAAAAGTAAGGTCCAAGGGAATGAAAACTCCTATTTGTAAAACCTGTGAAAGAAAAGAGATGAGGAATGGATATGTATGCCTGAGTGCATGGCAGTTCAGATGAGGATGTGAAGATGTGATGGAAAAAGAAGGGAGAGAGTTAAGTTGCATGAGCGTCTCCAGATCTGCACGTGTCTAATGGGCAAAAGTATCTGGAGGGACCAGATTTTCTGGCTGCAAAGAATGACCCCCTAGCAAAGCAGAGGAAGAAATCTAATAATGGGGAAGAAATAAAACTAAGATAGGGACTTGGTGTACTGGAAATAAAGAAGAGAAATGAACAGTCAAAAGATAGCTGCTCTGCAGCAATTTTTTGATATACTATCTCTAGAAAGCAAGACTGAGATAATAGAGGGGCTGGGAGCCAGAAACAGCTAGAAATTGCACAAGATAGGAAACTGTAAGCTACAGACTGCTAGATGATCTCCACCAGCATCTGAGAAAGGCCTGGCATGCAGCTGGATGTTCCTTCTTGAAAAGAATCAATGCATTTGGCACCAGACGAGCTAAAAGCAATCTACAGACTAGGGTTCATTTTGAGACAGGTAATGCTGTCATCTGCCATAGATCCCTCCTGTGGTCTGGGGAAAAAACTCACAGAAGACAACATTTCAATAGAACAGCAGTATTAACTGGATGATCATAGATCAACTCCAATTTAATTGAGAGATCAGAAAAAAACGACTTTTTTTTCTTAAGGAAACTTTGACAAACCCAGTGAGCCAATGAAATTTTGCTGCAGAGTGAGATTAAACTACCAAGAAATGGCCTATATTTGTGTACGCCTAGTCTTAGTTGTACACAAATACATATACCTAATGTACCTCTGTACACTTTTTTTCAAGTCTTATTCCTGAATTTAATTCTTCCAATTTGGAAATGGTAAGATTGATAAGAAAAGAAATTAAACCATAGTTGGAGAACAATTGCAGCCAGGAGCAATAAGGAAAATCCAGAGAAGCAGAAAGCAAAGCAATATGTTGAGTAGTTATAAGCTGGTAAATTGGATTGCTTGGCTTTTTTTCTAAAGAAAGAAATACTGTGTTGTTACAAGGATTTATTTGAATAAGAGAAGTATGTGGAGACAGGAATTGTCATTTCCCATTTTGATAGGAGAAAGATAGTCTTTTGTAGTGTCTTTAAAACACTTGTCAAAATAAAGACCTGTAAATTGAAAAATTAAATGAAAGAGAAACTGGGACATTTTTGCAGTCATAGATGCAAACATGGAGCTTTTTTTCTAAAACAGAAGCTAAAAAAAGTTTTTAAATTCTCAGAACTCTGGACCTGACTGAGGAATCATAGAATTGTAGTATATCCGGAGTTGGAAGGGACCCATCAGGATCATCAGTCCAGCTCATGGCCCTGCACAGCACCATCCCCAAGAGTCACACCATGTGCCTGAGAGAATTGTCCAAATGCTTCTGGAACTCTGTCAGGCTGGTGCTGTGACCACTTCCCTGGGGAACCTTTTCCAGTGCCCAACCTCCCTCTGGATAAAGAACCTTTTCCTGATGTCCTGTCTAAACCTTCCTTAACACAATTTCAGGCCATTCCCTCGGGTACTGTCACCACAGAGAAGGGATCAGCATCTGCCCCTCCTCTTCCCCTCACAAGGAAGCTGTAGACTGCTACAAGGTCTTGCCTCAGTCTTCGCTTCTCCAGGCTGAACAGAACAAGTGATCTCAGCCACTTCTTTTATGGCTTCCACTCTAGGCCCTTCCCAAATCATCCCAAGAAGGCTAAGGTTGCTAGGAGAAGTAATAAGGATTGAAGTCTTGTTGGGGAGAAGAAAACGGTTAAAAAATAAAACATGTTAGATTTTGTGAATGATATGAAGATCAAGAATCAAGGTTTTTCAACTTTATAAATAAAAACAGAACAAGGAAAGTAGTATAGCAGCTGCACAGTACAGATAGGTAGAGAGTAGAAATTGTTTATAAGCATCTCAACCCTTGAACAGAACATGTTATATTAAGCCAAGAAAAATAATGTTGAGTAGCTGGGGAGAAGAATACGGATATACACTGCTGTGAAAAATAACCTTAAGAGAGATAAAGGTACTGCAATCAAGTGAATAGGATTCTGAAGGGATTGTGAAAGAAATCACAGGACCTGTTGTATTGATTTTGAGATCTTATTTAAGGTTTTCCTCTTGAATGTTATGATGAGTCATACAAATAAGAGTGCCTTATTTTGCTGATGACCATAAACGGAGAGGCAGCATTGCTACAAAAAATCCCAGCATATCAAGAATTGGTGTGCAGCCCTGAAGGTTGGAGTGTCAGGAGTGCTGTGAAAGGGTGGGTCCATGGAGTTGCTGGCAGCCAGCTGAACAGCAGAGCTGGCTGCTGGGAGCAGGGAGAGGAGCAGGCCACCTGCTGGAGGTTAACAACTGCCAACATGAGCCATGACAATAATTACAGCAAACATCCATTTTTCCAACATTCTTCTATGGGAAGATTTCTGGTGGAGATGGGTAAGGTGCTATGTTAGACACTGGTGTGATCAGTTGTGTCTGATCTCCTGTATTCAAGTGAGACAAAGTTTGAATGAAACAGGTATAGGGAAGGTCTGCTAGGATGATCATGGGAAGGAACAGCCTACTGTAAAGGCAGCAAACAACTTCTATTTTTTGGTTCACAGCTGTGTCTGACAAGGGTGCTTTGATCCAATCCCCAGGAGCAGGGGACATGTCCTGGTTCCTGAGCAAGGTAGTGAACCCTGCACAGGAAGTGGCTGAGGTGCTACCACATCTAGACTGATCCTGACATAGGCTCATAGGGTGTGCAGGAAACATCTCCATTTGTTTAGTCTGCCAAAAAAGAAGGATGAGGGAGGAGGTTATTTCACTCATATCTATCTGAGGGAGAAAAAACTCCAGCGAGGGAAAAGAACAATTTAAGTGAAAGGACAATATTGGTGTAAGGGCAAATGGTTGTCAACTGCTGGTGAATGAATTTTCAGTCCTCAGAGCAAGGATGCCTGACCAGTTTGCCTGACCAGTTGGAGTAATGGTGACCAAATTAGCTAGGCCTTGACAGATGAAACTGAAGACACTGGCTTCTGTGCCTCTGTCTCCTGAAGTTTTGCTGTGCCTTCTCTTCCTTTCTGCAAGCAGTGAACAGGTTAAATTGCTGAGTAACTCTAGAAACAGTGCAAACAAGCAGCAGCTGCACTATTGTTTCCAAATAAATGTATATTTGAATGACCTGGTGAAGGATGAGATTGAAATGATAAAGCAGTTGGATGGTGAACATGTAAAATAGAAAGTGTTACTGTAGACTGTGTAATTTTTTCCATTCCAAAGTGTTCTTAATAAGTATTAAAACTAATCAATGACACATGCCTAAAACTGATCTGATATATTTTATCCCCATGATGAGGACCTCAGGAATGTAGGCATAGGTTTTAAAGTAAGGTAGCTTGCCAGCACATGGATTGAATGATCATAACCATTTCATGGAAGGATAATTAGCTTTTTGTTCTGTTCTGTTTTTAGCCACTTCTATTATTTTAAATGTATGTTGTCACCCTCATGTTCACAGTGAAACCACTTCCCTGTCTCTGACCTCATTGCTTCACAAAAAGTGCTAAGAGCAAACCCTCATAGACCATCTTTGGTTTCTATGATGTAGTGGCCAGTGACAAGGGTCTTCCGAGAAAGTCTTTGCCTTCTTTCTCTTTACACTGAATAGCAGAATAAATATATTAATAAATTAAAATATAGAAATAAATTAAATATTTTTTAAAGTACAGTCCAGCACTTTTGTTGCTAGGTGGACATAAAGCATGTGTGATGGCAACAAGAAATTTTGTTTAGAAGGAAAAAAAAATGCATCCAGTACAACCACAGTTGTAAACTGTGTGCAGGTTACAATGATTTCCAAACAGAAAGAAGTTAATTTCTTTGAGTTACTGTGACTGCATTGCATAAGCTTGCCCAGCATAAAAAACAGACTATTGTTTTTTCCTGACCCTTGTCCCATGTTAGTCAGACAGATTTATTCTCACAATTACATGTTTTCTCCATATATATTAGGTTGCTGTGCTTTTCATAGGTCTTTAAAATGAATTGGTTATTTTTTCTTAATTATGAAAATGTTATTGCACTAAATGCAATTTAATTAAAATAAGAATTTCTGCCAAAGCGTTTAAATAAATACAGTATTCTTTTACAAGTATGAAAGGAGTTACTATTTGCTGTTTCATTTCCTCACTAATATGCTGGCATGTTTGGTTTGAACCTGAGCTTGTGGAAGTTTATTCTTAACCAAAGCAGTTCCTTTTTCATGTAAGTAGGTTAAATGTGAGTTGTAGAGCCCTAGGGCTCTTTTTGTTCAGTTTTAAAGCCCCCTCAAGTGGGCCTCTTTTAGAAACCTTGAATCATATGCTTGTAAGGTTGATCCAAATTACCATTAGAATAGCTCTTTTCAACTTTTTATTTATACAAAGAATCATAAAAAATGCACCAAACTCACAAGGTATTAAATCAAACTGAATGAAGAGAGTTAATTTTCTTTTTGCTCAACAACTTTTTTTTTTTGTCTTTTAATAGAAACTCTCAAATTGAAAAAATTGTCTGTACGGTATGCTAAGGTGCCATGCAGTATAATAAATTGCTATTACTGTCAAAAAGGTACATGACAAAGTGCATTTGCACAAAAGGCACATATTAATGTCAATCATTTTTGTGTGATTTATATACTAACCGCAGTGTTTTAAGAAGATCAATATTCTTTGTTTTGACAACATTTCAGAGCCTTGTACTTTCCTGACAGTATTAATATTTCTACCATAGTGTGATAGAATAATTTTAATAGCTAGTGAGTGGTCAGTTTGGTGAAAAGGCACACTGTAAAAGTGCATTTGAATATAAGCAGGTAAAAAGCATAATGCATTTTTGAATATGATAACTGTGGTAGTAATTCTAATTTTTAGTGGAATGTAATGTCATGTAATTAGTAAAACTTCCTAAAGTGATATTTTACCATCCCCTAAAATGCAGCTTCTGTGCATGTGTAATAATTATTCCCATTGCAATACTATCAGCATCCCCCTAAGAAGTAATAATAGACAGAATTGCAGTAGCTTGACATGTAATTTTCTGATCTAGTTCTCAGAAGGGATCAGAAATACTTTTAACATTTTTCTTTAATTTCTTTCTATTCCTCCTTTTCAACTTCTATGCTTTTCTCTTTTTAGGTTTGTTTAACTTTCTTGTTTGTCATCCACATATTTTCTTTAAAGTTCTTAAATTTTTTCTTTCTTTTTTAAGTAGTAGAGTGGCTAAGCAAAAAGAGACAGTCTTTCTTATCTCCTCTTGTGAAGAATTATTGGCTTTCCCCTCTACTTGCAAAAACCCATCACTCATTCTTACTTGTTTAAGAAGGTCCACAGCTCCTGGAGAGCTCAGCTCTCAGAAAGTTGCCTCTACAAAAGAAGAAATCCTGAAGGTATTTTTAGACACTTCTGAAGAGGTACTGAAGAATTGTGCTTTTACTACAACCTCCTTTCACCATTACTTACCTGTAAGGGCCTGGTTCAGCTGTCTTTCACATCCTATACTTCTAATTTATGCAGGATGCTCAGTACCTGTACCACTAAGGCACTAACTTCAAAAATTGATAACAGCAGTAATTTTCAAGATTTTCATGACTTTTAGTCCTACTCTATTTTAAAAATAACTCGAGACACCATTTGGTAAGCATCTCTTGTACTACAGTTATTTTCTTATCTAAATAACTGAACTATAAGTGTAGCAGATAACTGCTGTCCAATGATTTAGTCTTCATGATAACAGCTGTAACAGCTTTGCAAAAGCCAGATCTATGTTCTGTATTGCATAACCTAACATTCACTCTTAACATTCTAGATATTTTGTGAATTTTTAGTAATACCAAAAATATTTCTAGTAATAAAACTCATTGTAAACTATAGCAAGGGCTGTGGAGTTAACTACATTGAGCAATTATGCATTTCTCCCTCAAACATTTCCTCTTATTAAAAGTAATTGCAAAGTAGATATTACAAATAGCAAATGTACATACAGAGGCTTTCATCACAGCCTTGATGGCCAGGCTTAGGCTGCCTGCCCTATGTGTCCTGATGCCTGAAGGACCGACTAATGTATTTTGCAGTTGTATGGCAACACATTAACAGGGAGACTGACAGCTGCAGTTTAGGTCTTATCTTCAGCATGTGAGTTCCCCCTAGGCTGGGTCAGATTGGGTCTCAGTGCCTGTGCTGCAGTAACTGAGCCTCAGTGCAGAATAGAGGGAGAGGAACCAGAGAGAGCAAAGGGTGTCTGTGCATTTGGGGAAGAAATGAGCTTCTGTGGGCATAGCCTAAGTTCATGCTCAACAGCAATTTGTGTATTTCATCAGTGACTTGTGAAAGCAACTTCTGCCTGTGATGGAAACCTCATAGGTGGAGAATTCATAAAGAGTGACCACTCATAACATATTAAATGTGAGCAAGGTTGCCTTTTCAGCCCTGAGAACATAGCACTGTTTCTGTGAAGTGTGATGAATATTGTAGAATCCTACGATGAGCCATTATGTTAGGATGGGTATGACAAAGGCAGCTGAGTTTGTCTGGAGCATGGTGCTTCATAGAAATTCTCATGGGTTATGCAATTTACACCTAGATTGTTTGTGGGTGTGCTTAAAAGCCTGATCTCACTCTATGATGTTTTATTGCTTTCTAAGGTTTTATTTCTCAGCTTGGAGTAAGGAAAGTTGTTGGATAATCTGTTTGTTTTTTCATAGTGAGTTGTACCATGCTCTGTGTTATATGGTGAACTGGTGATGATAATTCAGGCTTTTAAAATTATTGGGGAAAAATAAAGCTTTCAATTGGCAGCTAATGCCCTATCTCAAATAGTTGGCTTTTGTGTTACAAAACCAGAATAATATCATGAACCATTAAACAAATGCATACCTTTATAATTTTTCTTAACATTCAGCTCACCAGCTTTCATATGCCTGTGAACAAATGAAAGTTGATGAGGGTATAAAAATAAGTATACTGGATAATATTCTTTATATACATTTTATCTGATAAGCAAAAATTCACTACATGGTAAAAGTCAATTGCTATAAATATGTCTTATTAGAGTTAAAATCTCTGTCTTCCATTTAGTTCATTTATTTAGCTAAAGAAGATTAAAGGTTAAGTTTTAGACATTTTTATGACTGCATTCATGGAAGTTTTTCTTCTTTCTGTTGGCATTCTGGCAAGCAGAGCCCTTCTTTAACAACACTTTTCACAACCCTGCACCTGTTAATTTGTATGGTTTAGGAAAAAATGCTTAAATTAGTACTAAACTATTTAGGAGGGTGGTTTCTTTTTAAGTTAAGATTGTTGTCCTACTTATAGCAGTCATATCACTTAAATTTTCATATCAGTTATAGCCGGCAAATTATTTTTCAGGGTTATCTGCTATTGTCTAGTACTACTTATACCAACCTATTCAGTAATTCAAAAAGGCTGTGATTTTATTGGATTCTGTAAAAAAAGCTTCCTGATCTCATTAGGATTCCTGGGAGCTAGAGCAGATCCCTACTTTTCTAGTTAGGCTTATATCTTCTGTGCTTCAGAAGTTGTTCTATTTAAGTCCTTTGCTAGAAATGGGCATATTTTTTTTTTTTAATTGAAGTATAACTACAATATTATCTGTCTATCTATCTATTTATCTATCTATCTATCTGTCTATTTTATCTATCTTTCTATCCTATTTTTGTTTAGTTTGCATGTCTTGGCTCTTTTCCTTTAAGGTTGATCATGAATTTATTCTGCAGTAGAGCCAGTGCTGACGGGGTGCAAGTTCTTGGTTAGCTTGACTTGGCTGATAAGATCAACAGAATTAAAGACAAAAGTCCCATGTTCTAGGAATAGTATGGTCTAAAAGAACATTTTAATTTCAGGCTTCTTATGTGGGAAACAAAACAGTTCTAGAAATTACCTGCTGGAATCATTGCTCTACCACTGAACTGTAGTCACATTTTGTATGATGTTGGTATTGTATGATGATCCCACCTAAAGACACAAATGCAGTCATGTACATTTAAAGCTGACAGTTTGCACCACCAAAGCTGAAATTTGTCTGTGGTGGTATGGATTTCTTGCTTTACTAAAATTATTCACAGGAAAGAATCTGATTTAGCCCTTGGATTCTGAGCTTTGTTAAGTCGTACTTTGACAGTATCAGTTTAACAGTGATGTTTCAGTGGTTTTCTTTGTTGAGCAGAGAATCATATCACAATGTCCTGGTGAATTTAGAAAGATGTGTTCTGTATTTCTAAAATGAACAATATGTCTTCAAGCGCAGATGAAATTCTTTTTCATATTCATATAGATGAATTTCATATTCATATGAAAATTCATATGCATTCACATAATTCGAGCTTGACAAAACACATGGAAGTCCAAGGATCTGCTGTAAGACTTGAAAAGCAGCTTCCCTAGATAACATCAAGCCCCTGACTCCCTCATATCTGCAGTTTTCTTCATTTGCAGAAACAGTGCTTGGAATAATATTTGAAACCTGCTTGCAGAAGAGGTTGCAAGATTGAGGCCCCAAACAAATCACCCTCAACTGTTAAAACTCATCAACAGCTCAAGCTGCCCTCGTAATCCACTTCTCTGCCACCAGGGCAACCATCAATAAAGGACAATGCCTTGAACACAAATGAAGACCGTCGCCATTTGAATCATAAGCTCACGGAGCTCTGGCATTTTCTAGATTTTTAAAATAACAGTGGCCTGATTAGACTGTGTAATTTGAAAGTTAATGTTGTAAAGGGTAAATGTACTTAGATTGGTTTCAAATTACTTGTTCATAGTAGACTTTTTTTTAGAGTAAACTTTATCAGAAACTAGCTGCCTGAAGAGATATGCAGGCGCAGAAGAAATAAGTCATCAAAGACAAATGTCAGTCTGAAGCTGACCAGACCCAAGTCTCCATTATCAGGTTTAAAAGAGGCAGCAGACAATTGGAGAAAAAGTCCTTTAAAATGGAGCCCAGGTTCAGCCTGTCCAGGACCACATTTAGATTTCCTGCATTTTCTTAAGCGCTCTAATTTGACATAGTCTTAGAGATGACATGAGGGCGTGATTATGTGTAATTCAGCTTCTGTTTTCTTCCTCTGCTTAAGTTTCTAAAAATTTCACTCACTAATTTAATTCTATGTATCCTAAATAGATCTTCATGTATTTAGGTAATTTGCAGTGAGTAGTTCTTAAGTTTAATTTAATTTGAGGTGTTCTGTTTACATTTGGGTTTTTGCCTTTTTTATTCACATGATACTTCACTTTGGGATAGTTTAGAGAGTGAAAAAAAATGGTTTTTCTTGGGAGCAAATTGGGTTTGCTTACAAGAAGAAAGAAATGCGGTGTATCCCCTCCCCTTTCTTGGCATGAGTGTTTATCCATTGCACAAGGTTGTATGTGAAAGCCATTGAAGTATGTGAAAGCAAGCTTCCAGGAGCCATTGTTTTTCGCCATCCTGTTGGAAGGAACTGGGGCTGCCCTGTTGTGGGGAAGGAGAGCATAAAAAGTTCCAAGTCTGCCTCTCACTGATCTCTCTCCCACTGTTAAAGCTGTGGGAGAGGCAGAAAGGAGCTGCAATTCTTGAGTAAGCATTTCTTTCCTGGGCATCTCACAGCTATGTGCAACGCTTCACACGCAGAAAGGGGCTGAGTTAATTTCCAGCCTTCATTTGGATTCAGTAATCAGAAATAGCAGCAAATGTTAAATTCATAAAACATACTCAGTGAACTTGAAGGAAAAAGAAAGTCTCTGGTGTGTATTCACATTTTGTAATGAACAGGGGTGTGTGATGTCTGTAGGTCTATTAATTCCTCTTGCTAGAATAATTTTAAAAGACACACTTTTTTTTTTCTCCTTTAAATGCATGCTAATTCCTTAAGGTGCTAGATCTCTTACATATGGAATCACTAATTCTGGAAGGCTGGAGAAGACAATTAGATAGGTGAAGTATCATCAGTGCTTTGAAGTCAATGTAAAGACTCCTGACAAGTTCAGAATCCTATGCTTGGATTTTATAAGAGCACCTCTCCAGCCTTCAGTGCAAGCAAGCTGCCTGCTACCAGTGGATAGAGATGGGTTAGTGGTTTTTTTTAGATACCACAGCTGGTAACAGTAAAATTTTCATGCTCATACTTAATATATAATATTGTACGTAATTCTTGTCATAGAAAGCAATGTCATAGATGTTATTGGTTTTTGAAATTTAAAGCCATTTATAGTGTTCAGTACTAACAGACAGAAAACATGAATTCCATATGTTTTTAGAATAAAATACAGTGTGAGTGAGCAGTTTTCATTATGCCTTTCATTTGCTGTGCACTGTCCAACATTGCTGTTTTTCTTTTGCTACCATTTTTTAAAAACTATTTTTGTTGTTGTGGTCATGGTGTTTCTTCCACTTTTAACTTGCTTCTCATACTACTTTTTTTTAACTTCTTTATTTCTTAGAAATTATTCTCCTCCTTCCCTCCCTCTCCTGAAAATATTGCTAAGGTCTTTTACTGAAACAAGTCTTGCGGTGTCCTCCACTTAGCATAAAGAAGTTAATTAACTTTAGTTTTAGGCTATAAAACTTCATAATAAATATGTTGATCTTATACTTGCCTGAGTTGCACTATGTAAACCAGAGAAACTTTGAAGTCAACAGAAATATTATCTGGAACAGTTGTAGCTGGGCTTTTGGAGATAATTTGAGACTGAAAATAGCTCATAGTATATCAAAGCAGGAATTATATGAGCTATAACGATAAGATTGCTGGTTAGGAAGACTAAGTGAAATAGAAGAAATATCCTGATATCATTGTATTGGCTTTCATGAATTTTGGATGATATTGTGCATTTTGGTTTCAGCAGTTAAAAGTCTTGTTTGAGTGCATTTATAGACCAAAACTTGTAGTGGTTTTTATATGCTAATGAATTTCAATCTTTTATATGTTCATAAGAAATGTTTATAATTAAGTTAATTACATCTGAGATCATTTATTGCTATTATAATACAGCTATTCGATTAATCATTAAAATAAGCTTTTTGAATAGTCACTTTAGAATAATACTGGCATATCTGTAGAAGTCTTTGTATTTTTGTCTACTTGTTTTTACACTTTTTTCAATACTTTGATCTGTAGTCATGATATTACAAATATTCTAATAAGCCATTGACTCTGGAAGTAGAGTTATCATTTTGTATAGTCCCATTTCAAAGGAGGATAAAGAAATAATGTCTAAAGTATGAGATATAGATTTAAAATATTGGGCTTGTCCTTTCAGGGTCCTCTGTGTAACTCTCATTAACTCTTAGAAAATGCTCAAAAGCAGTGATTGTTGGCTTATAGCAATTCTTATATCTGAACACCAGAACATTTGTTACTCCATCTTTGTGAACATCTGGAAGTTCAGACTTGCAGAATTGCTTGCAGTGCACGTGAGTGAAGGCTGTGTGTTTGGGACCTACATCATGCTCTTAAGGCTTGAGTTAGAGAGGTCTCGGAGCAAACTCGATTAGGTGACGTTGTATTTTACAGATTTTATCCTTCAAATAAGCCATCGTGCTGGGATTTTCTTGCAGTTGGTGGTTGTTGAGTTCCATATCTGAAAACTCCAAAGGTTAATCCACAACTACAAACAATCATGTTCCTTCTCTTATTACTACCTACAGATTGATCCATGTGCTTCATCTCATACTGTGGAAATGCTTGTTCGAACACAGTAATTCATTCTGTAAAGCTGTTTGAGATACATGACACTTAAAGAAAAATGGTCAAAAAAATGCCAGTACAAACCAAACTATGTTTTAAAGGCTGCATTGCCAGATATAAGAAAACTGAGTTATTGGTCAGTATAAAAGGAATGAAAACAACAGCTAAAATTATGGTTTATATTTTTTCTAGTCGGGACAGGCCAATATATTTTCTTAGACAAACCTGCTGAAATTCTCCAGGCAGTGCAGTAAGGCTAAGAGAATGGTTATTTTAGAGTGAATGCAAGCCTATACCAATTTCTTTATCATTTATTGTCCTTTTTGTTAGCCTAATGACAGGAACTTTCAGAAAAAAGATGCCTTGCTATCTTTATTAATCAAACATATTAAGAAATTAAGACGAACAGGCAGTTGTCCCAGTTTATAGAAATTATGTGAGTGATATTATGGTGTCTATATTTCAGCAGAATTAAAATTACTCAGTGTCAAAGTATTATATGTTTTAATTTAAACCCTGGATAAATCCTCTTCAGTCTATAAAGTATTTTTCTTCAAGGCTTTTCTGGGTTGTTGTGTTTTGGTCTTGTTTTTCTTTTCATTACCATCAATAGCAACTATGTGTATACAACAAGAAAAAAACTTGTGTTATTAAAGTCCTGTTTGGTCTTTATGCATAAAAATGCTGATATTTATACGGCAATACTGTATTTGTGCATACAAATATATTTATACATGTTCCTTACACATACATCTGTGCAGAAATATCTTACATAATACTCAGAGGAGGAAGCACTAGTAAAATATTCAGTACACTTAATTGAAAAGGAAAATGTTGGTTTTCAGAGTGTTGTGTTTTATACATATTTGTGGGATATGAAATACAGAGTTGAGATCATGTAGCAAAGATAGGTAAGAAACATTTGAAGTCCTAGAGTTTCTCTGAAAGTTTTTCTAGAACTGTCCTTTTCTGTCTATTTCAAGTTTTCCATGTAATCATGTAAAACCAAAATTTTATTTTCTGTTATGATGGAAAAAAAAAAAGCCAACTAGGATAAAATATCAGTTGTTATGACCTATATAGAATTTCATTTTAGATTTAAAGAGCTGATATAGATTTTAATTTGAAAGGTTGACATCATTCTTGGAACGGGTTATGGAATGTTCACATCATACAAAAAAAATATACATAACCTTCAGATTCACTGAGGACTGCCTTTTACCTATATAATATTTTTTGTTATGGCTGTATCCACTGGAACTTGGGAAAGTTACATTAAGTATCACTACAAGTATGGGAAGATCTGAATTCCTCTGGATTTTGTAAATATTTTGACAATTTACTGGTGAAAGAAGGGGAACTACTGCAAGAAAAACCAATTGTAAAATATTTCAAAATAAGTGTAAGGTTTAGAAATTGTAACATAATTTTCTTGATTTAAAGAGCTACATCTAATTTTATAGTCAATTTAGTGCACTTTTATGTATGTGGTCTTGTGTGTGTATGTACGTGTAAAATTGAGTACAACATATTAATGACATGTTCATGACTAGGCAGATCAGTTCTATCTATGACATGAGAGTTTAAATGGGAATAATTTTAGAAATACTTTTGGAAGTCTTTTTTTAACTGTTGTATGGTACAGAAGTGTACATCAGAAATGCTTCCATGTGATCTCTACAGTACTGTATAGTTTAAAGACGCTGATAAGTGGATATGTTACATTGCCTTGTTTTTTTTTCCACTTGGCACCAGAATTGCTTGAATACCAGTCTGCTTTGGTCACTTAACTCAGATTTTATCTATGCTAGGGTACAATGCCTAATAGAGGGGGTTGTTTTTAAATCTAAACTGTACACATTGTCAATGTCATGGAGTCCTCTACTCCATGTCAAAAGGGGAAAAGAATACATTTTTGAGCAGTACACTGAAGAGAAATTAGTTTTCAGTGAAGAAAACTCAGTTTCAATGAAGAGTTTTCACTTGTCATGTTTAGTTTTCCAAATGGACTGATATTTTGAAGCTTTGTACACATTGAAAAGGTGCTTACATTGATCAACTACTTAATTGCCATTGATTCTCAGTGTGAGTACATAATCTCATGGCACAGCCTGAGTAACAATTGTTAATATTTGACTAATCAATTAATTATTTCAGTATTCATGAAGGCAACAGATAAGATTGATCCTCCACTGAAAGCTAGCACTGCAGGAGAAACGCCAGTTTTCATAATTTAATAGTAAGCATTTAATTTTCTTTAGCTGAAATACATGAGACATTTGGATTTTCTATGTTCTATATACAACTATATCAAATACTCCGATCCCCACAGGGACTCTGTGGGTCAGAGTGAATTTTAAACATCACCATGTGCTTAGTGTGATCTTTCCACGTGGGTAATATCTTCATTATTAAACCCCATGTTCAAATATTGCAAATGTTCAGCATTTCTGATGAGGTACATTTAGGGCCTGTAGAAAATACTAGATTGACCAAAATGGAAATTTAGTCTCCCTGCTTGGCTGCTAAATGCATGACCATGGGCAAACACAGACAAGAACATCAACACATTCCTTCCAGTGGTGCGTGGCTTTGGAGGAACTCTGCAATAGGCTGTAAGTAATCTCTTTGGCCAGCAGCTCCTTGGCTGCATTTATGGCAGATGACGGATGCTGCTCAAGAGTGTTTTGGCCACTTTGGTGGCTGTCTCTACACAGACCTTTTCTGAACATTTCACACATCTGTTCCTACCCAGTGGAATGGAAAAAAAGCCACGTTTGAGACCTACCTTGAGATGCTGCAGTGATCCTGCTGGGTGGTCTGGTGCCACATTAATGGTGTGAGCGCAAGTGCTGGCTTTGATATGAGAGCTCATGCTGGCCGGCGCTAATGGGGGCAAAAGCTTCTTACTCCCCTGTCAGTTCACAGTACAACTTCCCTTTCATCTGTTAACCTTTCAGTACTGGTGACCTGGAGATGGCCATGCCTACCATTTCTTACCAGGTTCTTTGTTCATTTAGTTTTTCTTGTTAACAAGTTCTGTAATCATGCATTGTGAAAATACTACAATAACATCGCCTGTCTTGAAAGAGTTTCTGGGAAATAGGATTTCAGTGAATTACTGAAAAATATTTTTCTGTTTAACATAACAATACCTTCACTTTGTAGTAAAGTGGAGATGCGGGGGAATTATCAGTGCATACAATTTTATCAGCTTACATACAGCTTGTTTTCCTGAATATGTTTTGAGAAGATTTGCATTTCTGAAGTTAAAACGTTAACTGTTGTTTAGATTGCCTTGTATACCCCAGAGTTACCTTTTTTTTAACTTAACTTAAAAAAAATCCAAACCGACGTGAAACCAGCAACACTTCTGGAGATAATCAGAATTAGATTTTTTTTCCTGCACTGAAGAAAATGCATTTTGTTGTTTTTACTGGCTAACAGTTAATTAATTTTCTTGATAAATACTGCACATAATGTGTTCATCTTCAATTTAATATTTCAGTATGTTAAAGTTTATGATCACATAAACATTTCCTTATCGAATAGTGCCTGTGTGACTGAGGTCACTAAAACAAAGGTCCAGAGCTCCTTCACAGTTTCGTAAATCAGGGGAATTTTGTTCAAGTCAGTGGGATTAAAGTTGCATGAGATCACAGTGAAGTCCAGGGATACTACTAGTGATCATTACGCTGAATATAGGCTGCAGAACTGGATCCATCTGTGCACAAAAGAGCCATATGCTGAGACTAATACTTGGAAGTGATGGATGGATTCTGCAGACTTTAGCATGTAATAACTAGTACGTACTTAGATGTCAGTGGATGTAGCAGAATATGAGCGGGAGCGGCCGGCATAGCCAGCTGTTCCATATCCATGCTATATTTGGCCAAGCAGATTTATAAAGCACTCTCGTTCACTGGCATGACTTCATTCACCTTCATCAAGTATGAGACACCTTGTTCCTGCCTTTACTCACTGGCTTCCTCTTCCTCCAAAAATGAAGAATTCCAGCAGGTGCCGAAATCCTTTCAAAGATGATCTCATAGCAAAGAAATAGCTTGTGGGGGGTTGATATCCAAGCAAATCTAAGCATTCGCAACAAATTTTGCCCATCACAGTTTCTAATCCTAAACTAAATTACTTCAATAGTATTAGAAATTTTGAAACATAACATCCATAGCACATAGACTATGTTCTCTCTTAAACAAGATTCTTTTCAAAGTCATTAGGTAGTAATGTAGTATAAATTGAAGCTTTTTTGTAAGATGAAAGCTGTGTTAAAGAACCAGCAATGGAAAATGCCACCAACAAAAATACCAGCTTTGGAAAAACACTACCAACAAAAATATAAGGTTTATTTTTTTCCCAAGAATAGTAAATCTGATCTTGAAATACATTTTATTGTAATTCAAAAATCAAGTTCCCAGAGATGTTGGAAAAAAAAGTTATTTTCTTTTTGTTCTCTCTGTAGTGGACTTATCAAGGAAGCTTTTTTAACAAAATACTTTTTGACCTCCATTTTACATTTTATTTTCTGCAACTTTATAGCTGAAAATACTTCTAATGCATGATCTTGTAAATTTATTGCTTTTTAACTGCATAGCAAAAATTACTGGAATACTTGTATCAGGCAACATTTCTGAAAAATAGCTCAGACAAATTTCTACAGTAGGAATACACTTTGCCATAATACATGATTTTGACTTTGCTTTAGAGCTTAACCTGTTGGCAGTTCCTGAACTGGGCAGGAAAAAGGTGTCATCTGTCAGATATTTGTGTTATTCATTCAAAGTATTGCTGCAAGCACTTATATTTATTTTCTCCATGCTGTCAAGCTGTGATTTCTTTTAGCAATGACACGTTTATCTGTTTATCTTGGAATGCTCAGACTTGAAGTTACTAGTTCTTCAAAATTCTCAGTTTCACATTTTAAAATAATTTCTGTATCAGTGTAGCTGCAGATGCAAAGCGAATGCTTTTCTCATTCCGGTTGTAAATCTGAGTCTCCAGCAGTTCTTTCTAGGTATTATTTTTGTTGTCCAACAACACAATATGTGTTAATATGAATTAGAAAAAGGTTGTTATTTAGGGTGATTCAGCCACTGTAAATAGAAATGAGAGTATGGTGAAAAGACAGAGTAGTACCTTTCATTTCTTCTCGCGCAGTGCATTTCGATGAGGAGTGGGACGTGGATGCAAAATGCTGCAAACGGCTCCAACTAGGAGCTGTCCAGGTCTCATTCCCAGGGATCTGAAAATGGGTCTCTTGCTGTCAACTCTGTGCATCAGACTGGCAAATCCAGTCTGATGAAACTGGGAAGCATATCCCAGGATTGAACAGGACAGTGTCTTCAATCTCTGTTCATTCCCAGTGGAAGCTAAGCCTTTGCAGAACTCACGCCCACCCCTCTGGTAATGGAGTATACATTATTTTCAGTCTGCTTTTATCATTCAGCTCCTGGAAACAAAATAATTTTCTTTCTGATTTGACGTCTCTCTTCTGTAATTCAGAAATGAAGCTTCAGGCTCAAAATAACGGAATTTGGTAGTTGCCTCCACTTTTTGTTGGTTTTTGAGCTTTTGCCTTGTATTTCAGAAATGGCACGTGTTTCCTCCAAATGTTTTCAAATTGAAGCAATGCCTAAATGGAGAATTGGCTACCTTTTGCATGGGTAGATTGATGAAGTATTGGTTAGTCTCTATGCATTGAGGAGAAGCAATGAGCTTCTAAATATTTAGTTAAGGAAATTGTCTATGTTTTTCTTTTCCAAAAGGTAATGTTCTCATCTGTGGTCCAGATCCCATCCAATGTGGTGACAGCAATACCAATGTAATTAAGGGAAGGAAGGGAGGTGGTATAATGAGCTGTCCTGGTTTTGGCTGAGATAATTTTCTTCCTAGTAGCTGGTTCAGTGCTGTGTTTTGGATGTAGGGTGAGTATAACGTTAATGTTTTAGTTGTTGCTGAGTTGTGCTTACCCTGAGTCAAGGACTTTTCAGCTTCTCCTACCATTCCAGCAGCAAGGAGGCCAGAGGGGCACAGGAAGCTGGAAGGAAATGCAGCCAGGACAGCTGACCCCACTGAGCAGTGGCATTGTGCATAATTTTTTTGAGATTCAAAATTCTATTATCCTCTTATTATTTTTTTTTCCACATCCATTTCTGTCCTATTAAACTGTCTTTATCTCAACCCATTTTATTTATCTTTTTTTCCCCCCGGTTCTCTCCCCATCTCTCTGGGGCAGAGAAGTGAGTGAGCAGCTCTATGGTGTGTAGCTGCCTGCCAGTTAATCTTACAAAACTTTTGACAGGAATGTACATTGTCCTGCTGTTCATATGGATACCCTGGCCTGCCCTTCATCCATGGCATTAGCAGAGTTCAAAGCTGCTTTTTCTGGCCAAAGTGGAACACTGAGTGAGGATGTAGTAGCCAGGTAACACGTGCAGCTGCCAAATATGTGGCTGCCACCTTTGCCAAATGTGTGGAATTGGCATAAGCTACTTGTATTTTCAAATCTGTTAATTATTGACACTTCTGGCAGTGTTGATGGCTGCAATCCATCTTTTTTGATGAGCCTTATGTAAAAAGAATGGATGTTTGCTTTCTGTAGTTTGACTGTGCCATGGTATTTTTAATATGCTCAACTCACTTTTCCATATAATCCCTTTGAAATGTGCACCAAAATATTTAAATCTGTTTCATTTTCCCTATATGCTACTTATATATTTCCTTATGATGTAAAAAATTGTTTGCTTGTGCTGTGCTGTGAGCAATTGAGTCATAGAAAATAGAAAAAAAAAAGAAAAACTCTTCCCTCTTGGAAGAGGGAGTGCTTATTTACAAAATTTATGTGGACTCAGGAAACAAAGGAAGAAGAAGTATAATACACTCCCAAAACAATGCAGTGTTGTAGAAACTGTGGCTTACACTAACAGGTGTCAGGTCCCACATTTAGCACAGGAGAAAGGAGATAGGTAGACTAAGAGCTGAAAATTATTTACAGTACCATTGCTCTTCAAAAAGTCACATGATTTCCAGCATGGGCATTTTGGTAAATGTGTATTTTAGCAAAATGATCACCCTTGAATTTTAAACTTGCTCCGATAATTACAATAAGTTGTATTTATTCCTGTTTTAGATTTTGGTCTAATGTTGTAGTGGGGGGTTTTTCCTGCTTTTTTTTTTTTAAAATAATATATTTATTTTTCCATCTTGAATGTTTTAGCACACATGTAAGCTGCAGTTCATACTTGAAAATAGAAATATGTTTAAAATTAAGTCAAACATACTCCACTTTTAATTTATTGAATCTAAAATAAATGCAGATCTCTTTCTATACATCCAGTTTTATTATTCTTTGAGATGTATAAGCTAATAAGTGAAAGTGGAGTCAGGTCAGTTGTAGGAACTGGGTGGTAAAAACTCTGTCCTATTACTGAACAAGTTCCAGATGGAGCTTATGGACCATCCATTAAGTCTGGAACTGGAGATTCTATTGCCACCATAATAAAAGATTTTAAAATTATCTGGGTAATAAATCTGATAAATGGGCATATCTACTCAAAGGATAGTAAGGTTTCCTTTTGAGTTATCTCAGTCAGTTTTTGAGTCTTTCAGTTGAATGCATTCACCTTAGCTATATCATTCAAGGGTGCAATTCATTGATCTGCTTTTATGATTTCTTTACAAAGTGAGAATTTTCTCATTATTCCTTCTGAAAAATAGATCTATGACGATGAAGTTTCATGGACCCAGAGAAATTCCTTAGTGTCCAGTGCAAGCAATAAATCTCATCCAAGCACAAACTCACCCCATGGACTATCTGATTAAACACTACAGTCGTCATTCTTCACAGCAGTGGCTGCCTGTCACCTCCTTTTTCTGAATGCCTCTATAGACAGGGATGAGTTGTGCCAGATGAAGCATGAAGGCAGAAAACAGCCAACTGAATGGCACAAGACACACTTGGATGTCAACTATCAGGAGCACAAGAAAGTCTTTTATGAGTCTGTTACATCTTTGATGTAACCCAGAGATCCTTTACTCTTTACAAGAGAAGCCACAGAACAGTCAGTGACAATGTATCCTAAAAAGATATATGCAGGATAATTCCAAAGCAGAGTGCTGGAATTATTTTAGCTGTAGGCTGCATCCAGGATAATTTTTTTATAAAATTTGACATTTTAGAACTCTTTTTTGACTAGTTCTGGTTAGACAATGGGAAAGGCACCAGCTAGACAAAGTGGGGCCTTAGTTATGTTCATGTTAAAGAGTTGATAGTCATTCTACCTAGGGAGCTTTCAGCTCTGAGAGAAATGTATTATTTATTGGCTGTCTACCACACATGGTTGCTGAAGATCACAAACTGGCTTTACTATCTCCTTTCAGAGAAATCTAAAGTAATGAGGTTATCACAGCTACAAGTTATGATTCTACTGCCAATTATTTTCTGATTCTTTAACAGTGAAGAAAACAAAATGCAATGGTCCAGCATATCCAGTAATGCCTAGATAATGTGATCTGAAAGTCTCTTACCCTTTTGGATCAGATATTCTTCTTAAGAAGGTATTATTGATATAAAGGAAGTCCAACATCAGAATTTTCTAGGGTTTTTTTTTTTTTTTAATTTATCTTAAAAAATAGAAAATTATTTGAGAAGAAGCTTGCCAAAGTTCAGCCAGATAAAGGCAGTGGTGAATGAAAAGATAATTTTGAAGAGCCTGATAAATTCTTGATTGCTGGGAAATGGTTCCCAAACTGTTACCCTTATATTGTCTACCCAGTTAAATGCCTTGAAGTACTCAGATCCACACATCAAGCAAATAATGGTCTGGATTACTAAAAAGTTGCTAAAATTAACTCCATAAGAGAGTATAGAATGGAAATAAATGTCTCATGATTTTTGCAAATAAACACCCATCCTATGCTTGGACATAGTGTTTATTTAGGTTTAGTGAACCTTCACATTCAGGTCAAGTTTATATTCTTCATACTTCCATATTTCTACCTTTATTTGTCTGTGAGTTCATACAGGATATCGCTTCTATCAACAGCAGACCTTAGGTAGTCTTTAACACATTTGTGGCCTTAAAAAAAAACAGATAGAAAAGTAACAAATGTATCAGAGAAACACCTGTTCTGTAGTGTGTTTTCCAGGTAGTGAAAGTTTGAGCCTAGACGTATGAAAGTTGCTGAAAATACCTTTGGTTCTGTGTATACACATCAGAGAGTTATCTGGCTTAAGCCCAGTCCCCAGGAGTGGCTACAGTTCAATTTACATACAATACAAGTTTGTTTTGGCTCAAAAGGGGCTCTAGAGATGGCACTACTTAGACAAAGTTTGCTAGAAAGCTGACTATTCCTCCTCTGCTCCCTTTGGCTTGTGTTCATGTTCTCCCAGATGTCCCCTATAGCCTTGGGTGGGTGGAAAACCACCAGCAACAACAGTTTGCCCGTGCTTCTTTTTTGGGCAGTTTTTAGCAATGCTGCTGTAACTTATGGAGGCCCAGTGGGCAGAGCTGAGGTTTTGATCCATTTCTGAAGTACGCATGGCTTTTAAGATCAGGTTTTCTATCAGCCTGACTAACAGTCTTTCCCAGTAAGACTTAGCCTGTTTCAAGCATAATGAAATTTCAAAATCTTTAAATTACTACAAAGTTTTGTGAGAGTACACAGTGCTTTTGTGAAGAGGTTTGTTGGTAAACCTGCAACTACTAAAAAATGTGGTGAAACATACTTTTAGGTGCATGAGAATCCACACAGAGCTGAGCTGCCAGAAATCGTGTTTCAGAAGTTCAGAATTGCTGTGACTAAATTTTTTGAGTTTGTACCATGTTCTTTTATAGTAAATTGTTGACATTTACAGAGTGATGACATTTCCTTTTTCATAGTCACATATTCAGGAGAGTATATTTACACAAGAAAAGCAAAATACCGAATCTTTAACAGATCGCATGTACTAATATTTTTGACTTTAGAAAGAACAAGTTTTATGGCTCAGTCAATACTTAATCATGAACTTTTAAAATTTACAAGGGAGAGAAAATTAAGCAAGGGGTCTGATCTGTGTTTCACCGTTGTTTTTTCACACTAAGGACTTTTCTTTCATGATGAAGTCAGGATCTGATATCTCAGTCACATGGGTTTTGACTGCAGGTTACCTAGGAACAGTAGAGCAATTCTAAACATAAGAAAGATGAACTTCGACCTTCTTTGTAGCAGATGGAACATTTTGTGAGCAACTGGTCATGTGTAAATGTTAACTTGTTTGCCTTTCTTAGTAACCAACAAATGAACAACATATGCCTTTATTTTGCAAAGGATACAGCTTTTCTTTTTTTTTTTTTCTTCTTTTTTCTTTTTTTCTTTTTTTGGGGGGGCAGTTGTTTTTTGAGCACAAAATATGTTCATTAGAACAGAGGAAAATCTGACTGCTTCTGTATCAAATTCACAGTGTGTTTGGCAAATTGACATTAACAAACGTTACTTGTATCTGAGTTTGTCAACGTTTAATTAAGAAGGCCCTCTACATTTTAGGAAGGTATTGTTTGCATATATATTATTAAAAGTTCACATTTAAATACTGTACAATTAGTTTCCATGAAAAAAATGACTTTTGCAGACCCCTACAGTGGACAGTTTAAAGAAATAACTATTCTGTGTTTAAATTGTGCTCCTTAGTATTTTAAACAGATGGCAATGGCTTTCCTCTTGATTATAACTTTGAGGCATGCTTTACTAAATGGAATCAGCGGGGTTCATTAAGGTCCCATTTGATGTATCAGTATTATAAAAATACCATGTTAATTATCCTCAAACGTTGCAAGTTACCTCCATTTTCCTGCAATCAGAAGATGAGAGAAACCCTGTGAAGCAAATTAGTCCTAATTGAAAGAGGACTGATTAATATTTAAATAAGGCATTGTGTGAGGGATTCTGCCATGAGAAAAATAGGCTGAACATCTGAATTAATTGCATAGCAGGTTAAATTAAATTTCATATAATGGGTTGGAAGATGAGTTGGCACAGTGCTTTAGCAGGGAGCACAATGGCTGAAATACCAGTCTTTTCTTTCACTCTTGGCTGGATTCCACTGAGGTCCTTGTAGCCCTTACCTCTTTGTTGTCTTTCTTTCAATACAAACAAAGGTACTAACAGAAAATTGCAACTACGTTTTAAAAAATGTTAATCCTTTTTGGGAGACAGCACCTGTCTACATTTGCTCAATTTTTCTTCCACCTTGGCTGCAAAATTGGGAAACATTAGTATCTTTTTCCTTGGCAGATTTAATGAGAATTGATGTCATAAAATGCTAATGGCTGGAATATAGTTAGAACTGTGCTATTAGTGGGTTATCACTGTCTGACATTTTCACTGCACAGGAGCATACATGTGGAGCCTGTTTAAAGTGATTGGGTTACTTAAGGGTCTCTGTTAGGGATATTTAATCCAACATAAATTACTTATGCACTTTGTTAGTGTTCAAAGGAAGAGTGTCACGTTGTACATGTTGGCAGTTTTCCAGTCAAGAGCTGTTAATTACTGTACAGCTAGTGAATACATTTTGTGGCAATGGAAGCCAAAGGGGGAAAAAAAAACTATATCTATATTCCATCTAACTGAAAATGAATAGATGGGAGTGCAGGGGAAAAAGTAGACTGAAGTCATTTTCACCCTTAGGAGTTACAGTGCCATTTGTTTTCATTTTGAAAATAAAAACAAATGACAGTATGATTCCCTGAGGGGGAAGTACTTTAGCTATAAAGAATCCCTGCCAAAAACAAGCTATTATCTATTTGTATGCTGATAAGAAAAAAGCATGTTCTTCAAAGCTCTAATTCATCTACATCTCTGCAGAGTTCAAGGTTCACTAAGATACTCTTTGCTTATCATATTGAATGCATGTGATAACTAGGAAAATGGCTGATAACTATAGCACTCATTTCTTTTTGACATGCAGTTTAGTATAGTCAAATTACTTTATATTCCAACTCTTATATTAACAACTGCTGCTCTTGCCAAGGCTGGTGGGGTTTTAGTGGTGGAGAGATACAGTAAATAACAAGTATCTTTTGATATTATCATGTGGTTTAACTTTGGGAACTAGCCATAAGAAATAACTTTGAAGAGCTAAACACATTTTTTTATTTGGAAGCTCATGGATCATGTAACTGTGCTAGAGGAAAAATGCATAGTTCAGTTAGTAAAGTTACTGTATGGTCTACAAATAAAGATCCTGTTATACCCTTGATCTCTACAAATGGAAATAAGGTTTGAATATGGCCTAAAGTGCTATCTTTATTTCATTTTATTATCTAACTGCAGTGCTACTTATGAAGTTGTCCATATGAAGTTCATAACGAAGATAACTCCATTTTCTGTCTATATTATTGAAATTGCTAAAGGCACAATATATGCATGATTGTAGTTATGTAAACATTCCATTTCTCAAATACATCATTTATGAAGCTACAGGGGGAAAACAGAATATCTTGCTTTTGCATAATAATACATCCTACCAAACTTTTTTTTTTTCCTAAAGCTAAACTAAAAAATTTTATTTTCAAGTGTTCTGCTAGCGCCTTCATTATAGACATTGTGCGTTTGACTGAAATTCTTTCTCTTCCTTGGACATCAACAGGTCTTGAGTTTGTGATCTCTATGTATGTACTTAAATACTCCAATAACCTTGACTCTCACCTTTTTCAGGTGAGGGCTCATACTCAGGACAGAGAGGTAGATCTGGAGTCTGAAGGGTCTTTTGGGTTTGAGAAAATGCTCGAAGCTACATAATGGCTTTTACATGACGGCTCTAAATTGCTTGGGTTTGTTTGTGTTTGATGCAGATTGTTATCACAATTAATCCTAGATATGTACACACAAGCACACATCATTATATATGCAGATAGTTTATGTCATCAGTTGTCACTACTGCCCTTTGCTCTCCCTCAACTCTTGATATTTTGCAACACCAACAGTTTGTGGTTGGACTTCACAGACACTGCAGATCCTCAGGCCCAAGACTTGTTTGAATCACACCTCTAGTAACTGAGCTTTTTAAAATAACCTTTGGCTTACTGGTAGGGGTTATTAGAGTAAAAATGCTAGATTGTATGTTTTGTACTATGCTTATTATACAGTCATGCAGAGACTTAAGTAACTACATTTTTCATTAAGAATCCCTGAATTGCCTCCTAGACACTTTGCATCTTTAGCATCTGAAAATGCACAGGGAGATGCTTCATTCTTGTGCTATTTGTAGTCATAAAAGCAACTATTTCTGTGAAAAAAATAAAATTGTTCATACTTCAGGTTGCTCAGGTTTTGCAACCTAGGCATATTTTACCCATTAATTCAATTTTAAGGATAAAAAACACATTCCTGGCTGAAGGGATAGAGCCCAAGACTCCTTCCTGGTTAACAGCTGTAATCATTAGGAGACAGAACAGAAACTTTTGTGTTCAGAATGATAATTTTGTGTGTCATAGCTTTTTTCCCTTTGTACTTTATGACTTTTGTTTTGGAAAGCTCTGCTGTAGGGTATCATACAAAAAGCTGGCATAGCCACACCATTAATTTAAATATACTCAGAAGAAAAAAATGGATGCCTGGCCACAGGTGCAACTTCTAAGCTGTAGACAGGACTTAATTTAACTCCAGTTGGAGGTAAATTTTAATTTCTGCTTAATCTATTAAAATGTTGTTTTTTCTGAATTTCATCCTTGAATTCCTGACTTTAGGGACTGAAAAGGCTGCTCAGTTGAAACTTGGGGTTTCACTCTGGGACCTCATGCTGGGTTTGGCTGGAGTTCATTTTCTTCCTATTAGCTGGTACAGTGCTGGGTTTCAGATTTGGTGTGTGAGTAATGCTGGTAACACACTGATGTTTAGGTGTTGCTAAGCAGTGCTTACTCTAAGTCAAGAATTCTTCAGGTTCCATGCTCTGGCACTAAGCAGGTGCACAAGAATGGAGGGAGCATATCCAAGACAGCCAACCCAAAATGACCAAAGAGATGTTCCATACCATAGAATTTCATCCTCAGTATAAAATCTGGGGGTGTTGGTTGGAAGGGGCAGTTGGTTGGATGGGTTGGACACTGGGCAGCAGATGGTGAACAAGTATTGGGCTCCACTTTTTTCCCTTGAATTTTATCCATCTCTTTTTATTACCTATTTTACATTACAATTATTATTAGTAGTAGTAGTATATTTTACTGTGTTTCAGTTATTGAATTGTTCTTATCTCAACCCACAGATTCTACCATTTCCAACTCTCCTCCCCATTCTACTGGGGGGGAAGGGGGAGTGAACAAGTAGCTGGGTGGCACTTAGCTTCCAGCTGGAGTTAAACTACAACAGACCGGTATATCCATCTTTTTCAATACCCAGTTACATTTCTTAAGCATAAATTTGAGAAGATTAAAGCTTAAAATAGATGCATTTAAAAATTAATAACTAGATGATGCATTTTTATTAGAAGCAGATTTTTTGGTTATATAGTTCCAATTTCCTTATTAAGTTCAATATTTGTAAACAAAATAAAATAATCTAATTTAATAAATATGACAACGTTCAACATCTCTGCTAGTTAAAAAAAAAAAATCATATGAATATGAATCACTGTTCCAAACCATTGATACAGATTATTTTCCTGGCTGTGAAAAATGAATAATGTTTTATACTCATGCCATTAGTTAATTTGATTATCAAAATATTTTTCCAAACAAAGAACTAAAACATTAGTCATGCGTCTTTAAATGAAAAAATAGTAATTGTTATTATCTCAAAATCAAATACTTATTTTACAGGATTTGTTGATTTTTTTCTCAAATCAAGAGTTGATTTTTCTCAAATCATAGAAGCAAATTATATACTATGGTTTTACAGTTCTTTCAAGTGATCTTTTACTTCAGCTGAAGATTTTTGGTATAGTGAAATTCTTTAAGTAAATAGCAGTTTTTCCTTAAATCCTGTCTTGCTGACAAATACAAGTTAGTGTGCAAGATAATTTTCAGTTTAAGGAATTGTGTTAAGGTAGGCTTCATATTTCAATTTTGGTTTTCCAGGGCCTCTGTCTTATGTACATTTTCATGTGGCTTTCAGGGCTGTCTCTGGCAAGGAGGAGGCACTAGGCAGGGTGGTAGCCAGGTTGCATTTGGACCTTGGATGTGAATAAGCTGTTGAAACTTTGGCAAGACCCAGCTGAACCTGAATGGATGAACAGTTCTGCAGATTTCTTTCACTCTTCTATTGTACATGCAACAGGTGCATAGGTTAGGCAGAACCTGTGACATCCAGGAAAGTGTTTTCCTATTTAGGCTACTTCTTTCAGAATGCAAGAGCAAAACATGCTTCTCCTTCTTGAGTTCACATGGCAAGACAGGATGTTTTTAATTGTTGATTCTGTGTAAATGACTAGTGTAGAGATCTGACAAGCTCAGATCTCTTGTCTAATAAAAATGGCCATTAATGACTATGTGCTACTATTAAACAAATAAGGAATGGCAGCTTAGCAGTGTTTTTTTCTCATACAAAAAGAGTTTTTGGCTTAATCCAGGGAAAAAGTGAAGTGATGTGATGTGCTAAGCAGAGGGACTTATTGATTGTTGACTTTTTAGAACTACACATGAATTATCAGATAAGCCGTTCTCTTTATGAAACTTAAGAACCTCTGTATTCAAAGATGGGGTACTACACATCTGAGTGTTATCAGAAAATAGATACCTAAACTCTTATTGTTAGACATGAACTGAGTAGATATTTTCTCAATGGCATCTCTGTTTTAAAGTCCATGTAAATATCATTTTAGATACTTGATTCATGATGTTCCAGCTCTCTGAACAGTTTTTCTCTGATTTTTTAAAGCAGCAGAGACCTAGTCAAGGAAAATCTCAGAGGAAAGACCATATAATATCAAGATGAGGGTGAGGGCCTACGTGTGTGTTTCAGTATCTGGAAATTAGTAAATCAGCACATCTCAAAAGGAATCTTTAGAAAGAAGTGCACCTTTTATGGAGAGTAGGTGGACTGGGTTTCTGTAGAATTAAACAATGCTTTTTAAATTACCCCCAAATTTACAATGGCATTTCAAGGTTAAATAAAGCTAAGAGTTGAAGCAAATGTTTTCTGCTGCACTTAAATGAACTGCTTGATCCTTAAAATGTTTTTCCTGCCAACAAAATAAACCTAAGGCATGTGGAGCACAGTCCTTTACTACTATCAGGCTACTGATCCTCAGAATCTCATTTCTCACTATTTTTTTTCTCTGTTGACAACTACATCATTAAAATAGTATCTAAAGTTGATTTAAGGATAGCATTTCAGTTAGACAATGCAATTTTAATATCTCATATTTTAAGAATATATATACGACTCTTTTTGCCAAGGATGCTTGGATCTCCTGATGGCATTCAATCTTTTTTATGGATGATAGAACATCAAATTATAAAAAGGTTTTATATCTGCATTTTTAATCCCTGAAAACATGAAATCAGCTAAATATGTATGTTACATGAATCTTAAAGAGTATTTACATTGTTGTGATTAGTGCATTTTAGAAGTGTTACTATGCAGTTTAAAATAAATTAACAATCTGCTCAAAAAATTTTGGTATGTAGATCAGATGCTTCAATCTGTCATTCATATTGTATCTATACCCATATATACACACATTTATTTACACACAGGCTTATATACCTTCAGCAACTTTTTGCTTTCAGAATTTGGGCTATAATTTGTCAAACTGTTTCTACTTTTTTTTCTTTTTAATTTCATAGTATCTTTTTATAGTGCTTTAATACTAGCACTCACTTTTCAAACTTCAGTTTTGAAGGCTTTTCTGCGAAATGTGTGAATCTCTCTCTGCAGGTTGTCCATGTGTGTTTCTGAGAAGCTCCAAATTGGTAGGAATCAACTTGAAAGTGTGTAGTAGCTGTCAAATCCTCAGAACAGGCTGCACATGATCTTATGACTGATTTAGCATGTACTGGGAGCCAAAGTAATACAAAATAATTGGTTGTTCCACCCATTCATGTTTGATGACTAGGAACCTGATCCTCAAAGACGGCGTCTCAACTGGGAGAGTCTAAACAGTTCCGACTCCCAGAGCTGCTTGTGTGCTGGGACTGGTCCCAACTCCATCTCAGAGCAAGCCTGGGGAGCTCAACCTTTTGTCACACAGGAAGGGGTCAGTGCACAGTCCAGATAAGTGACTGGCCTGAAAATTTGGTAAACAGGACAGCAGTCTGAGCTGGGGTGAACATCTGGGTTTCAGTTGCTGATTCTTTGCCTTACCTAGCTTGTCCTAATTATGCATGAGGAGCATGAACTCTCTAGGATTAAGATTCATCCCTTGACTCTGACACACAACAACTGTCTTCCCCATCCTGGTTCAGCAAGTGAGGGAGAGAAGGGGTAGGCACAGGGATCACCGGCCTGCCTGGAAGATCCCTGGCCATGCAGAAGTGGCTGCAGGCATGTCACTGCATGCTGCCTTAGTGAAGAAAAACACAGAATCTATCTCTGAATGGGCTCCATCTAGACTGTATGGCATGTGGCAGCCCTCCAGCCTAATTCTGCCATAAATAAATAATAAATAAATCAATTCGCTAATTCTGCTAAAACCTATCAAGTTACAGGTGGAGGTTCAGGATTCACCTGCACTTCTCATGATGAGTACCTGTGTCCTGATTGTATTTGCTGTTGTAAATACAATGTTAAATGGTAAAAGGAAGCTAGGCAGCTCATAGACAAATCAGGAAAACCTAGCTAATTCTTGTCTGCTGTTGTGGTTTAACCCCAGCTATCAACCAAGCCCCACAGAACACTTTGCTCACTTCCCCACCAGCAAGACTGGAGAGAGAATCAGAATGGTAAGAGCTAGAAAACTTATGGGTTGAGATGATAAAATTTCAATAGGGAAAGCAAAGGCCATACATACAAGCAAAGCAAAACAAGGAATTAATTCACTGCTTCCCATGGGCAGACAGGTGTTCTGCCATCTCCAGGAGATCAGGGCCCCATCACACATAACAGTCACTTGGGAAAAATGCCATCACTCCAAACATCCCCTTTTCTTCTTCTTCCCCCAATTTTTAATCCTGAACACGATGCCTTATAGAGTGGAATATCCCTTTGGTCCATTGGGGTCACCTGTCTCAGCTGTGTTTCCTCCCAACCTCCCATGCACCCCCAGCCTCCTGATCAGCATGGCAGCAGGAGGAGCAGAAAAAGGCCTTGGCTTTCTGTAAGCCCAGCTCAGCAACAACAAAAACATCTCTATATTATCAACCCTGTGTTCAGCACAAATCCAAAACACAGCCCCACACTAGACAGTCTGGAGAAAATTAACTCTATCCCAGTCAAAACCAGTTTGTTAGTTTTGGGCGATGACTTATGAGCTGTGATAATTTTCTGAGGCATCAGAAAATCAAACATTATCTGTAATGAGTCTCAGCCACTGCTGAAACAAAGTAGTTATCTATAGCAATTTATTTTGGTTGCTGATGCATCTGAGGCTCTCCTGTCCAAAGAGGCATGTGGTTTGGGAGTGTAGGAGATGGTCTAACAGAAACTTAGTAAACTGTGTATGATTAATTGTGTGACAGTGACTATAGGCACATTGAGGCTTGCATCCTGCAAAGTGCAGGAAAAGGAAAGGATAGAGAGGGCCAAGGACCCAGTAGACTGTCCTTTGTGGTGTGTTGACAGGTGGATGGTGCAGACTGCAGTAAGCAGCTGTGTCTGGAGAAGGAGTCTTTTATGGGAACCAGGTGTGGGTTCATTCCATGCTTCTGTGGAGCACACACCACCATTTTAAAATCCTTTTCCCTGGCAGGTGGCTGTCCCCATCAGGTTTGAACAGAACCTCCCTGATTACAGTTAGCTAAGTCTTTACTAACATGTAAATATTTGCCTTGTTGTTAATGCATATCTGGAGATTGAACTGTCTTCCAAATAAAAATAATGAAGGAGCAGAGCAGAAATTCTGCTACCCTTGTGCACCACAGAGAAATGTCTAAAACATTCAGCAAAGCATTTTCTTTGTTAAATCAAAGTGCACAATGTTGACCCTTTGTAAGAACACTGTTATGCATTTTTAATAGGAATATTGTGAGCAGTTGAGAAACTGCATAATGAATTTCATGCATTTCACTATGTGTTTGTTCTAGTTTGTGCCCTCACAGTCAAAAGAGGGGAATCACATACCTTGAAAATAATGTTCATAAGTAGTAAGAAGCTTCAGTATGCATACTGTATTCTAATTATACCTTGTATATTAGCATTTAATTTCTGCTAAAGGGCTCACTCAGAATGAACCATAGAATTTTATGATGAAAACTTGATCTGATCACTAACATAAATTTAAACACCTCTACAGAGAACATTAAGATCTGCAATATCACAATAAATAAAGAAAAGATAATTTTAAGTTGTCATGTAGCTAGGTTAAATATAATGTTCATTTCCCATTCACCATTTTTGTATCCTCTCCAAATAAGTAACTTATGCCATTTTTTTTCTTTTTTTTTTTGGCATTTCACAATCAATAGCAAACTACTCTCCCACTCTTTTCCCTGCCAAGATGTAATGGGATTTGGTTACCTCAGGTATTTTCCTGCTGGGAGGAGCAGTTTATGCCGTGCAGAAGCAAACTATGAACAGGCAAAGACTGTTGGGTGCATACCTTCCTTGGAATGCTGCTACCCAGCCAGTGCAGGGTGAAAGAGCCACAGTACAAATGACAACCTGGCCAGCAATTGCATAAGGACAAGAGAAGTTGTTATGGCTCTAGGGGCTCGCAAGAAGTACAGTAGTTCCTGAAACAGCAGGATTTGGGCTGCTAGAGCACTAACCTTGCTCATAATGATCTTAAAAAACACTTCATTTTTAGTATAAAGTAGCAGATTTTAATCTCTAGAAAACAGTAAATGTTATCATTGAAACCTGCAACATATAGAGGTAGTTATGATTTTGAAAAGTAATTTCCATATTTAAAAAAATGCATCAAAGTCTAAATGCTTAAAAATATTAAATCAAGCGGGTTGGACTTTGAAACTGGCATTTGGCATAGACATAAGCCCCCTAAGGAATTGGAGCTTTACTTACTATGCAGAGAAACAGTAAAAAAAAAACCAACTCTGTCATATTTGTTATCTCAACCTAGTAGAATTAGGAGAGCCTAATGAAGCCATTCCCATTCCAAACTTATGTCACAATTAAAATTTCTTTATTCTAGCTATGACAATAATGTGACATACTTCCTTCTCTCCAGGAAAAGTAAAGGGAATGGCAGCTGTCCTGAAATTATTTCTTTGTCTCCTTTTATGTGTGAGATTGTTAGTATTTCCTCTCAATTGGAGGGAAAAGGGAATGGATACTGCTATGCATGAAATGTGGAAGATGTAAATAAAAGATTGTAGTGTTTCTGAAGTGTTTTTACAATTGCGTTATACTGTGAAGCATTCTATCTAATTTAGCCTTTCCCTCACAATGGCTTTTACTCTCCCTATCTGTTGGAAAGATATTTCTATTATAATGACATCTAAAAGTCTGAGTTCTGTAAACTGGGAGTTGCATTCAATAGCTTTCAGTAGCAGCCCAAAATACACAGTGTGGTTTGAGACATAATTTACCTTTATCTCATTTACTTTCATGGAAGACATTTTACAGATTTCCTTGTGAAGGTGAAGAAAGCTCACCATGGTTTTATGTCAGAGCATTGTTGAGGTTGTTTGATTAAAAAAAAAAAAACACCAACTAATTTTAGTGCATATAGGGGAAGACAGGAAAGGGGAAATAGCTAGTTTATTTTAGGGTTGCATAGTATCTTGTTTTTCCTGGAAGAAAGGACGCATGAGGAAGGTAGCTTCCTGTTCTGTAGACCAAAATCTCATTGTGTATTTTGCAGCATGTGGCAAGCAATTTGTACAAAGCCTCCACAGCCCCTCCGTATTCAAGTTAAAGAGAGGGTCAAGAAGAGGCTGATATCTTGGCTCTCTTAAAGAGAAGCAGCTGCTGTCTGTACCCACAACAACTTCCTCTAATTCAGTGCTACAGGAATCATAGAATGGTTTGGGTTGGAAGGGCCCTTTAAAAATCCTTTTATTCCAACTTTCCGGTCATGGGCGGGGAACCTTCCACTAGACCAGGTTGCTCAGAGCCCCATCCAACCTGGCCTTGAACACTGCCAGTGATGGGGCATCAACAGCTTCTCTGGGCAACCTGTTCCAGTGCCTTTCTGCCCCCACAGGGAGGAATTACTTCCTTATAATCAGTCCAAATCTACCCTTCCTCAGTTTAAAACTGTTTCCCTTTCTAGCACCAGAAGCCCTGGTGAAAACTCTCACCATCTCTCTTATAAGCCTCCTTATCACAGAATCACACAGAATCAATTAGGTTAGAAAAGACAGCCTATGGCCCAACACTGCTGTGTTCAACTAGACCATGGCACTGAGCGCCGCATGTCCAGTCTTTCCTTAAACACCTCCGGGGAGGGTGACTCCCCCACTGTGGGAACCCAGAGCTTGTCCTTGACCGCTCTGGGGGTTCAGGGACCTGTGCAGAAGGCCCAGAGGGCTCAGAAGCCCTGGCAACAAGCCCAAAACACCTGTGGGTTGGATTTTAGTCCATG
>VYXF01000177.1:566855-619258 GCA_013397295.1 Polioptila caerulea
GACCTCGGCAGGACAGAGAGAACAATGTTCTAGATAAGTTATTATAAACAATAATAAAAGTATCTGAAGACCGAAGATTTGCACATCTTTCTTCTCCTGGGCAAGGAAAAGGACTTTTAACACCTTGGGGACATCTCTGTAAAAGCAGAGAAATCCCCACACCCCACCTCCATGGGTAACCTGTTCAAAGTCTCATCACTCTTTCTGGCAAGAAGTGCTTCCTAATGTCCAACCTAAACCTCCCTTTTCACAGCTGAAGATTTTGTCCTCTTGTCCTGTTGCTGGTTACCTGGAGGAAGAGGCTGAACCCCACCTGGCTAAAACTTCCTTTCAGGGAGTTGTAGAGAGTGATAGGATTTGAAAATTTGAAAATTTGATCTGGAACTTCTTTAGTCCAGACTAAACACCCCCAGCTCCCTCAGCTGCTCCTCAAAAGGCTTGTGCTCCAGACCCTTCCCCAGCTTCATTGCCCTTCTCTGGTCTTGCACCATCCCCTCAAAGCCGTCCTGAGTTGATGAGCCCAGAACTGGACACAGGACTCAAGGTGCAGCCTCACCGGTGATGAGTACAGGGGAACAAACACTGCCCTGGTCCTGCTGGCCACACTACTGCTGATCCAAGCCAGGATGCCATTGGCCTTCTTGCCCACCAGGGCACACACTGGCTTCTGTCCACCTGGATGTCCACCAGCACTCCCAAGTTCTTTTCCACTCAGCCCTTTCCAGGCACTCTGCCCCTAGCCTGTAGTGCTGCAGAGGTTATTGTTGCCCAAGTGTAGGACCTAGCACTTGGTCTTGTCAAATCTCATACAATTGGCCTTGGCCCATCTATCCAGCCTGTCCAGATCCTTCTGCAGAGTCTTCCTATTCTCCAGCAGATTGACACTCCAACCCAATTAGGATTCTTCCGCTAATTTGCTAATGGTAGCCTTAATCCCCCATCTAGGTCATTAATATCTTTATTAAAGAATTTTAATTAAACAATGTATTATTTTATATTTAAAGTCTGAAAAACGTCTCCTCAGAGCATGCTTGTCTCCAGTCTGAACAACTTCAGATCTCTCAGTCCACCCCAGGGTGGAGAAGTCACATTCTGTTTTCCAGTCGACCCCAAGGAAGCACAGCAGCATTGTCCTCATTGCTTTGGCTCGTGACGAAGTTCCTCTGTGCCATTAAGTTTTGTACTCAAAGCCAAACAAACCATAAAGGAAATTCAAAAGATAAGTTTGCTCCGAGTTTGTCAACTTGGGCATGTACTTCTGAATACTGTAGCTAGCGGGATAGCTGATCTTTGGCTCTCAGCGTGACGTCTGAAAATATCTATGTTTTTTTGTCTGAGTAAATTTTGAAAACTTTTTTAATGTGTGTTTTAAATCTCCACTGAATATACTATGGGCAAGATACATATTAGTTAAATGATTAGTTTCTTCTGATTTTAAGTAGGTACTTTTCAAATAGATTTATTATTGATTTTTCAATGTTACAGGTTTGGGTTTTTTTTTATTATGTGCTAATTAGGCATACAAATAAATGAAAAAATATTTACTTCTCAGGAATGAGGATATTCATTTTAATTTTATCCCAAAGATTCCTAAAATTTAGTAATATAAAAGAGATTTTGACTGTTTTTTGGTCAGTAATCATTTTTGTGTTGTCTTCTACTTCTGACAGTCGTTTGTATGCACTAAGTAAAAGGTAGGATGAATGGCCTATTTCTGTCTGTTTTCATTACTGTGCTCTTTCTGTGTGCTCCATCTTATTCTCTGTATATGCCTACTGGGACATTAAAGATTCTGTAATTATTTCAATAAGATCAGGGTTATAGATTTTTTGTTCCACTTAGTTGTTTGCTAATAAACCTGCCTCTGTGCTGAAGGCTAACAAATTTCTTATTTAAAACTGTACTTTTTTTACATGATATATTAGAGAACATTTTAAAAGGTCAAGATTGTGCAATTTACTCTTTTCCCTTGCTGTTGTAACAGTCTCAAGGCAGCTCCTTAACTGAAAATTTCAAAGTCATCATCATCCTTTTGAAAGCATAAATATTAAAGCTGTTTTGTTTCTTATTTTAAAATATGAAGGAAATTGGAATAGTTTGAGATATCACAGTGCTTACACCCTAGAATGGTTTTAGCTTTAGCAGGAAGTATGTTTGTGGTCTCACAAATGTGAATATGCTAAGGGAGCAACAGAAACTGGATAAATTGGAGCAGTGCAATAATTCATCCTTCAGATAAGTGCACAGGGATTATCAAGTTCTTTGACATCTGTGGTATAAAGCAACATCTTTTACCCTTTTTACTGCATGATTTCAGCCCAGAGTAGGATGGAGGTCTACAAAGGACGAATGCTTCACGTACCGTCTCCTAATACTGCAGACCTGTGCCTGAAGCTGGGACCCAGCTTGACACTGCTGCCATTTTCAAATTTTTCAACATACTCTGGAAAATTAGTTCCCTGCTGGCTAAAGTGATACTTGTTCTTCATTCAGAAGGGCTCATTTTTTACTAGTGTGGCATGAACCATCGTCTTTCTTAGGCCTAAGTACTGTGAAATCGTTCTTGGAAGAGAACAACTTTTCCTGATGTCACTGGTATTTTGAAGAGGGATCTCAGGTATCGAATCCAGCTCTAGATTGTTCAGAAGTGTTGATTTTCATGTTTTTTTTGTAGTTGTGAAGCACTTGTCTTAGGAGGCAATTGAAGGCTACTCAGTCCATGCAAGTCTGATTTATTATTTATTTGTTAATTTGCCTGCACAAAGCAAAATAATTAACATTAAATCTGCCAGTTGTGCAGGGCTGAACCCTTTGTTTCTCAAGCTCTCTAACTGGACATTTTCTCTGATTTTTTTGCCTGCTCACAGTGACAGCGTAGCAATTACCTTCTTAGAAGATTTTTATTCTGTGTACCTATGTAAAGAACTGTTCCCAATATTGGCCTTATAATTTTCCTGAGTGTATTTTTTACTTAAAGTTTGAATGAACAGAGGACCTTGTGAACTGGCCTTGTCAAACCTTTGGGAGATTTGTGGTGAGTTTAGCATGTATCATATGCTTTATAGTGTAAGCTGTTATTAGTTCTACTCAACAGCTGAAGCAATTTAGCCAACTGCTCTACAGATAAATTGCTTCTTTGCACTCTGGTCTCTTCTGAGACCAGATGGAATTCTTGGACTTGACCTCAAAAGGAATATTTTTGCTACTTCTTGAGACCAAACTTCACACAGCCTCGATCTTCAAATTATCAAATGTCCAGTGCAAAGATACTTCAGTAAATGTTAAGTTTCTTTTGTGGATTTGAGACTCCACATTTCTATAATTCTTTAGATATTTCCCATAAAAAAACTACATAGCTGTCATTAGCAGCACTCCATACACATCTGGAGTGTAGGGAAGGATGAAGACAAATTTGACCCAGTCCAGGAAAAAAAGCAAGAAGAATGAAAGATCTAGACTATTAACTCATGAGGATGAGAGTTAATAACCACTCTCAGCTTGTAAAAAGATGAAGATAAAATACTGGAATAGGATACTTAGAAATATTGTGATAACTCCGTCATTATAGGACATTTTCTTTTAGAATAGGTTTGATGGTAATTAGTGGAGAACTGTGTACTTAGCTCTGCTTCAGTGAAAGAGGCTGGAGATCATTTGAGACATGGATTGCCATTACTTCTGAGCAAACAGTTAAAGTACTGAGGCATTGTCATTGGTCATATACTTATCTACCCTGGGATGACATAGATGTTTAAATCAGGCTGACTCACTAGACTCACTGAATTCCCCCCTACACATGTCACAGGGGAGAGGCAGATGCTAGAACTTTTTAAGATGATCCATTGCTAAATAATAGCAGGGCTTTTATGTGCAGTCTCAAAGGATGCAAATTGCAACTTTTAACACTTGACTTTCTAACCTTGGCTAAGGTTCTGTCTACCTGACAAAACTCTTGTCGTCTTGAATTTGTTACGCTCAGCAGTACAGATGAGCTGCTACATATCATCCTGGATAATAGAGAAGCTTTTGTTGGTAACTCTAATCTGTGGTTTAGGCATAGACTTTTAGAATTATAAGGTGCTGTTCTCGCATATAGGCTGACCTCAAGCTCACACAGAGGCCAAGAAACCAACCACAATGGCAAACGTCTGCGTCAGGACTTCTGTTTTGTACATATAGTCTTAATTTGGGGATTCTATTTCTGGAAAATATTTCATAAGTTGCTTCTGTGAGGTGTTATTCTCAATCAAATATGTGTGTTTTCTCTTTGGCATGAATTACCTGTTCCAAACATTCAAGTGTT
Source organism: Polioptila caerulea (assembly GCA_013397295.1). NCBI lineage: Eukaryota > Metazoa > Chordata > Aves > Passeriformes > Certhiidae > Polioptila > Polioptila caerulea. The sequence goes on from VYXF01000177.1 coordinate 571,159, forward strand.
TATCTTCCTCTGTTTATCGATAAAGAACTCACGAGCAGCACAGATTTTTTGAGCTGATATTTGCAGTTTGTGTTGAAAGCATCTCATAACCTTATTTTAAGGTAGATTATTGAAAATTAGATTCATATAGTCTGACACAGCGTTATTCTTTTGGTTCCCAATTGTTTCTTAATGCTTTGGGATATTACTTGAAGTGTAGACATGTCAGAGTTGGATATGGGATTCCAGTACTGGTCTTACTGGTGATTTGTTGCACGGCTGCTATCATTCTTTACTCCCTTTCTTACAGTAGACTATTTGCTTGCTCTTGACTGCTTGCCTCTTACCTAAATTACGCCAGCAGTTCATGCACAGGTGACTTTACATGTTAATCATTTTCCAGCCTGCCATTGTTCATTTATGAATGCAACATGTACAAAACTGTATTCAAATGTAGTTCAAATGAGTGCACTTTTCAGATGGCTCATCTCCCCCATTTGGTATCTGTGACTTCATCAGCTCTTTACATTTCCTCCAGATTTTAGTGGGTGAGAGATAGAGATACTTCAGAGCATCAGGTTGAGAACTTCATGCCTTGAAGCATTTCTCACAATGATATTTCCACAACTGCAGTTATTTTTAGTGGTCTGTCAGTTAGCAGGGTTTTGCTGTTTATTGTGGGTTATATTAAGTTTGTACTCTATTTTAAAAAAATGTGAACTGAAATCTAAATGATACAAGAAATACAACTACATTATGTCACTTTGGTCCTTTCTAGTCAGGCTTGTGGTGTCATGGATTTTCTGGGAAAAATCCTTTCTCTGTAAAATAAAATTCAATGCCATTGGTTCACTTGCTGTTTTATTATTTATTGTTGTATCACTTAAGGGTCTAATGATTGCAGATTCATCTAACATGTATTTTATCTAATCTTACTTATGCTTCTGAAATCTTGCTGTATTATGGCTTTTGTCCCAAGTCCACTGGAACTTCTCCAGTGTTCCAAAATCTAATTAAAAAATATGTCAAGGAAGGGCTAAAGATGTCCTGAGCTGATCCTTTTTAAACCCTTGGGTGTAAGCTCTCTGATGCACTGTCATATATTTTACTTTAGTATTTAGTATCCTACATAGTTAGAAAGGAAATCATAATTGTTTGGTTGTCACTGCAAACGATGAATGTATCACTTTCTGAAATATGTATTAGATTCACTTATATTCTGTACCACAACAGTTATTCTCATTATCAACTTTTGGGACCAGAACTGTGTTATTGCCCAGATTCCATTGGTTACTGACACTATTTGATCATGCCAGAAATTATTTTTCTTCTTCAGATGTCTGGTTTCCATTATTGATATTCTGTGTTTGTAAACTGATGATTTTCATTTACTTCTGTAAGATTCTACATTTTCATTTTTTCCATATATGAAAGAAAAAAATTGCTCTAACTGCTTTTCCTCTCAGCTGAGATGGGTTTTCACAAAAAAAGTTTCCACTTTCATATGCAGAATTGCAAAGATTTTTTAGTTTGATTTTCAGGATTTTTTTTTTGCATTAAAATAACTGCTCAGTTTTGCTTGTAAATTTCTTTAAAATTATTCGGGAACACTGAATTCTTACAGAGAAAGAAATCTGTCATAATTCTTGTCTGTTGTAATTGAAATTCATTCGTGAATGTTCTAACACAGACAATTGCCAGTTAGAGGCAATGATCATGTTCTTTTTATCTCTCACATTAAGATCTAGCACGGAATGATTTTAAGTTTCCTCATTTGCTTTTTATGTTTGGAATAGATGTGTAATTTTTAGATATTTCAAAAATGCTTGATCAGTAGCATCAAAATTATATCTCCAGAAACCTGTGTGTATTTCTACATATTTACATGCACTTGGGAAGTACTTTTTGGAGGCTTGCTCCTTCTATTTTGTTATCTGTGTTGGCAGCTAGGAACAGCACGATATTTTTGTCAATCATATACAACTATCCTGAATTAGCCTGTAGTTCTTAAGCACGTAAATAATACTTTTAATGTGGAGCCCCACATTCCTGCTCCTCCTGGCTGTCTTTCCTATTAGGTTTTACTGATAAGTTTCTATCATGTGAATTGTCATACCAGGTTTCAGTCCTACCAAATCATGTCAAATTTTATTTCACCAACATATAACTGTGGGTTCTAATTTCTCTTTACTGCTCACAGAACAATTTATAGCTCTCGGTAGTTTAATTTGTTTACAATGATTTTCCTTTAGGTCTCCACCTCATGGCTTTGTATTAAGGGGCCTTTAGCGTGTATTTTAGATGGTAATTTTAAGTCCTTAAGTCTCCTGTTCTGAGGTGGAAGTGGAATTGCTTAGAAAAATTACAACTGTAGGAGTTCAATGATGAAAACAAAAGAGAGTTTTATGGTGGTGGGTTTTTTTTGTTTGTGTAGCTTGTGGTTGTTACGTAATGAAGAATTTATTCAGGCTCTCTTCTCTTTGCTTAAAACAGATCAAGGTAAACAGTTGAAGCAGAAGGAAACTAACTGTTTTTCCATTCATCTGATTATTGAGCTGTGGTTAAAAGAACTTCCTTTTTTGTTACTATCAAAAAGATCTCAACTATAACTTCAGTTGAACATGGAGAAGAAATAGGTGCTTTCAGGGATGCAAAAATACATAGAGACACTTGTCTTTGCCTAATGAAGTCTGAAAACTAACATGTTAGTTGTGATTTCATAGTTTTTCTAAATTATATTTTTTAGTAGGCATGGCAGAAGATAGAAATGTTTCTTTTTGTTACTTAGTTTGGTTTAATGATGAAACTTTGAACGTACAAAATATTTTACATCATTGGTTATCACAGTTTTCAATTTTAGCAATACTGGTTTAAAATAGAAATACTAAAGGAACTGAAAACAGAGTATTTTAGAAACATGAAGTGTGAAGCCCTGCCCAGTTCTAGTTGAGAGCAAAACTTCTGCTGACTCTATAGAGGCCAAAATTTTGCACAAATTTTACAACAAAATAAGAAAGCATAGCCAGCTGAGTATTTTTTGGTGGTTGTTTCATGTTTCAGGAAGAATTACAAGGCATGAGACTAAAGGAGGCATGAATTTAATCACCTGAGAAATGCAATAATCACCCAGGGGTGCAAGGAGGGCAAAGCTGAGTTCAAATAAAAGCCTTATCTTTTTACCCTAAAACAAATACCTATTTACTGACAAATGTGGAGAGAAAATAACATCACATAAATCCCAGATTTGTGCTGTTGTTTGGAGTTCCTGGGTTGTTCCAGAGTGACAGAGACACTGAATAAAGAGAATAAAGAGGTGGGAGACTGGGACCTGGACCCCAATGAGGTACAGAGATACCCTTTGGCAGTCCATCTATGGCCTTGTTAATCTGGGGGACTTTTTTTTTTTTTTTTTCCTTTTACACAGCTTAATCAGCAAGGGAGGAAAGTCCCTTGTCCTTTCTTCCCTTTTCCTCCCTCCATCCCCAGGAGCTAAGTAACAATTTCAGATGTCAGTTGTAAATTATTTCATGCTATCAATCCTGCCTTTTTTCACATATTTTTTCAGACAATGAGGTTAGGAGCCGAGGTGTCCAGGTTCCCTTTTTCTTGGTGGATAAAGGCCTACCATTGGTAGAGGATCTGGGGTGGAGCCAGTGGTGCAAGGGAGGCCAGGTATCTAACGTTCGTTATGACAAAAATAGGCTTAAAACACCCACTTTCAATCTGACTGCAAAGGTTCCCTTGTGCAGGGAGCTGCCAGTATCAACAGGCTCTGGTGTGTGCAGGGAGCACGCAGTTAATCTGAGTTGGAGCATCCAAATGTAGTCATGGTTGCGTAATTTTCTTGTCAGGTTCAAGTGTTACATTTGTAGAACATCTTCAGCAACCACTCACTTCATCATAAGGTTTTAAGAGCCATATTCTCCATTATACTTTAAAATGTGAATAATCCTTTCATTATTGAGAAAAAAAATGCCACATTGGTTCAGAAATAGGGGAAATAAGATGCTTAATTTTTGAGATGTGCTTGATTTACCATTACTCAGGAAAGCCTTACATAATATATGTAATACGCAGTGATTAATATCCATAAGTGCTTTTTAAAATAGAGTTGCTTACTTATTTCTTGACAATAAGTTCCTGCTTACACCTTTAGAAGCATTTCATACATACATGCATACATATTTACTTGATTTTTGTTGTATGAATACACTTAGGGAGGACAAACTTTACAGATTTAAAATCAAGCACATGCATATGGGATTTTAGGTTTAGGGTTTAATTTGAAATATATAAATTTAAGTCTAAATTAAATTAAAGAACTTAATTCACATCATCCTAAGTGATTGGTATGTCTTTACTACTAAGAATGTATTTGAAACTGTAATTATAGTATTTTATACAAACTTTTATCAACAATTGTGTTCATTTGTCATTGGGTGAACTCTGGCCAAAAACTGGTGCAAAAAAAAAAATATGACTGAAGTAAAGTCCAATGCATGTTTTTAAGATACTCTCTACAAAAGAGTTTTTAAAATTAATATTATTTTATTAGGGTTTGGGTTTTAACATAGACGGAAAACAGCTTTCCTATTTAGCAAAGAGCAGCATGTTTGATTCTTATGGTTATACTATGTAAACTAAAACTATTCATACAACTGCCTGAGTATTTCCATACAGATACCCTCTGGTTTCTGCTTTCCTTGTCATAGATAGTCATCTTGAGAAATTACCACTAACAAATCCCAAAATATGTTTTCCTGGAGTATTTGAGCACCATGGCTGGTAAGTCCCAAGATGAAATGACACAAATTTGTCAACAGCTTCCACAAAACCCAGCATGGTTACTATTTTATGGCTATGGATGTAATTAATTAGTAGGTCATCAAAATGAAAAGGTTCAGAAAAGACTATTGTAATTTTTTTTAAAAGCTGAGAAATTGCAATTCTCAGCTGTAATCAGCATTTTCAGTACTGTCCTTAGCAGTAGCATTGAGAGTGTGGGGGCTGGTTAGAAGTTAAATGACTAAGCCCTTTAACCTCACCCTAGTTTTGGTCATGTTTCTGGTTTCTGGTAATTGTCTTAGATCATAGATTTTCTGCTCAGGTTAGATTTTCAGATGATTTCATTTTAGGTGTCTCCCCAGTTTTTATGTTTCTACACGTTCTCTACAATGCATTTTTATAATGTCTGCTTTTATTTAAGAGTTAGTTGGCTGTTTGCTTCATTAGTAAAGGGCAAGTGAAAGCTGTGGGTATAAAGCTGCTTTTCCTACATCTATGCCTTTTGTTATCATTTTTTCTTTGGAGTAATACATTTACATTTCATAATCATAAACATGAAATTGAAGATGAAATCAGTTCTCGAAAGATTAATTCAGTCCTGCTCACAGCTGCGAAGACTGTGGAAATAAATATCATTTTGCAGTAACATATTCCTGACAAAGGGCATAACAAAAGACTGATTTCTATTCAGAGATAGTCGGTATATTTATTTTGCATGTTGGGGGGAGGGGCTGTGGTTGACTGCTTGCGACCCTGACCTAGTTTTGTAGCTGCTTATTATTCAGCTATATGTTTGAGAAATCTCTGTAATTTAATTTGGCAACCTCTTCTGCATGTCTGCACGTAGCAGTAGGTGCTGTTAATATTAGTCGTGCCCCATGCTGAATCATATTTATTTAGAAAAAGGAAAATCCTAATGCACTCATAACTCAGAAAGAAACTGTTAATTGTTAGCAGAGAACTGCCTGATTACAGACTGGATGTCTCGTCCAGGGCCCTGCCATAATTAGTAACCACTGTTGACATTTAGATTTAAATTGAATTTTCTTCTAATTAAACCCAGAGGGGGTTGATCCTCTCAGATGTACAGGTTAATAAAATTAGTCAGAAACTGTTAAACAGTAAACTGAATTCTCCAAGAGAGCTTTCCCAGTGTATTGTTAGGAATTCTGTAATTAATATTCAAAGGATTCATTAGATTTGGAGTTGTCCTTTTTTGTATTGGGTTGCATCTGGGTTTGTTGCAGTTATTTCTTTAATTAGGTCTGTTTGCTTTTGATATCTACAGTAATACTAATTTCCATCATGTTTGTGCATGTGTAATTTTAAGTGCTGTAACACCATACCATGCAACTGTTACACGTAATAACAAGATGCCTTTTTTGGGTATATTCAGTGAATAGTAAGCCCAAAAACTAAAATCAGTGTAAATAAATTTTAAGAATATAGCCTAGATTAACTGGTGCCTATTTCTCATCATCATACAAATGTTATAACTGCCACAGGGTCATTTACTTTTTATTCACCACTATTTTTTGCTGATCCTTCCCAAGCTTTTTGTTTAAATAGGATTATTTTTCTGATGAAATCGAGATATTTGTGTTTTTCCTATTGCTTTTTCAAGTACCATCAGTTGGATTGAGACCTCAGCCTACTTGAAATTAATCTGTGGTTTTTCTTTCTTGTCCTGCTCAAAGATTAAGAAGTTAAGAGCAGGAAAACTATCAAATATGTGTGCCAGGAAATCTCAAGAGTCTCAAAGATGCAAGAAAAAGTAGAGTTAGAAGTAACACAAGGAGATCTTTGAACATCAAACTTTGAGAATATCACAAATTTTGCAAAAGTGCTCTATGGGAGTAAAGTTTCTCTAACAAATATTTTATAGCTGAACTCACTTGTTTTTTTTTCTTGTAGCTTATATACAGAGGAAATCCAGTAAAATATTGGTGGGCACTGGGAACAATTTAGTACCTGTACTGAAAACTTAGTATCAGTCTTACAAACAAAAGCAAAGAATGCATTTTACCCTTTAATGAGCCTCGTGAAAATTATGGGTTTAGTTTAAATCAATTTCTGCCCCAATGTAACTTAAAAAAAAAGAAGGTTGAAAGAAACACAAAATGACGAATGAAAATGTGTAAGGAATGCATTCCTGGAAGATACCTTGAAAGCATAGAAGTTGTTCAATACGATTGAATTGAATTTACTCCCAAAAGGAATATCATTTCTATTCCTTTCTCCTTAATCATGTAAGCCAAACAAACACAAAAAAATCTAGATGACTTCATTTTTCTTGCTTAGTCTGACTAAATAAATTGGATTAGGTAAAGAATGCCTCTTACTCAGAATTGGCTTCAGATGGCATAAAAACACTAAAAATGCATGAAACAATTCACTGCACTGGTTCATGGGTAAATTCTTCTCTCCTGCAGGTTTATTTTGTAGAAATTACAAGGCAGATAAAACCAGAAGTGGCTGAAACTGTCAGGTCAGGAGAAGGAAATTTTAACCCATTTAAAAGTGTTGTTGATCTAAATGAGTCTTTAATAGTAACAGTTTGTATGGATAACAGCTTCTGGATTCCGGTACAGTTCTCCAAAAAACATCTGAAAAAATCTGAGTAAGAACAGTGAAACGGAAAACAAACTTCTTTAGCCCGCAGTCCAGACCTTACACTGAAAAGAGACTTAATATTGCTATTGATTTTACGCAAAAAGTGTCTACTATCATGATGGGCAGCAGTTCTGCTGAAATCAATAGGTAATTAAACCCCCAATGAGAACGCAGTCTTAAACTGCATTAAACTAAACTTTTGCAGTGGCCAAATCACATTACCCTGAAAATATACCCCAAAGTCTCAAAAATTATCTGTAATCACCACCAAGAGCCATAAATTCAATCCTAAATTTGGCAACACAGTAACCTTATTACATGGAATCCAAGCTGTCACGTATGGATGAGAATATGCTGACCATGATCCTTTTATAAGACTGGGAGTGTCATTGAGAGCCCCTAGAAAGCAATCATAGATTTTTCTTCTGAAACACCTACAAGCCTAATCACTGGCCAATAATATAATACGCTTACAAAACTTAAATTTGTTTCTTGTATGATTTTTTAAAATAAACAATTGGGAAGAGCAGGTCTTTGATGTCCTGACAGCTAGGCAGAGCTGTTACAGCAAGTGAAAGCAGATGTTTTATCACCATGCTTTTGTTAAACTACATGCACCTCATTGGTGCCAGCAGGATGCCAATAGAGAAAGGAGAGACAACAGCAGTTGCCAAAGAAGCCAACAGAGTGCCCATGTAGTTTGGCATGAAATACTTCAGGTCAACAAGCAGTAGTCAGGAAATGTAAAAATGTCTATGTTCCTTAGTTTACAGGTGGATGGAGCAAAATGTAGACTTGGTAAAGAGCAGAAGGATTGGAGAGTGTTAAAGACTTCTGCCCGTGAGCAGGGGAGCTCCTTGCCCAGAAGCCTGGAACAGGCTTGGGCCACTACGACCTGGCCTAGCTCAGTGTCTGGCAGCCCTTTCAGAAACAGCTAAGAGGGGAGCCAAGGGAAGTGTAACTGGGCTGGATGGTAAAAAAGCCTAGGTCTTTGTGCACACAGTCACAGAACATTGCAGATTTCGAGGAGAGAAATACTCTATTTGCATGGCCATATGTGATTTCATGAGGAAAAGTGGTGAGACGATGCCAAGGCTTTTTGGAGTAAAACGGTGAAATTGCTCAGGACAAATAGCTGAGGTTCTTTCAGGAGTCTGTCACTGGAAGCCATCATCTCTTATTGCTGCTTGTACATGTAAATTATTGAGCCTGTTGCAGGGATATAAAGAACAAAGAAACATTTTTCTTACTGTTAGTTGTTCTTAGTGTCTCACAATATAACTTTTAATTTCATTCATTTTCCACATGGTTTTGAGAGTGGATTAAGTCATTATTCAGTGCCTAAACTTGTTATATGTAGGACGTAAGCTTTTCTTTTTTCTTTGACGTATCATTTAAGACACTTAATTTCTGAAGGTAGAAGTATATTTCTGGAAGGCACACAACTACTGCCACATAAACATAAAATCCAAACCTTCTTCAGTTTTCAGATATCTGTTTCAGTCAAAACCCCACATTCTAAGTCACCTTGGCAAGTATTTTTATTGTGAAAAAATAACCCGTACCAACAGTATTCTTTATTATCCAAAAAAGGGGTAAAGTCATAAAAATCTATTTTTGAATTGCAAATAACCTATTGATAATGTTTCTTTGTGTACATAGTACCTATGTTAATGCTTGTGTTGTGAATGGAAAAAAGAATAGCCAATATTTTGCATACCAATTCTTGTATTTTAGATGTGAGTTGTCTGTTCCCCAGATGCTCCCAGTCAGCTATTTCCTATGTTAGGTAAAATATTTCCTCAGCTGCAGATTTTTGCATACAAACTGTGGAACCCATTCTCTGTTTACTCTTTGTGTAAAGCTTTCATTTGTGTCAGTGGGAGTTCAGTGCATAGCATGAGGATTGTATATAACTCTAGGTACTTGTAAGAAATATCTCTCTTTGTACACAAATAGATTTGTCACTAGTGATTTTTTTCCAGTTATATGCTAGTTCTACCAATTCAGCAACAAAATGAAAATAACAAAGATAACATGTAATGCTAGATAAATTACATTTGATATACCTTTTGCTTTTTATCTTCAATTTGCCATCACCTGTACATGATGGCTCACTCTTCAGCCTTTATTTTGTCATTGAACAAATTACTTGTGCAGGTAAGCCCACTGGCCACAATGAGACTGCCTGCATTGCTTAGTTTTTGTGGATAGGAGAGGGCTGCCTGTTGGCCTTTTGTCACAAGGTGCCAAGTTCTCCTGATGAAGGTTGTGGGGAGGTTTTCTTCAATAATTGGACTCCAAGAGTTCATGCAGGAGAAAAAGTAGTGAGTCTGTTCATTCAGTATTTCTCTGACACAACTTTCCCCTCTCCTGCAAATAAGTTTTTGTTGAATCTAGCTGCAAATAGAACAGCATATGGAAGAATTTCTCTTCCACTTTATAAGCAGGAGGTTTGGCCATGGAACTAAGTTTGCAAGTGATGAGGGACTTGATAATGCAAAGTACCTTTGCCTTACTCTGTGAATACAGTAATTTTTAGAATGGAGATAATTTTTAGCATTGCATATTAGGAAGCAACTATGGAAGCTGGTGACGTTACAGGATTTATCTTTGTAACCCCAAGTAGGTGAATTCTTTGATGCTTTTGTGTGTTCACAGATCCAGTGTTGGGTGGAGATTTCCAAAATCACTAGGACATCTCAAGGACTGGTGTCTCTAATTCATGCAGCTCCTATCAAAGATATTTACCAGCCTGTTGCAGCTTGAAGAAGCTAAATTTTGTGAAGTCCTGGATATTTACAGAAATTAGTAAAGCAGACATATAAACTCTTTAAAAACTCATACATCTAGGAAAACTTCACGGAACTCCAAAATTAAAAAAAAACATAGGTGTTTTACTTTGAAATGCCATTGGGACTATCCCTCATGAGAGAGGGTTATTAATATGCATTGGTGGCATCCAGTCAGATCTAGAAACAAACATTCAGATATACAGTAAACTTTTCCAATGAAAGTAAAAGAAGTTTTACAATACTCCTACTAGTTCTGATAGTGTTAAAGTTAGTTAACATTGGTTAGTTTTTAAATATCCAGTTGCAAAATATAAGACATTTATTTATTCTTAGCATAAAGGCATGATGTGTAGGGGGGTGTCCTGGGTTGTCCCTAAACCCGGACAAGGGGGGATAATTTACGATTTTGGAATGGATTATATAATTAGATTAGCTTTCAAAAAACAGACTATTCATCAGGTTGAGGAATATTTTCAGGTGCAGACCTGTCCTGTTCCACAACCATAAATTATGCTGTTCTTTCTCTTCGATGTAGTTATACGTGTGTCTGTGCCTCAGATATTTTGGAACTGTTGAGTGTCCCCATAGTTTTATTGAGCTTCAATGAGGACTGAGAACACTTCACACGTCGCCAAGTAGCATTCAGCAGGGGAACAGTTGGAAAGAAAAGAGACATTTCAGTGGATGGAGACAAGATCTGCTTATCTGCTTTTACGTGCGTGCGTGTGCGCGCACACGCGCCTTCATTTCCTCTATGGTTACGGACGTGTATGTGCGCACACACATGACAAATCAAGATTTTACGTGGAAACGTGTGAAAAAATGTTGCCTTTCTAATCTTGCTATGAGCTAGACCATATGACTATGCTAGAGAGTTGGAAAGAACCTCTGGTGCAAATGTCTGAAATCTCATTTAGCTTTCTAGGCTTCTTGGCTGACAGCAGACTGCATTTTGGGAATGTGCAAGCAAGTATTTCGGAAGAACGAAATAGTAAATGGGATAAGTTCTGGCCACTGCAGCCAAATCTCCGAAATCTGGTTTTGGAAGCTGGGATTTATAAAACCAAAGTGCAATGGCTATAGAATTTACAGACAGGTAAGGAGACAAAGTCAGCAGACGGTGTGTATGTGCATGATAGCACATGCACAGGATACTGTGCTGCAGTGCTTATGAGTTTTCTATCAGATTTCGATCACTAATGCAGCAGAATATGCCTTATGGCCACCAGTATATGGTTTGAAGGATAGATAGTGCATTTAACCAGAAAACACAGTGATTTTCCCTGCAGTTAATTACAGGTTGAGTGAACAAAAGGAGATAGCCCTGACAACAGGTTGAGGCAGGCAGTGCTGCTCACTGTACTGGCTTTTGGGTGTTTTTTCAGGAGCACTCCTGAAGGAAACTGTTGAGGGCTGTGGTTCTGCAAGTTCACTGATGTGTGTATCTGACTTGTAATTATTAAATTTGAAGCTTGGGCATGGCTTCCCCACTTCATTCGAAGGTCTGTACACCTCTGCAGTGAATTAAGTGAGAGGTTATGTTGACATCTATAAAACGGCTTATGGAATAAAAATTCAAGAAACACAGGAAGGGAAGATGATCAAATTCTCATAATCTTTATACTTAAACTCACAACACATTTAGATTTAGTTTTAAGAACTAGTTTTAAGAACTAGTTGTACTAGCTGTCATTGGAAAGCTCTTAACTTATTCACTAATAAAGGTATTTTTTGTATTAGTGTTATTTGGGTGAAATTCTATGTAAGAATGCTTCTTTGATACTTTGGATGAGTGCATACTTTTGGAAATTGATTCTTGGGTGGCTGCCTGGTAGTCTAAAGATGAGATTCTGGACATTGGTCTTCCAAGGGTAAAGCTCATGTCCTTCCCAGAGAAGGAGGTGCACCCAGAGAACTTCATGCAAGTGTCTCAGTAAAATAAAATAAAATTGAAAGGAATGTGATTTTGTCTTCATGTACATTAGGAAGATTTTACAACCTGGAAATGGAAAAAGCTATTTCTGGCTCATCCTGGACTTTGACTCTTTAATGTGCTGCTCTGTTGCTTTCTGCTTGCTGGCAGTTACCCATGTGTGCTGTATTGCAAGATCACTGTGTCACTTGTTGTGGTGATGGGTCTATTCTTTACATTTTTATTAGCCATATAAATGTTTTATTTCTAATGCAAAGAGCAATGCTAAATACTAGTGGTTAAGATAATTCACCTCCTTGGGCTTTTTCTTGTTCAAAAAATATTTGAATCCTAATGCATGCTGTGATCTCTTAGGTGCTAATAATAACAAAATATGCCACTTGCAATAGTCATGTTCTCACTTCATAATTAAATGAAGTAAATCACTGAAGATTTGAGAAACTGTTTTAGAACTTTATGCAAATTGAATATTGATTTGAATAATAATTAGGTTGACAAAGTAGCTATAGGAAGCAATTTAGCATTTCTTTCAAGGAAGGATCAAGATACTTGATACTGTTTTCTTTGGTGAGGAATGGTGCATGTTAAAAGTACCTTGTACAGTGATCCCTGCTATCAGTGTTGAAAAATGCATACATACATTCTTCATTAGTGTGAAGGCAGATGTGGTGTAAGACAAAAAGGATTTTACAAGTATTTGGAAACCATTAAATATAAGTTATGCATTTTTCTTGTACTTTTACACTTCAAAATGACAAGTTTAAGTCCTCAGAGTCCCCACAAAACACTGCATGGAAAAGGGTGGGTTTGGGAGATTACTTAAAGTCAGTGCAGTGAGGGGTAAAAAAGATAAAGCTGGAGAAAATTGCTGTTGACTGGAATCAAAGTACACTAGTTGCTTGCAATTGATTGTGTGTTGTTCAACCAGAAAGATAAATCAGAACATAGAATACTGCAGTAGAAAAGTGGTTTAGATGTCATAGAGACAGTATGACTATTTTTATCTCTCAGTTGTAAACCATAGCTTACAGTGGCTGAAATGACATTGAACTGTTTTTCTCTTTGATGATTTACAGCCTGTGTAGTGAGTTTGTAGGAGCAGATGTCACGTTTTATGTATTTGAAAGTGTCAACACTGATGACTTATGTCTGAAGAGTCTATGCATGAATCAATAGAATGTAGTGATTTCCATTTCTTAAAAGAGTTTTTTCCGACATAATAAAAAACACATAGTGAATTTTGGCCATAATGCTACTCTTGAACTCTCATTGCTTTTCCCTTTATTTTACACTACCAGGAGATTATTATTTTGCAAAATCCACTTTTCTTTCACACCCCATAAGCACAAAAATCTACAAGTAAACTTATTTTTTTACTTAACCTGGCAGGTGAGTAAAATGCACTTCATTTTCTTTCCAAAAATGAATGATTAAAAACTTAGATGAATTGATAAAAGAAAATGTACCAACATTATCTTACTAAGAATTATACCAAGCAAATCTAGACAGATCTCATACTGCCAACTTTCTTCCATATTTCAAAATGTTACCCGCTGAAAAATTTTGGAAAAAGTACTTATTCCATTAAAACCAAAAGTCAAATTTGCATTTTAATGGAAAAAATCTATCAATAATTTGGCATTTACAAACCTGGAAGTTTTATTCTTAAAAAAATCCACATACAATTTAGCTTGCATATGTGCAATATGTGTATATGTGGAGGGGTTTCTGTATGTAGTCATGCAGTCACAAAAGCATGTAGGAAAATATTAGCCTCATTTAACATTTTTGATTATCTATGTGGAATGTCTATCTGCATAAATAAGAATTGGTGTGTAAACAAAGGAAAGAAAAAAGCTTTTTAGAATTTTATTAAAACTTCCACATTAAAACAACGACACAGATTTGATATGTCCAGGTCCTGTCCAATCAAAATTTTGGCTGGAGAATATACTTTAAAAATTATTATTTTTTTTATCTTCCTAATTCCATATGTCCCATCTAAAAAAGCCTAAGTTGAAGGGCAACAAAACCTGAGATTTTAAAAGATCCTTGACTTTCTGCAGTAGGGTTCTCAGTTTGCACATCACTTATTCCATCTGAGCAATGTCTTCACACTGAGTGTGAGCTTCTTACCTCATACATGTGAGAAGGGCCATTATGGGCCCCAGCCTTTGGCTTTGACTGCATTTGCTCAGCTGGTCCACTCCACTACCACGTATGGGTTTGGAGACCACTAATGGATGCTTCTGGAAAAGGCAGTATGCTTCTCCTCTTTGTGTACACAGAACCAAAGTCTGAATATAAACTATGTATTTCATGCTTAGATCTTATCTGGTGACTCCTGTCTATATTAGTCCTTCCAAGAGTTGTTTTCCACAAGGGAGAAATGGAGCAGGGAATTGTGATTTCAGTTTGAACTGAAGGTGGCTAAATTGCACGAAGAAAGATCTGGTGCTTTTAATTTTGGGAACAAATGTGTTTGCTTTCCAGTCATAATATGCACAGAAACTAAGAGTTTTCCTGATGGGTAATTACTGTATGATGTCACATGTTAATTGTGTGAACACATTTTTTCATTCTTGACAGCAGTGGAGCTATAGATTATTGGTGTCAGAAGTGCTGCCTAGCACTGCAGGAGATCAGGAAAACTGATAGAGCATTTCCTCACGTTCCCCAAACCTCTCTATTGAATTCAGTATAACACTATTATACTGACAGCTTTACAGAAATAAGAGGGTAAGGCTACTGAAACAGCTATGCCACAGTGTATTTAATAGCAATGGTAATTATTAGCACAGAGCTCCTGTGTTGTGCTAAGTGTTTAACAGGCTCCTGCCCTGAGGAACTTGCAGCCTTCATGGTGCTCATGACAGACGGGCAAAAATGTGATTCAGCTTTACACTGAAAAGTGTCAAACCCCTACAAGCACAACATATAAATTGTTTCCTCTGCTGTGCTAGGCATTCCCCAGTCTGCCTAAGGTGTCTGTCATTAGCTGGGGCTTGATGCTGGCCAAGCTGCACTTACACAGCAGCAAGCCCTGAAATAAGACCTAGCTGAAAAATTCTTCTTATTCCTGACTCCTGTTTGCCAGTTTTAGTGCCTGACCTGGTTTCAACTGAGATGGAGTTAATTTTCATCCTAACAGCTGATACACTTCTTTGTTATGGATTTAATAAGAGAATAGTGTTGATAACGCACTGACGTTTTAGCTGTTACTCAGTTGTGCTTACTGTAAAGCAGTGAATTTTTGTTTTCCCATGCACTGCAAGTGCAGGAGAAGCTGGAGGGAGTGGGGTAACATAGACAGGATATGTGATCCAAACTAGGCAAAATCTTATTCCTAACCATGGAACATTGTGCCCAGTGTGTGAGATGGAGGGAGCTGGCCAGAAGAGTCCAATCACTGCTTGGGGATGGGCTGGGCATCGGTCAGTGGCAGCAACTTTACTGGGCATCACTTGTCTGTCTGGGCTTTTGTTCCTCTCTTCTTTCCCTTGCAACAACTACAACAACAAAAACATATGTGTATATGCAGAGGGGTTTTGTTAGAATAGCTATTAGCTATTGTTAGAATATTTTTTTTTTTGCTTCAGTTTTTAAATTGTTCTCATTTCAAACCACAATGTTTAATTTTTCTTTTCCAATTCCCCCTACTCAGAAGGATGAGGGATGAGTGAGAAGCTGTGTGGTACTTAGTTGCCAGCTGGGGTTAAACTATGACAATGCCATAACAGAGAATGTATTTCATGGTTTTATATTAGTCTTTACAAACATAACTAACTGTGTATTCATATATTTTCTTCAGCAAAATCTTGTCCTTTCTTATCAAAAATGTCTGCAAAAAACTGAATGCCTGTAAACCCTAATATGGTGCTCTAGGGATATTTGAAAGTTAAAATTAATGAATTAATGAACTTTGAATCCATATTTTCATTTCTGCATTTACCTTAGAACTCTGGAGTTCTTAGAATGGGAGTCCAGAGTTATCATCCTGTTGTCACTAACCTTGGGTCATATTGGAAGATGTCTTTTTGCAGAGATTGTCAGTTCTGTACCAGAGTTGTGAAACAGTATCTCTGGCAATCAAGGTAGTGATTTTTCCAGTTTGCAATTTTTTTTTTTTTTTTTGTAGTGGTTCAAGTTTTCTAAAGGGAGAGGTCATAGCTTGGTCTGCTCGACAACAGACTATGGAGCATGCTTGTCTCAAAAGGGGGAAAGAGTCTTTGCACAGAAATTATCAGGGCTCATTGAGAGAGTTTTAAGCTGATTTGAAGGATGAAAAGGCTAAAACCTGGCTCACTAATGCTAAATCTGGAGGCAGCATGCTGATGTTTGGCGGACAGAGGGCTAGCGAGATCCTTTGGTCTGCTGTCTGGAGGTAGGGAATGGAAATCCACATGGCAGCCAAGGCTCAAGGGCCACCTTATCACTCTGTAGAACTACCTGAAAGGTTGTTGTTAGGTGAGGGTTGTTATCTTCTCCCAAGAAACAGGCAACAAGACAAGAGGAAATGCCCTCAAGTGGCACCAGGGGAGGTTTAGATTGCATATTAGGATGAAGTTCATCACTGACAGTGCAGTCAAGCATTGGAACTGGCTGCCCAGGAAAGTGGTGGATTCACCATCCCTGGAGGTACTCAAAAGATGTGTTAAGGGAGCACTTGCAGACACGATTTAATGGTGGACTTGGTGGTGTTCAGTTAATGACTGGACTTGATGATCTTGAAGGTCTTTTCCAACTTAAACAAGTTATGACTTAAAAGTCTATGAGCCTATGATTCTATTATTACTAAAAAATAGGCATTTTTGGACAATGATTTATTTTCCTTATGTATTTCTATGAAAAAATCTCACACAATCTCCCCAGTAAAACCACTCAAAATACAATTAAAGTATTTGAAAATAATTGTTTAATGAAGTTCAATACAGAGTGTTTAAGACTGAGTGGGACACAATTTACTCTGATCCTGAATATTTCTTTTTTACTCATCAGGTTCCATCCTCAGGAAGCTGTTCCACATGGCTATAGAGTGGAAAGGCTACCATTTAGTCACAGACTAGACTAAGCCAGAACTATAGGTTCACATTCAAACTTTGTGTGCTCTCTTCTTTTCCAAGGAGAGGGGAGACTTCCAGTGGCTCCTGCTAATAAAGCTGAGCATTTAATGATGTTTATTACTGCTGTAGAAAACAGAAAGCTGTAATCTCAGCAGATGAGTGTATGAGACAACTCAGTATTTGTGCAAAATGATTTTTAGCAGAGCTGTGACTGCAATTCATCCACTTAAGCACAGAATACTTCCAAAGCTTTCATTAATGAGATCAAACTAAATTTGAGACTCACCACTTCCTGCAAATTCTCGGCTTCATCATTTGGCAGATAGTCATATAAAGTATTAAAATGTATATTTCACTCCCCTTTATAGGTAGATCTGCATACAAAATTAGAACAATTAATTTTTGCAAGTTAAAAGTTCACTCGGCTTTCTATGTTTTTCAAACTTCTATTATGGTGAGAACCCTAGTTCTTGGTTCAGATAAGGCTCTTTTACCATTAGAGCTTAAAGATGGCTATGAATCATTTCCTGTTCTTTGCCTTGTTTTGTTCAGTAATGTATCATAACTAAGTAACTATTATTTTTCTGCCTTGCATAATGTTGAGCTGTTCAGAACACAACAAAAATGCTGAAGTTCATTAAATGATGGTAGTTATGTATCTTCTCAGGATCTGCTAGAACATGCCCAACATGTGTCCAAACAAAATACAGTCTACCAAAGGGGATCATCATGGATATAATTTCCAATACCTTTTGTTTCCTTCTCAGAGCTTGTCAATGACATTATTTTCATATAATTTAAACAAATTTTGTGATACCAGCTTTTCAAACCAGCTGTAGCATGCTGATTAACATCACCAACATTTGTTTCTTTTCCTCTTTGACAAAACTTTGGATAGTTTTCTTTATTGTGAGTCTAAACCAATAAATGAACTGCTAGCAGTGGCAAAGGCTGTTTAGAAGTGAGGATCAGACATTTATATGGGTCACATTCAGAGCAGCTGTAGCAGCAAGCTTCTGTATTAAACTGGGAATTGCAAAGGTCTTTCTACCTGATTCTAACTAGAATGCAAATGTGTGGCACTGGCAGAAGTACAAAGATATTGCTGCATATGAAATGATGATAGAATGAGCATGTTGAATTTAACCAAACTGCAATTTAGTCCTGACAGTCCATTTTGTTTAGCATCCAGTTTCCACTTGCAGTGAAAAGTTTCTTCATGGTAAGAAAATACTATCTTTTCAACACTGTACTTGTATATTCTTGTCATTTCAGACATTATTTATTAAAAAAAAACCCCAAAACATTTGACACTCTTCCAGAAAAAAAGAGCTGCAAAACTAATATCTATGTATATATGTATACTAGTATATATACTTTATGGTAAATAATCAGTTAATTTCAGTTTAAATTAAAAATGCATTAAAAGTGATGAAGGTACTTGCATATTTTCCAAATTGAATAAATAGAATTTTTCTGTTAAAAAAAAAAAAAAAGGATTTTAAAACGTTATAATAGTTAATTCAAATTTAAAAATCCATACAATATGCCAGGATTGTCCATAAGATGTTATTGCTATGGAATTCCTATTTCATAGGAATAATTATGTAGAAAGTTTAAAACTTTTTATTTGGGACTGAATATATATTGTCAAATCCAAGACTTATTTTATATCCTTGAGTTCCAGCATCTCAAATTCATGAAATCTTTGGGATGAGTAATGAGCTGATTTACAGGGTTCTGTATTTTATAAAAATTTATGTGTACTATTCTGTATTTAGGAGTGACCAATTGTCATACTGCTATCTCTAAAACTTAACAGGAAAGTCTGTATTTTCATTATACAAACAAACAAAAAAGAGATGATATTTTAAAAGAAATTTTAGTATTTTCATCCCTTGCAATAATGTGTTTTATTACAATGAAAGAGTTCATTTTCATTGCCCAAAATGCAGTTTAACAAAGAATATTAAGTAGAAAGCAAGTTTAGGCTTTTTGTCATCAGAAAATATACTTCAAAAACTTCATTTTAAAATGTGTATAATTGCATGGTATGCATATTTCCTGGCCATAATCTTGAAAAGTGAGATGGTTTAGGCGAAAATCCATATTTCTGTGATAGCCTATGACTTCAGAGTCATCAGGAGTGGCAAGAGAGTGCCTTAACTTTACTGCTCTTAGTCTTGAGTGGTAGATTAAGCTACTAGAGCTTGAAAAAAACTCCTGCAGTAACAGGTTAACAGGTCTGTGGAATGAAACAGATGGCGCTCAGGACCAGGCATGGGCTTGCTGAATTGTTGTTGTTGCATTTGTTTTTTTGGATATGTGTGACTTTGTATCAGCTCAAATTTGACTGATCCAAGGGATCTAACATTCATTACCAGTTGCAGTACATCTGGCAGTTTTGTTTCATCCAAGAGTAATCTGTTCCTGTACTTCCCAATACCTTTATGCTGAGAAATTGCCATGAAAATACACTTCTCTTCAAAGTTAAATGCCAAAGTAAACAAATCCAGTGCCAGCTTGTGTAGAGGGCAATGAAGATGGAGCTAAGGAGAACGGCATAATTAACGTGCAGCTTCTTTCTTTGCACTGAGAAGGTTTGGGAGCAGTTCCTGATGCTTTTGGTGGAATTGCTGCAAACTACCTTTGTAACCTGCTGCTTAACACCAAACGGTGCCTCTGTGCTCCCATGTACAACCATTGCATGGAGGGTGTGTTTATCAACTGTAAGACTTGCAGTGTTGCATTTGCAAGGGAGGTTTGTTGGAGAACTTGCTCCTGTGGAAGAATAATTCTTCCCCCTGTCATGTATTTCAATTTTTGCAGTTTGTTTGTGCTTAAGGGTTGGAGTTTTTTAAGAGAAAAACAGTAATACAAGTTTTGATTCAAGAGTTTTATGATAAGCTTCTTGGAACTAAATAAGCTTTAGTAATTGAATTTCAAAATAAATATGTGATATAAATATAATGATTCTTAATGCTTCCTAGAATATCTCTAGCATTTGGTGGATACTTTTAGGAGCTTATGCTGTGAACCTCAAGAGAGATGTTAAGAGTGAGGTGTTGAGAAAAATTTAGCGCACCTAAAGTGGCAAAGAGTGACAGTAAGAAGAACTTCTGTCAATGTAAGAACAATAAAAAAACCCAAACAAAACCCAAGAAAAATGTGGGGGTGCTGCTGAATCCTGATTATGAAAGTAGGTAGTGAATGTGAATGCAGATTCAATGTGCATCATTGTGATCAATGATGTGATCAATGTTACCTTTACCTCAGTGTCCACTTACAAAAATCTCATGGTCCTTTGAGGCTAGAGACAGGATTCAAGGAACAGAGGATTTACCAGCAGTAGGAGAGGATCAGGTGAGGGATCTCTTGAGAAATGTTGACCCATAGAAGTCCATAGGATTGGATGAGGAGCAGCCAGGACACAGAGAACTGGCTGAAAGCATTGTGAGGCCATTATCCTTTGTTGTTGAGGGGCTGGGAGAGATTCCCGATGACTGGAGACAGGAAATGTTGCCCTCATCTTTAAAAAGGACAAGAAAGATCATCTAAGGGACTACAGGTAGGTTAAAGCTGATCTGATTCCTGAGAGAATCATGGAGTGTGCCCTCTCAGAGGCTGTTTCTGCACATGTGAAGGAGAATAATGTGCTTAGGAATAGCGGCATGGATCGCCTAAGGACTAATCATGCCCAGTGACCTCTCTGACATCTGTGGTGAAATGACTGTATCTGAGGGTGAAAGGAGAGTAGTGGATCTTTGATCTTGACTTCATGAAGGATTTGACATGATCTCCCTCAGCATCCTTGTACATGAGCTGGAACAATACAGTTTAGATGGATGGAATGATAGATTGTGAGAAACTGGATGGCTCGTCAGACTCCACGTGTAGCAGTTAATGATTCATATGCTGCCTTGAGGTTCATTAAAAAAAGAGGTTTTCATGGATCTTTTCTGGGATCTAGTCTGTTCAGCATCTTTTTCAAAGACCTGGAGGACTTCATAGTTGACATGATCTTATCAGTTATAGAAATTACATAGAATTGAAAAGGCCAGTTGATATGCTTGGGGGCAGCATTACCACACAGAGGCAACTACACAGGTTGGAACAGTCATCCAACAAGAACATCAGGAATTCAACAAAAGCAAAATGCAAAATCTTGCACTTGGGCTGGACCAACTCTTGCATTGGTACAGGCTGAGCTCTCATCAGTAAGGATCTGGTTGACTGAGATGCTCTTGAAAATGACCTGGGAGTCCTGATGAGGATGGTGGGCTGAACAGCAGCCAGCAATGTGCTGTAGAAGTGGGAGAGGCTAACAGGTTACTGGGCTGTACCAACAAGTCTGTTGCCAGTAGACCAGTGTGTGTCGTTATTCCATTTTTCTTCACAATCATTACAGAATATTTTAATAACTTGTCCAGATTTGGGCTCATCAGTGTAGAAACACCTTATAAACTGGAACAATTTTAATGAAAAGCCACCAAGGTTGTCAGAGAGAGATCTAGAGACCAAGATTTTTTTAGTCTAAGAAAGAAGTAGATTTGAGTTACCTAACAGCAGCACCTCCAGAATCCACAAGAGGATTTCTGAGAAGACAGAGCCATGTTCTTAGTGAGGTGTCGAGTGGGTTGACAGGGTGTTTATAAATTGAAACATGGGAGGTTCCTATTGGATAGACAGGAAATTCTCTGTGGGGATAATTAAGCCCATGCAAGCAGTTACTTGGAGATACTGTGGAGTCTTGATTGCTGTAGGTTTTCAAGACTGAGCTGATCAAAGTTCTGAGCAACTTCATCTGAATAGTGTTGACCCTATATTGGGCAGGAGGTTGGACAAGTGCCCTGCTGGGGTCCCTTCCAACCTGAATGTGTCTGTGATATGAACCCAGACAAGTCTGTACAGGTTCTGGGAGCTTGCCACTCATATTTTATATTGCCAGCACTTCATGAATCTTATGTTTTCTTCAACAGTTTCTTATTAAATATAGTCATGAGACTTTCCAAGGACAAATGTGGACATTTATGGGACTAGTGACTACAAAATATGGTGGATTTAGGTGTTTTTACAGATATCTTGCTTCAGTCAAATAGTCAAGTCAGTAGATTTTCTAACTGAAGAGGTGAGTGTCAGCTACAAGTCCAAAGATCCCTTGCACACTTTTTAAAGTAATCATTATTAAAAGAAGCTATTGCAGCTTTATTCAGTATATGATATGAGTAAATTGTTGACTAAATAATTGCTGAGAACATTCTTCAAATAAAACTTATGCCTGGATGAATAATTTATTTGGTAACTCAATGCTGTATAAGTCAGTAAGTTTTCAAGTATGGCTTTTTTATTAAAGAAATATTTCTTTTTACTATTCTTTCTTCAATTCATTTCCTGTTCTTTGTGCCTGTTAGAGCTGATTAGTGTGGATACTTTTGCTAAAGCATTATATGAAAGGAATGTGTTTCAGGTATGCAGGACTCAAAAATGTTGTGCAAAAGAGAATCTGACATGTCTGTCTTGGAGGTGGAGAATGGCCTGTTCAGGCAGCAAGCAAGGTCTCTGCTACTTAAGTAGTCCTTCATACTCCTGCTGTGCTTGCCACTGTTGTGAGCATTGTAGAAGAAGGTGGTGGAATGGGAAGTAAAGCTCCTCTTGCTCCAGGTGGAGTTGAAGATAATCTGCAGTGAAGTTAATGTGAACAATGTTCGTTTTTTGCATTGCTGCCAAGTAGCATTTATTACTTATTACCCATCGTTCTTGTAGGCATAAGAAATCTAAAAAATGCGCTACACTTTATACTTTCTTGTTTGTTTTAGTTCACATTCTATTTTGAACATTGTTATTTATCTTTAAGAAAAAATTATATAGAATGATTGGCATTAGCAGTGATGCAG
The DNA here is from genome assembly GCA_013397295.1 of Polioptila caerulea. NCBI lineage: Eukaryota > Metazoa > Chordata > Aves > Passeriformes > Certhiidae > Polioptila > Polioptila caerulea. The sequence continues at coordinate 594,221 of VYXF01000177.1, forward strand.
GAAGACAAAAGACAGTAGACAGTTTTTTTTACCTTGACTCTGTTAAACTAACAGGCTCAAATTGTAAAGATGCTGTTTTGATTGGTAAATTGAGTAAATTTGACACGGGAGTGAGAACAGATAAATGCATACAGCTTTTACAGTGGCTATTTGTGTGTGTGTTTGTGTAGTTTTATATATATATATATGTATATATACAAACTACAAATAATGTATGTATTAGCTCCTTGTGGACTATACTCTTAAAAGCCAAGATTTATTTTTTTTTTCGTTTTGGCCAGTTGACTGATCAACACAATCTCTGTAAGATTTTGACTGAGTTAATTGCACTGAAATCTGTGGTTAAAGTGAATGGTGCTAAAATCCTGTCTGAATTTGACAATGTTGAAACCTGTAATCTGAAGTCAAATGTTATAATCAGAACTCACTGGAAGAGTAAATTTTTCTTGATTTCTTAGTTTTTATGAGTTAAAAGTTAGCACAAACATTTTCCATTTTTTATATCCTTTTAATTGTAATTTTCCAGTGACTTTACTTTCCCTGCTCTTCACTGCCTAACTATAAATCCTCACTTTTTAGTTTCTTATGCTATTCTTTTCATCTGAACAAATTGTTGGTATAGAGTCTGTTCTTCATAAGTATTAGTTTAATTTTGTTTCCCTGCAAATCTGGTTAACCTCTTTTACATTCAAGACTTTATGTTAAGTCCATAGAAGTAAATGTGGGAGTCTTTCCAATCATTTAGCATATGCACAAGATGCAGAGATATTTTCTTCTCACTGCTGTAGCATTGAACAGATTCATGATCTAAGAGTACACTGGTAGCATTTGGCAGCAGATTTAAACACTTCTTGCTAAAAAAAGGTTAAAATATTTTTGTAGATTGGGTGATCCAGATCTAAGGGGCTTTATCTGCAGTCATGCCAACAAAGTTATGCTTGACAAAGTTGGAGATGACTATTCCTCGATATCATCAAATGTTACATCTTCAAACACAAGATGTAAAGGAGCACTTTCTAGCTATGATCTGTAGAATAAATCATTGGTAAGTGCAGACAAACAGGCTCAGGGGCCATTTTGGAATCAGTCAAAGGACAAGATGCCAGCTCCTTCACAGGAGCCATTATTATTCCTTTTTTCAGGAAGCAATCCTTGACATTGTTAAGTCTCTCCAACTTTTATTCTGATCTTAATGTTCTGTTTTGTGGAGACTATAGTCTATCTGACTGTGTTTAATTTTAGAAATATTAGTCTTACAAACCCAAAAGTGAAGCTGACCTTAATCTCAATGTTGTGTGAGTGTGTATGTGGGGTGATGGAGGCCTCTTCCTCTTCTTCTCTTTTGAAAAATGCTCATGGTATTTTATATGTAATATTCAACTACTGTCACAGCCCCTGGCTGTGCTACAGTCCTGACTGGTCCTTGCCTGAGTGAATCCATTGCTTGTTTGCCTGCTCTGTACCACAGAGGGAAGACACTCATTTGAGAGAAGGCCCAAGTTTCACCTTTTGAGTTGGGTCCGTATGAGGATGATACTGCTTTTCTTTTTATGTCTGTTGTAGTTTTACCACTTTGTCTTTTAGAATACGTGTTTCAGTCTCTCAATGAATGCTGTCTTTGCCACTTAAAACTGAGTTTGTCCAGCTTTTATTAACCCAGCTGGATCCTCAAATATTAGCTCCATTACACTCACCTATAATATTTTACAGATGTTGCGAAATTTTGGCAGAATAGATAAATACATCCACTTTAGACAGTGCTAACACCAAAGGAGAACTAGTAACAGGGTATTTTTTGGCATTTATTTGGCTTCTTTTCTGACAGCTTGGCACTGGAGATCAAAAGCTTTCAAAAGACATTTAAAAATAAGTCTTCCACAAAGCACTCAAAATAGGGATTGATGTTGTATTTTTATATTATTTTGCTGACATTGGCATAAAGAAATATTTAACCTAAGTTCACATTGGGAAATCAAAAACAGGACCAAGAATGGAATTTCCAAATTTTTCACTTACTGTCCAGTGGCAATATTTATCTCTTTAGGAAGAAGGAGCTGAGGTGCCTTTTAAAGCAACCAGAACCAGGTGTACAGCAGTGTAACTCAGCAGATCATCTGAAATATTTAGATTTCTGATATATGCCATTATTTTTCTGTAAAATATTTGACAGCTTGTAATTTATTCTTAAATTTAAAGTGCTCTTACATTTATTGCAGAATATCTAGACTGCATTAGGGGTAATTTATGGCAGGGGTCCAAACCAAAATTGACCATATCAAACTATATCTTTTATATTATCTCTCAATGAACAACAACAAAAAAAATATTATTTCCTTATGATTTTATCCTGAAAGAGGGTTTTTATTGTTCTTTTTTTGTATCAGAACTTTGTTTCTTTTGATGTATTTTTCAAATTCGCACACCTAGTAGATAAAAAAATACTCATTCACTTCTGCTGTATTGTGAACAGGAAGAGAGTTTATTAAGAAATAATAAATAGAAATTATATGTACATTGTGCAAATGAAGGTTTTAGGGTCCATTTTGTGTTTCTACCCTACTTTAGGTATGTATATAGATCATGTGTCTCATACTTGGATGCTTTTTGGCTGTTATTCTTCAAAAAGTGTTTTAAAGGAAATGCAAAGCTAATGATCTGTTATTGTGGGGAACTCTCCTACTACATTGGAAATCTGCTCTTACAAAATCAAGCATATGGTAACATTGCACCATATGTTGATTTTTATATTTAGTAAATGCATAAATATGATATAACCTTTATAAATTTAATTTTATTTTATTTTGACTGATAGGGCTTCTTTTTCAAATAGAATTGAATGCACTCCTTCCCAAATGTGTCATATTGTTGTATTTGCTGAAAAAATCAATCTGTTATTAGCACAATGTGAAAAATATTTCCTGTAATTTGTGTGTGTGTAGACCTACCTCCTAAGATTACACAGTGATGAATAGAAGGAGAAATGCATCTCATGCACACAGCCACTGCAGTGTGTACCCCTAGAATGTGTCTTTTTCTAACTGTAGAAACTTAATGACTATATGGCAGAGATTTACATGAGATGTGTGGTATGTGAAAGATCAGTTTGAATGTCTTGTCTCCTTTTTTGCTGTATTTTTCCTAGTGAACTTCTGAACCCATTACATTTTATCTTAGAATTAATTTGCCTTATGGTTAACCTTATTATTAAACTTCCCCCCTACCCATAAGCTTTATTTGTTGGGGTTTTTTTTCTCATGCCTCTGTAGAACTTACGGAGACTCTTTGTCCATCTTTACTAGTTAATTTTCAGTGTTCTGTTAAGACTTGAAGAGCTAAATATAACTTAATGTATATTCAGTTTTAAGTCCTTATCTTAATGTATCCTCGTGGAAATTAGTTTTCCCAGAAAATGCAGAGTTACATGCCTTCCACTGGGGAATGAAGAATCGAGAAAAATCGAGGAAAAATTGGTCAAAAACAATGGCTTAGATGTGTCAAGCAAAATAATTTTCCATTCCCACCATAAAACCACGTGATGATTCCTTACTCATTTACTTTACTTAGGGTGTGAATGGTTCACACAAGGATGAACGCTGTAGCAGATACCACAATTCCTATTGTGCACATTCCAAGCATAAGTACTCCCTGTGGCTTGCTTCAGAAAACGTTAACCAGATTAGAAAAGGAAGAATTTCACCTCCTCTCTAACAAGCCCTTATCCCATCATTCAGATTGTGTTGCTTAAAATCATAAGACATATATTGTTTTTCTAAGTAACTATCTTTGCAACCATTTCTAAGTTATCTCCTACTTTGGACATTCTTCTACCTAAAGTGATCACGCTGCTTGATTTCTGTTTCTATCTGAATATTGGAGCATATATGGAACTTAAAAATATGTTGCTGGAGAATGCAAAGGATCTGACAGGGAGTGGAATGACCAAAAAGACACATAAAACTTTCATGGCAGCCTTTAGATTTGGTTAAAGAGTAACAGATACACTGCAGAACAGTTAAATATTAATACAGTGCTTTCTTATAGTTAGACTAAAATTTTTTAATCACTTAGATTAGAATAATTTACTGACTTCAAGGTCATTATTAGGAGTTTGCTATTTGTTCAATACGTAATAATGTAATTTTCAAGAGAACATTCCTTATGAACAGTATCTTTCAACACCTTGTTACAACTTTTCACAACAATATTATTTTCTTACACAAGTAATTCTGCATTCAGGGAAAAATAAGTTCTCCAGCCTCATGTGACTTTCCAGAGATATACCTTTTCTGTTTGCATGTTTTTTCATGTGCTTTATGAGCTCAGTATGTCAGCTGGCATAGACAGTTAGAAGTATGAATGATGTACCAGCTTTAGGTAAGCCAGTCAGGCTGTGAATGGATATCTGCTTGCCTATATTGCAATTTGGGCAAGCAGTGGTTTGTGATTGCAGAAGTTTGTCCAGAAAATATAGAATGCATAGACAGGTTTCATTTTTTTCCCAGTAGAGATGGGAAATGGATGAGCTCTGTGAAATATTTAAATTTTTTTAAATGCCATTTTCAAATCAGGGGACTCAGCCAGTCATTAGATGGTCATAAGATCACCATGCTTACAGCAGTAGTCCTCATCTATGGGTACTGAGTGATAGGAGGCAGGAACTCAGCAATTGACTGTAATCTCTATTTAATTGAAATGATCTGAGAGACTGAATTTTTGATTCTTGGAGTTCAGCAGCATATTTCTGAGGTAACCCATACTTTTCAAATTCTTGTTTTAATTCCATTTTACTTCTGTGAAAAAAAACTATTTCTGCATGCCTTTGGTGAGCTATATCCACCAGTCTGAGCATCAGAGATGGATAGCCTGAGGTTGCCCTGCAAGTTTTCATTTTATCATTGCACAGGCACAACATGGTATGCCAGGCACAACCATAAGGAGCATTCCAGCATCTCCATCACACGGTAAGCTCCTGTCAGCAAAAGATCTTCTGCAGTGATACACTGCTTAAATTTTACAAAGAACATAGATTGTGTAAATCACGCTGTTTTCATTGATTAGAGTCTGAGAGTGCATTAACCTTCCTTAAGGCTCCAGAAATCACTTTCATAAATGTGAATAGTACAAGAAAATGTTTAGTGAAGCTTTTCATGGATTAGCTCTTTGTTAACGGATAAAGTATCTTTACACATACAGATATGAAAGCGATAGTTTTACATGGAAACTTTTTTTCTTTGCTTCCATTGAGCATTTGTTTACTATAACCCTGTGAAGGTTAATTTTCATTTACATTTCACAGAGATATAGGAACAAGAAAATTTGAAAGACATCTTGTGTTATGCTAACTATTAATTAAAGCAGTATTCTGATTGGGGTGAATTTTCTGTGTAGAAAAGAGAAATCCACGTTTAGAATTTGAAAGTGATTTCAACAATTACTTTAGGCTTATCACTGTAAGGGCTCTAAAGAAATATATTTACAATTCAAGGGATTTTAAAACTGGTTTTGTTCACTTTTAATGTGTATCTTCTGATTAGTAGTTGGACTTCTGTGTTTTAACATTATTGCAAAAGTTTTTTCCCCATGAAAAATGAGACTCCCTTTCTGCTTGAGGAAATATGTGATTTACTTTAGTTTTGAGCTTCAGGGCCAGTGCCCAATTTTCTTTTTATCACATTCATAGTTCCATAGTAAGCAATTTCCTTTGGCTTCACTGAACTGAAATTCTTTGGATATCGTAATTATAAACTATACATTATGACTTCCTACATTTATTTTTAAAGAGAGAGATTATAGCATGTAGTTTTAGACTGCTTTTATTTTATTCTCTGTGAGTTTATTAATGTTTGTGTATGTAGAGGCTTCAGCTGATGGACTATCAATTGAAAAAGAGCCAAACTTTATATATACTGGAATTCAAAGGCACAGCATAAAGTTGCCAAAATAAAATTGCTAGCACACCTTAATCACATTTTTATGACCTCATACTTCACTCTAAGAAACATATTTTCAACCAGGTTTTATATGAAACAGATCAAAGCATCTCATAGCTCTGCAAAAACTCATAAATTGAGTGCAAATTATCCTATAGCAATTCAGGAGTCCATTTTGCTTCTAAGCATTGTACTAAATTGTTTCTTCTTTCACTAACAGTCTGAACTAATAAATAATGGGTTGTGTTTGTGGACAGGGTTGCAATATTTTCATGCTGCAGTGCCATCAGCCTGTCCATAGATTGACTGCAACTATGAAAATTCTTCACTTCATGGCTCCTTTTTCGAGTCTGCAGGTAGTTCTACATAAAATGCCTGCATCTATATCCCATAATCTAACCCACTCTTTGTTATTTCCTACTCTTAGGAAAAGTGGCACATGCACAAAACTGTCACCATCAGACAAGGGAATCCTTCAATACAGCAGGCAAAACCATCCCATAGGTTGTTCATAATCCCTAGCCCTGATCTCCAGAACAGGCAGAGAACTGGGATGTGGTTTCACAGTGCCTCTGGGATGCCATTTCAGCTCCTCAGGGATGGAGGGCACGGAGGACACCTGGTCCCAGAGGCAGTTAATGCACACTTCACACCATCCCATTCACTTTGGGGTGTGCAGTGTTTGGGGTTTGGCTCACAACTTTTACTTATCTAAAGTTTGGTATGTTTGCCCTGGAGTCCTTTTATACTTAGCACAAGAAAAACATGCAAATCATGCTGACCAGTTCAGCTGGTCTGTCATGGAAAACCCCTTCCAGAGATGGAAAATCACAAGATGTGGTCTTCCCTACCCAGGTTTGCATCCTCCTTCAGTCCAGCTTGCATGCCATTCTTTCTGCAGGTGCTGTGCTTGCATTAGCTGTCATCTGCCTACTTTGGGGAGGCCCAGCATGAGCACAGGAGGGGATTCAGGAACCCATAGGGGTGATCTGCATCTGAGAACTAGTTTACCCTGTAAATAGGAGGGGATAATTATTCTTCAGGCTCTGCCTGTCTTTGGACAAGACATAAAAGTGCATTTCCAAAGATACTCAGATGCCAAATGGAAGGACTCTTCACTCAAATGAGTCTAAAGTGAAAATGAGTATTGTTAAAATCCTCCATTTAACTGAGGCACAATGACCATGGAGTTCATCCACATTACTTTTACATCTGCAAAGGATATTTATAAATTTCTGAATTTCTATTGCTATGGAGGGTATTCTGGGTAATGTCCCCTTTTCCCTACAGAAGTGGCAATGCTTCACTGATAATTTACATTTCCATTAGCAAAGCATGTTAGGCCTTAACTCATCTTTTCCATAGACCCCTCAAAATCGCTGCTGGAGTCAAGGGGCACTGAACACAGAAAAAAAGGCAGAATTTAGTCAATATTGGCAAAGCATTTTGGAGTAGTTGAGCATGAAAAACATCATATTGGGTAAATATTAATTTTATTCTGAGTTAAATGCTGAAATCCGTATTTCAAATGTTCATAATTTCTGAGCTGAAGCAGATATGTGCATATGAAAAGATTTTATTTGGACTAAGTTTGCTTGCTTACTTGTTGATTCTAAATGAATTGAAGACTTTTTTTGTTTGTTTTGCTTGGCTGAGAGGGAAAAAAAGAAACATCTCTTCCTACCTGTGGTTTTCTTGTTTTCTGTCTGAAAAGTACAGGCCAGTACAGAAAATAAAATCAAATTTGAGTTTGTTGATAGTAAAGAAGGACCAAATGTCCCATATTTTGATATTTAACACCATGGATTTGCCTTTTAAGACCTGTTGGTGTTGTGTAAACCATATGTAAGCCTGACTGCTTTCATCTACCCTTTTCTAGGAACTGATGCATCCCAGTAGTAGGACTGTATCATAGCAATGCCCAGTGGTGACATTACACACTGGGCACGACTGTATTTATGTAATTTTTATTATGTAAAACTTGCAGATTAAGTTGAAGATGAGGCTGTAATAACCATCACTGGAAAACTGATATATATTTTTCATTAGACCACTGATTAAAGAGCAAAGGAATAAAGTTATGTTTAGCTATCAAAAAGAACCCCAAGCGATTCCTGGTAGTGAAGTGTTGCTAAACCACCTTTGTCTAGACATCATAGCTCTCAGCTCAAAATGGAGATTTGGGGAGAATTATCAAGTCCACAAACACACTGAGGAGTACAGTACCTTCCTCTCCCTTTTCAGGTCTTTCCTATCTTTACATATCTCCCCTTTTCACACTCTCTGCAGTGAGTATATCATTTATCGGTTAATAAGTTGTCTGACAAGATAGCCACTTCGTACCTAATTGTTCAGTTTATTTATGTATTATTGATGAGCCTAGACTTGAACTCTGCTTTCCTTAGAGACTGCTTGATAAATCTGTTGGCTAATCCTATCTAAGGAACTGAATTACCTGCTGTAGCATAATACATGACATTGCTTTTGCTGTGTATTTTTTAAAAGGAGCTGGTTATACGTTTCCAAAAAGCTGTGTTTAACAGTTAGAAATAAAATCACAAACATAATTTGTATTGCTGTCTGTGTTAACAAAAGATCTTCAGTGATGCACTGTAATACTTAAAATACTTCCCCAGCTTTTAAATCAATGTTCTGACTATTTTAGCTTGTAAGATTCTGGCTCATGTAGCGAGAAGAATTTCTGAACTGCAAAATCTTGATTGCAAGTAAAACTATTAGGCATGTCAAAACACTTGTGTATCACTAGTATGATCTGAAAATATTGGAAATTAATCACCTTATACTCTTCAAGGAGTAGATACTATTTCAAACAAATGAATAAAACACCAAATTAATTTTATATCAAAACATGAATTTAATGACAGCACATATCTGTACTCTGTTATTATTTCTGAACTTTTGACTAGTAGGCACTGACATAAGGGAAATTGGAGGGTATTACATGATCTGTAAAGGAAGAAGCAGTGATACTGTATGACTAGCAATTTATGAATACAGCTATTAAGACTCAGGAGCCTCTGCAAAACCCTGGAGTCTCTTAACACTTCTCCTAGAAGAATATCACAAAACAGATTGTTGCTGACACCAAAAGAGGCTGTGTGCTGAATGCATGAGCCCATGTAATGGCTCTCCTAAAAATGAGAAAAAAACCCAACAAACTGCACCTCAATAAGAGTTAAATTTTCTGAGAGTGATCAATTTCAGTCATGAAAACAATTGGATTATACCAATATAGACCCAGACTGGTGTCCTGGTACCAGCCCCATCTGTGAAAAGGTGTTTAATTCTGAATTGCATTCAAATCAAGGACATTTTGCTCCATCAGGAAATACATGATTATTTCAACTGGTGCTGTGTTTGCCTTTTAATGTGGGAGGGAAGGAGCCAAATATGGGTTTGGAAATATTTATGCAGCTGTTGTGTTTCTGCTGAAGTTGTATATCTGCAAATCTGAGTGCAATTTGCCCATTTGCTTTTCTTTGTTCCCTCTTTACTGGTTTAACTTGGAGGATTTTTTTACCTAATAAACACAGAATTAAGTTATTCTAGATTGGGAAAGTTTAATTTGGAAATGAGTTTGACTATGTGAAGAGAGCTTATTCTGTGTATGTACAGCAGAGACATAATCTTAGGCACAACCTAAACCTAGTGAAGCTGTAATTTTTAGTGAATTTCTCCATAACTTTAAAACCTCAACATGCATTTCAGTCTTCCAAACAAAAAGAACACATTTAAACAAAAATTATTGAAGCCATTAAATTCAAGTTTAATATGCACTGATTTAATGGTCTTTCGGCATAAAACATTATGATAATTTTCATCACATGTTTTATCAAATCCTGAGGACAGTGTATTAATATTTCAGTAGCTTGTAGAGAAAGGTGAGAGAGTATAATATGGAGCACTAAAATGATGAGGCATATTTTCCATGGCATTACTGTTTTAGAGTATTTTCATTGATTAATCAAATGGCTAGAGTCTGACTAGGCTATGAGATTGCTGAATTTAAACAACAATTATTGTACAGTTGGGTAAAACAGAAGCAGATATTGTGATGCTGTGGGGAAAATGGAACATCAAAAGCTAATAAGAAACCATTTTTATGTCATAAAAGCATAAGAGCAGCTCCATCAAGCTTTAATCACATTGTTATAATACACACTTTAAAAAAAAATATGTTATCTCATTAGCAGGGGTTGTAACATAGATTGTTATAATTAGAGTAGGATTAACAAATACTGAGTGTGCTTCTATTTCAGTGCACTGAAGCACAGGCTTTGCTGTGTGAATCCTAGGATTATCTGTATTTCAAGAGGTTTGTTTTTACACTGGTGGCATGGTCCAGTTCAAAACTGCTGACACACACTTTGCAAGGGCTGGCTTTAATTTCAGCCAAAATGAGGGAAGCCTGTGTCCACCTTGTCCACAACTCCTCTTCTAGCCATGGGGTTTGGAGTAGCTGTGTCTCTCTGGGCAGCTGCAGGTGCAGAATCACTGCCAGTGGATCAGAGCCCTTGCTGGCCAGCAACCAGGTGCTCCCTTCATGGCAAGGGGTAAAAATGAAGCTCTTCCCTCGTGTCTCTCCATGGCCAGTGTAACAGAATTCAGCTTATTCCACTGCATTCAGGGACTTTGGAAGTACATCACACAGCAAATTTTGAAATGACAGAGTCTTGTCAATATTAATTTAATGGGACAATAATTGCCAATTTTTTTTTCCTTTCTTAAGAGGAATTTCTCTAGGCCTGAAATTATTTCTGCTCAAAGCTAGAAAGACTGATGCCAGTAGATAATGTTCTGTGAGTGAGAACACTGTGCTAGATGTGAGAGAGATGAATTCAAGTCTTCATCAACAGATATTTTTAGGAAGTTGTCAGCCACAAAAGTGATTGGGGAAGACCCAGCTTGTGGCCTTGATGTGCAACTGATGTGTGAGGGAGTGGCAGAGTAGGACTGAAACAAGGCTTCCCACAGCGGGGTGTTGTGTGCTTGAACTGCCACATTCTTCTCGTGAAAGTGTCTTTTTCATTTCTCATGTAAATTCTTAAAAGTCAGCTTCATCTTAAGGTTAATCTTGAAAATGCTTTATTTGAAAAAAACCATAGAGCTCTAACTTGGGGCAAAATCCATGGAGCTTAGGTCTTCACCATTTGTCATAGATCATGCTATGTACCCTAATTATCTGGCAACTTTCCATACTACTGTATAAATCAGAATAAGAGTTCAAAGATTTCATTTATTAAGGGCTGGCAAAAAGCAAAACATTTTCTAAATAAAGCATACAGGAAGAAAGACGTTGATGCATACCCAGAGTCTGGATGAACCCCGGGAATAGAGAACTTGTTCAGGATTTTCCATGACTAACTGGAGCACTACATTCATTTTGGACAGCACATGAGAGGGTGAAACGGGCATCAGTAAAGGGAGGCACTTAAGCGATTACAAATGAAGAAATGCCTGGAAAAAAGCATGTTGCCAGAGAAGGTTAAAGGAATTTAAAATTGCCTTTCTGAAGAGGAGGACAGAGTATCTGTTTTTGTGTTCACAAGGGTTAGTAAAAGGTACAAGTCATTAGTCTCAGCAGACTGGAGGGATGGAAAAAGACCTTAAGATAAAACAGCAGAATGACTGAAAATTTGAACTAAAAGGGAAAATGCATGAAAGTGCCATTGCTGGATTTGTAAGGCAGGAATCTACGGTAAGTTTTTGTGGATGCTCCATGAAACTTTTTCTGCTGTTATTCAGGGGATGCCTGCTCGAGGAGCTTCCTCCCAGCACTAGTGTGGCTGCCTCATGTTGATATGCACAACTTCTTAGAAAGACAACAGCCATGGTGCTGGTAATGCCAGCTTTGAGTAACTTTTGCTATCTGACTTGCTGTGAGGAGAGTTCAACAGCAATAGATTCATAGTGGATTGATGGGAAAAGCAGCAGCCAGTGCTGAGCATGGCACCTGTTCTTCAAGCAGGAGGGAGGAGGAGGTGGGACATTTTTTGTCTTTAGAGGGTTTTGATGAAAGAGTGGCAGGTACAACTGTAGCTTTATATTTTAGCTCTTTACCTTCAAAATTCAGAAAAAAGTGAAATACATTGCATGGACTTGTCTTTTTTTCTGTTAAAAAATATATCAATTGTGTAAAGGAAACACTGCTGCAGACTCTTTAAAAAAGCTATTATGAGTGCAACTCGGCAAAATGAAGAAAAGATGAAAACAGTCACGGAATAATTTAGTCATAAAGTGAACTTGAAGGTCAAGTTTTATCTTAAAAGGTATAGAGAACACTTAGAATTTTTGAGAACAGATAAGTGATCTCACATCAAGGATATGTCTTCACTGAAGTTGGTAAAAAAAAAAAGTAAAACAACTTTTCCTCTTCTGCTTTTGAGTAATATTTTGAACATTTCTAACCACATCTACTCCCAAAAGACCTATTTTAGGACAGAATACTGCAAACTTCTCTACATTGCTCTGCCAGGGTATCTCAGTTTGATCTGTAGGCAATCATAGCAAAGGAGTTAGTCAAGCTACAAGCCTTGTCAAGGTTCTGAATCTGGTGAAACTGTAAGTGTAAAAATCCATGTTGGTTCAGATTCTTCTTAGGAACATTCATGGGGCTCCCTCTTCTTATTTGATGCAAGCAGAGAAATAAACATGTGAGACATTCTTAATGAAAATAATCCTGTTGAAATTAAGGGAGATGTTACCAGAGTAACTGTGGATGGAAGTAGGATTGTCCACATAGCTGCCACAGTAGCTGCTTTGGTAAACTATGATTGTATATCAGCCCTACAACACCCTTGTCATTTAACAGATGTCCATGTTTTCTTAAGTCCTTGCAATTAGTCATTTCTGTTATCACTCTCTCCAGGTCTGAATTAGTTCTATCTAATGAGATCCCATCAGACTGTGCTAAATAATTTGGTTTATCAGAAATTTAAGCTGATTTTATCCATCTGAATTTGGTACATACCTAAATATTTTATTCCTGTTTCAATAAATGTTAAAGCTCTTGGGTCCTATTTTATCACATATTTGAATGAGTCCTTGATTTTAAGTATTTTCACATTGTCATTCCTTTCAACAGGATAATTTTAATACACATTGTACATACGATCAAATTATCTGTTGCATTAGTCTAGAGTGTTTAAGTTCTTAGACGATACTATTTAAAATTGGATTTTTAAATATGGCATAGGTTAAAAAATTACTTTTACATATGCCATGTGTTTTTTCCCACTTACTCTTTCAAACATAAGTCATTCAGGGAAGGTTGTTTATTTATCTGGACATTGGCATCTTAGTTTGCTTCTCAAGATCCTGTTTCATAGGATTTTCAGAATAGTAGTAGAATTTTACTTGTGCTTTTTTGGTTGATGTTGTTCTGCCCTTTTTTATTCTTAAGATTCTGCTGTGCAGAAGATGTGCTTACCCTTAGGAAATATATGTATCCCATTCACTATAAATAACACAGTAGATAGACCTCTGTCCATGCATCCCTGCAATATTCCAACTGTACTCATGCAAGGCAATGGTTCTGTCCTAGTTGTGCAAAACTCATTGACTGTGGTCCATGGAACCTCTCCTCTGCTATATTCCAGCACAGGGGAGTCTCCATGTGGATGTATAAAAAATGCTTTTTAGTCATCTCTTTGCTCTCTCTAGATCCTTTTCACTAAGCTTGCCTGTGTTTCATTACATAATCTACCACTTTACACAATGAGGCAGAGATGAACATTGACAAAAATTACTCTGAAACTCAAAGAAGATTGCCTTAGCAATCTGCTGGTTCCTGATCCAGTTCCTGCCCAGCTGGCAATGGCACAATTCCCTTCACCTTCCACGATGCAGGATCAGACCTTCCAATTAAATTGACCAGGTCTGTTGGTGTTGGAAAATGTTACCAGCCTACCAGGTTAAACAAATTTCCTCGGCTGCTGTGGGCAGAAAGAGAAGGGTCTTATCTTACTTGTTCAAACCTTTCCACCTTATCACCCAATTTTCCCAGTGGGTGTCTACATCTATAATTTAGTGTGAATTGAGTAAAATAATAACAAAAGCATTTGCTACTTTGATCTTGGTATGTTTATTTAATGAGTGTTCAATATGCAAAAAATAGCTGAGCATAGGAGTCCAGACCGCAGTGTGCTGGGTTTATTTTATTTTACCTTATTTAATTTATTTTTAGTTTTTTATTATTGTTTTATTATATTATATTATATTTTATTTACAGAGCCAAGGTTAAAAGGAGCAGGAGCCCAGCTGAGAGAGTTCAGAGTTCATCTCTGCATGTTCACTGTCTTCCATTTAAATGTACACAAAGGACTAATACAGTACCCGCTCTCCCCTGGGCTGTCTTTGATACACTCTGCTGTGCCTGGACTCTGCCACTCCTCCTATCAGTCTGATCCTACTTCTTTTAGCCTGCTGTGCTCAGCACTGTAACCTCATTCAGCTAGTGCTCTGCATGCAAGCTAACAACTTCAAGGCTCTGTCAGGCATTGACACATGCAGGCTCCAAGCGGGAAGCTAAACACTCCCCTTCACCTTTCCTGCAGTTTCACATTAACCTCTATTAAGTGCAGGAAAAACACAAATGCTGTAGTGCCATTATTCAGGTTTTAACTACCAGTGTATATTTAGATATTCAGCCATGAGAACATACTCGGCAAACATTCTGCCTCCTCCCTTTCTCCCAATGAGAGAGGTAAATAGTGAGTTAGCTTGAGGAATGCAATGGTGGCAGGTCTGAGTTGGGCATGTATGACACAGGCATGAAAATCTGAGAGAAAACTTTGACAGCACTGTCTGTACTTTTTTTGAGGCAATAGCAGGTGTTATAAATGGAAAATGAGACCAAAATGGTCTCAATTTGAGGAGAACCAAGCAGCGTATTTACAAAACATTTTGTCTTTGAAAGCCAGGTGGTAGAAAAGGCAGTGCTAGTCTGCAAGCCCTATCACACTTGGATCCAAGCACTGAATGGGTCCAAGTCTGTTGCATGCTGTGGGCAGAGAGAGTTTTGTGGCAGTTTCTGGCTTTTTATAAGAGAAGAAATGTCTGACAGTGTTTCCTTGAGAAGCAGCCCCCTCGCTTCCCGCTCTGAGGCTGCTGCCAGTGCCCTCACACACCTTGTGGCTGCCCTTAAGACAGGGACAGATTCCTTTCCAACTCCAACCTGCCTAGTCCACATGTCACTGTACTTGGACCACATAAAGGCAACATTCCCCATATTCCTGGTTCAGACTCTACAGTAACATCGAAGATGAAAGGACCGGAGACATAAAGGATTTTCCTAATACTTTGTTTCTGAAAACTAGTAACAGAATTGAAATTAATAATAATAATAGTCTTGAGACATGCCATCTCCACTCTATTGCTTGACTCATCAAACTTTCTGCGTCCTGGAGGGCTTTTTGGGTTCCAGATGGGACAGGACTCCTCCAGGTCCTGCTAGTCTGCACTAATCCCTTCCCTTTGGCCAGAGAGGGATATCCAGCTCTGCTAAGAATTTGACTTCTTTTTGCCACTCAGGTATTTTCACCCAGTCTCGTGGTTTTTCAGTACTCTTCTCTGCTGATAAACAAGGTTTATGGAAGGAGGGAGGGAAGGCAGCAGAACAATCAAAGTTGATAGTACTAGATTGTTTTTTGACAATTTTCCTGTGATAGTCCTTCAGTGAGGTGTCAAGCCTCTTTCCTGGGAAGGGTGCCTGTCTGGAATGCATTACTGTAACCTGTCTTGGGCAAATTTAAATGTGTTCAAGTACAGCATACAAAATGGAGTTCAGGAGACAAAATGGAGTTTCAATTTAATACAAATGTACCGCTTTGCCAAACTGTGTCAAGAAAGGGATTTTCCATCGTGTATAATGTTTACAGAGCATCTCTGTTTTTATCTTTAATGGTTGCCATAACAAGATCAACTGTTTCTTTAGCATAGCAATTTGATGATTTATGTGTATCCCATTATTATTTTAGTGTCATTTCAGCAGCTCTGAGTAAAAAACAATATCATTCTTTGTCATCAAGCAACATGAGACAATATCCACTCTTGGCATCTGGTTTAAAAGAAACAAAATTACCTAGTTTCAAAGATTTTTCAGGATTAGTGGCTTTTAGATAATGTAAGTTACAAATGATATATATATCCTGTAAGCAGTAAAATCACTAAATCACTAGAAATAAATAATCATTTTACACAATGCTTTTGCAACTTCTTAAAACAAAATATAACAAATTGTGCTGGGGCACCATCAGAGTAAGGTAAACTATGATTTAATGATATAACTAAAGTTTATATTTAAACCTAAATCTATCTTCCAGTTCAAATCAAGACAGGAGAAATTTTTGTTTAGATTATGTGATTAATAACATAGGCTTTGAAGATCTGTAAGTTCCTTTGAAGAAATCAGAATGTCAAGTCCATGTGGCTTTACCCAGAAGATGAACTTATTAAACATAGCACCTTTCACCAATGTCATCATCTCTCTCCTTGCTTGTCCTCCTTTAATCTTTACATTGTAGGATATCACTTTTGGAATATATTTGTGCACAGAACGTTGTCCAAAGTTGTTCCCTCTCCACAGCCCTGTCCCGAGTGTGTTTTGGCATCAAAAGCCATTTGGGCTCATGTTCCTCGTGGTTCCCTGCCCACACTGCAGCTGGACGAGATGCAGTAGTGTCACATTGTGCTGCTCTTCAGTATGAACAGAAAAAAGCTCCAACATTCATGTGCTTGATTTTTTTTTTTTCTTTCACACAGCTCATATAACTGTTCTTGAAGAACTTAGGGCACACATATATATGTATGCATAGAAAGAGAAAGCAACTATACAATACCCTCAGAAGTCAAAAACTGGATGAAAAAGGAGCAAAATAAACCCTCATTTCACAACAATAGCAAAGAAATGTTACGTCACAAGAAAATGGAGGTAGAGGGGAGAAATGATATTTTCCCTGTAATCCAGGTAGCACAGGTGATCCTGGCAATGAAAACTGGGTGACTTGGTATAGAAGAAGGTAGCTTAAGTGGAGGGGAGGACACAAAGCTAGGCTGAAAGCTTGTTTAAGGGGTGTGTCTATATGGTATATGTAAACTGAACAAGCTACATGAAGCTCATGGAGATATTCTTCTGCATTTATAATCACTGTAGGTGCACATATAATTATCAGTAGATAAATATATACTAGTATATAAATATATTTTATTTCCAGTTATCCTCTTTGGTTTTCAAGCTCTTCTAGCTTTTTCTGCCATCTTGCACCCTGCTTTTTGTATTCCAAAGTTTTCTGTCTATGTAGATGATCAAATAAACATTCTCTACATTGATGCCACCATGAGAATTTTTTTTTTTGTCTGTTCAACCTGTTTATAGTATCTCTGTGACATAGTTCATGTAGCATGTTTTTAACTCAAAGCATATTAAGAATGAGTAAAAAAAAAATATTCTTGTGAGCTTTGCTACTTCATAATCACTGTTATAAATGCTGATAAAGTTTGCTGCAATTTAAACGGGAAGATGAAAACAGGCTTCCTGGCCATACATTTTGTGACTCTAGTATGACACTACACTACTTTAATGGAAGGCAGAAGCCAGCCTTGGATCCTTTAAAACAGCTTTACCACTCTGGGCCTTTGCTAAACACTGTTATACCTCTTGCATCAGTTACAGTCAGCCAATGTTTATGAAATTACATCCTTAACTTCTATGAGTAAATTGTGTTTCATAACAGCAGTTGGGTATTTTGTGCATATTGGTTGCTGAACATTACAACTTGTCTTACAAAGGGACATTCTGAGGGGGCTTCTAGCTGGCCATGCCATAGTGTTGCGTGTATGTTTTTTTTATAATAGTAATTTAAATAAGGAATATTATGCAATCCTGAATTTATATTAGAACTAGCTCTCAGTTTTATTTCTTTTCATATTACAATGCAGTCATATTCTTCGTTTGCTCTCACCCAAACTTCTCATGCAGTTACACTTTAATGTGAAAAGAAATGTTGTCAGGAGTAGTTATTATCACATACCAGAATATTGTATTAGCATTCACATTTAATAGATTAAAATGAAAGATTTTGAAATCTGCTCTTAATGATACTGAGGGATCTTGGAGACACATTGGGAAAGCTTTATATGAAATGTCATATGATATATATACATCATACATAGGTTCATAAAAGACAGTTCATTTAACTGCCTGCCTTTGTGTTTCATCTGTTCTGCTGGGATGAATCATCCATGGGTTAAGTGATGTTTGTGCAGTTCCTTTGCTTGAAATCAAGCACAGTGAGTGGCAGGAAAGCTTAGGGACTACAACTGAGATTGCCAACCTGAGAATGATGAGTAGAATAGGATAATTTTGGAGGCATAGAGTATAACCTGGGAGAAAACTCTGGTAGCTGAAGACATCTTTGAGCCATATCTGCTCATCTTTAGACTCACTCTGATCCAGATAATTTGCTTGACCTGCTGTTGCATACATCACCAAGCTGAATTCCAGGTGGATGTAGCATGAATTAAGGTGTCCAGGTGGAGAGTTGTTGAGAGGTGCCATGCTGCAGAGCCTGCACATTACAAAGCAGTCTATTAAAGGTGAAATGATTCAAAAATCATTTCTGGGATTTAGTGGCATGTTTTGGAAGCTTCTAAACAGATGGGAAAAAATATGAATAGAACTTTACAGTTGATCCAGTTGTTGGCATTTTTTCCTAAGTTTATTATTTTGATGTGGGATTATCGTGTTTGGACAAGGTGAGCATTGTATCTGTGCTTCATCACTTTTTCTGAACTTTTTGCTGTTGGAGGCTTGTGTATCCTTTTTTTGGCTAGGGTGAGATGTACAGGTCACCTCTTTTTGCGCTGCTTTGGTAGTTGGGAAAGGGGATGATGAATAAACAAATCAGCATTGCAGTAAATATTTTGTTTTATTCTGGTATACAAAGATCATATTTTCACTCTTTTATAAACATTTTAGTAAACATTGAGAACGTGAAGGAGGTATCTCCTGGCAATACCTGCTGTACAAAAATGCATGTGTATATGCTTCATTCTTTGAGTCTATGGGTGTTTTTCAGGCTGATATCCAAAGACTTAGCAAGAGGAAAGTAGTCATGCACTGGACTTGACTAAGGGCAGATAATAATTTAAACAGCAGTAAATGTAGTACAACTACTAACAAGGCAAGAGTGTTATTGTCAGCCCATGCATTACAGTCAACAATCTGCATATATAAACACTACAAAAATTACACATTCCATCAAATCTTGCTGACCTATATAACCTATTACACAACATCTTGCACTTATTTCTGACAAGCAGATGCTAAATACTGCCGTGACTAAACTCCATGCTTGAATATTGAAGAAATTAAGGAACAAATCATACAGCTTCTGAGTATTTTTAGATGTTAACAGGTCACTCAGATTTTACAAACATTATGCATAAATATATTTTTCTGAAAATTTACCCTAAAAAATTAATTCAAAATGTTGCAGAAGGTCATTTCTCATGTAAGCATCAATCCCCTTACATTTCTCATGTAAGGTCAAAATGCCACGAAGTTTAAATTTACATATATTTTTTTATGTTTTTGGTTTCTATGAAACATGCTGAAATAAAGCCCACAGACCATGACAGAAATAAAAAATATTTCAGAGCTAAATAGAGGGCCACAAGCTACAAACAAGAGAGGCTGAGATCCAATATCCTATCATGCCAGGGGGACCACTAATAGCAAGGCACTGATTAGGTAGGCAGATAATCCAAGAACAACACACAGAATTATAAAAATTTCAGTACTCATGGAAAATACCTTAGGGAAATTATTCAAAGAATGCAGATTTGGTGATTGTAAGCTTGGGAGCAAGGACAGATGACCAAACATTCAAGAGAGGGAATTATATGAAAGACTAGTATACTTCATAAAGATTCTTAAATCATAGTCTCATGCATTATGGAAGGCAAAATAAATTGAAATAATCTTTGACTGCATCTAGCCAGTAGGCAGAAAAGAAATTTCTTCATATTCACTACAACTAAACACATGCAACACAGTATTTGAATTATAGCAAAGCTTGCAATGTATCACAACAAATGTATGAAGATAACGAGAGAAATTCAAAAGAGGAGACTCAAGGAATGATGGTTTTTGGGGCAGATAGGACTCTCATAACCAGCAAGTGTAACTATCTTGTCCATGGGATTTCTTGTAAATATGACATGGATTGCATCTGTTCCAAAAAAGATATCAAACCTCATTCTAAAATGTCTGAGAAATGATAAGTTTGCTGTTGACATAATGCTTAATTACCTCCTAAAGTAGGAACTTGTATCTTATTTCAGGGCTGAATTTCTCTAACTCCCATTTCTCAACACTAAATCTCATTATACCACTGTCAGGAAGGCTGACATCTTGCTATCAGACATCTTTCCAGGGTGTAAGTACCAATCACAGTGATCAAGGCACCTTACAGCCTTTCGTCTGACAAGCTGAATAAGTTGAGCTCCGGTAGGCCTTCCACTGGAGTGCTTGCTTTCCAACTACTGGCTGTGAAATCTCTCTCCAGAATTTCACCTGTCCATCTAAGTTGAAGAAACAATGCATTTTTTCCAATCCAGATACTAAATTTTTTTCTCCAAAACTCTACTTGGAATGCTTATAAATAAGAATGTTATTGAATGAGAAAGCTAACAGAAATGGTACATGTCAACAAGAAACAAAAAAGAACAAGCATCAATCTCTATTTTATGATCTAATCTAACTATCTCTATTCTGTCAAAATTTGGAAATACTCTATTCCCTATGGCAGATCTGTGTCTGTGGCATAATCCTTTTCCTCCCATGAAACTAGGACTTCTGACAGATAGTCTGTGACTGTTAAATAGCTCTGGCCAGGAAGGGCAGACCATCAGCTGCTGTGCCAGGAGCTGACACTTGTTCACGTTACTGCTGCTGTTACAAGCCTTGTAGCCCCTGGCAGAGAAAAAGGATGAACAGCTGGAAGCCGAAACCTTTTCAGCCACCTCAGCAAAAATTGGTAGAGCTATCTGCCAAAGACACAGTTTAACTTTGCCACCTCGGACTAGTTGAATATAATGCATCTTGCAGGTAGAATATTCCCAGAAGCTCAACAGTGATCGAGAAATGTCCATGGAATATTTCATGGGCACCTTTTGATGGAGCAGAGCAATCTCAGTAGTAGGGACTTCTTAAAAAAGCTGCTGTGTCATGCAAAACAATGGCTGATGTCCAAAATATGTCACTCTAAGCATTCACACAAGGGGTTAGGTGCAAGTTATTTCAAACAGAACTCGTAACAGCTGGAAATGTGTCGTTGTTGATTGGAGATAGGAATTCCTGCTGTTGTTCATTTCTGCTTAAAAGGTTTGAAAAGATTTTCCCTAGCTTCAGAGCAGACACTGGGACTATCGTCACCCTGTTGAGTGGGTGTGACGAGAGTTCTGTGGGGACATTTTCCAGACTATGTAAGAAATCAGTAGTTTTACACTTCTTTGTGCTGGTACAGGATGAGGCTTCAGATCTGACAGTTTTTCTCCATCTAGACCTTCAGATTTTAATCAGCTCCTTTCTATGACATTTCCGTTACTTCTTAACTGCAGTTGAGAAGAGAAAAAAAAAAAAAAAGAAAGAGAAAAAGGAAAGAAGCTTTTATGTATTATATATATTTCCAGGAATGATACTTATCATTTACAGATGGTTATTTTTGCAGTTCTGATTATGAATGTTTACTTTATTCACACATCAAGCAAACTATCCTCTTACACCATACGGACAGGAGGTATACTCTTTCATACATTCAGATGTCTGAAAGATGTCTGGAAATGTATTTCCTACTTTCTGATATGGGAACATTTCAGTTGGAGGGGGTTTAATTTGTTTGGAAATTTCAACTCTTGTTCTGTTCAGAAGCTAAAGTTGGAATCCATTAAAGATGCATTTTAGTGCAGATTCTATTCTCATCTTCCTTTTCTCAGTAAGTGTGCAATTCACTTAGTACTTCATTGCAACCAACAGCAATATGTATACGTGGTGCACAAAATGAGGCATTTTGTTTTAAAACAGATTGCAGATGAAAGGAAACCATTCATTTCTTCCTTGCTAGCTGTAATTACTAGAGCGCTAATTACTCCAAATCACTGACATCCAGGGTCAATAAGGATGACAACAGGAACATCAAAGACAAGATGCACACATGCAATTACAAGTCTCTAAAACCAGGCTGTAATATTATTTTATGGCAACTGTTTTTTTCAGTCAATGCTAAAAAAATCAAGTTTGCTGAATGTTTACTATTATTTCCTTTGCAGTTTGACGGTGAGAACATGTATATGAGTATGACAGAACCAAGCCAGGACTACGTGCCAGCCAGCCAGGTGGGTTAATTAATCTTCTCTGCCTTGTTTCAAATTGTAATTAAAAAAATTCAAAGAGTTGCATTGCAAATGAGTGGCACTATCAGTAGCTGCTGCAATCAGGAATAATCATAATTTATAAACAAAGCATTTAAGCCTTGTTTCCAGTTAATGAGATAGAGCTGATAAAACACCAGAGTTGGCGTTTGTTGAAAGATACTACCTTGTTTCCTCTCCAGAATGCAAGCAGCTGTTTTGCCAGCATGATCTTTCCTAAACAGTTGTTTTACCTTCAGGAAATAAAGTCTTTACAGGTGCAGGTTATTTGTTTATCTGACTGCAGACAAGTTAATCATTATAAGCTATACATGTTACAAATAGCTTTAATTTTCACTCATAGAACAGTTGAAGAATTGCATTTTTTAACACTAATCCTATGTCTAAGGAACGTTGCTATTATTACACAATTAGCAGTGGGTTTAAGGCACTGACTTAGCCTTCTATAGCTTACAGGCCAGAAGGCTTAATGTGATGTGCATTCTTTGAAGGTATTTTTGAGCCCTTTTCCTTTTGGGGAACCATACACACTAAATTTTGATACTGGATGTATGTTAAAAAGTCTTCCACCTTTCCACTTGAACCCCAAGTTCCTATAGATTTCTAAGAATTACAAACTTTAATTACTCCTTAAAAAGCAAAAATAGTTTTGAAAGTTTCGGGTTGTCTATGTGTTGCTACGTCTATATGTAGGGGGGAATTTTTCATTTACTTCATATGTTTCAGTTAAACTTTGCACCAGTAAGTGGTGGGGTTAGTGCTGCCGATCAGTTAGATTGTGTCAGAAATTGCCATGAATAACCAGACTTTTGGTCTATGTCATGCAATATTTCAGGCCAGCAGTGTCTGGCCTGAAAGAACCAGGAGGCTTATGTGTAAAACTCTCATTTAGGTGGGAAATAAGTTTGAATGAATAGTAATTATATTTGGATAAGCTGGATATGACTTAGGAATCAACAGCTTTGGAAAGTGTGCATTCAAAACTAAATGTCTTCATGAAACAGTGTTCTTCAGGTACACAGGTTCCCTGGGGGCAAGAAAGCAGGAGGCTGTGTGCAATGAGTACATGGTTCAATCAAAAAGGCCATCTTTAGTGTTCCACCATGTTGCTTCCCAGCTTTCTGTTGAAGTCACTCTGAAATACCTTTAGAGACCAGAATTGTACTTTGCATTTAGGAATTGTGCATGATTGAACTTACTCAGCTAAGAACCCTCCAAGATCCAGAGGTAGTTTAGAATAGAACTGTTTGATTAAAAAATGAAAAATTATATTATTAATTTTTCTCTAACCATTAATCCAAAAACTGTACTGACAAGTTTTAGTATTACTATTAGATTAAAGCAGCCTAGTATCATCTCATTTTTGCCTTAAGGGTTTTGAAGTGCAAGGGCTAATTGAATTTGTTTGAAACAGTAGAAATACAAACTCTGTGAATGATTGCTGTTATCAGGCAGCTGCTACCTTTCAGAGAATCATTATGTCTGTCTTAAATAGTTTTGAATAAAGAATTGCAAATCCACATTATACATCAGAATTATTTTTCTTCTGTTGATATTTTTGTACTGTGTATGCATGTAGTTTAAATAATTTAAATGGCATATTGAAAAATTAAGAGTATAAGTTTTAATCTTTTATGCGGTTTCTACATGTGCTAACAAGGCCCAGATTCTCAGAGAGATTTATGCATCTAACACTCACTGGCTGCAGTGAAAGTAAGATTCTTAAAGTACCTTTAAAGAGCTAGGCCTAGGTATTTTAAATGCAAATGACTTTGTCTTCAAGGAAAAAAAAATCTATCAAATGTGACATTTCCAAATTCAAACGTGTCAGAAAACCCTGAATTCTTAATGAGGGCTGGAACCAAGAAAAGGCTTTCAGGCTTAAAATCTGACCACGGCGAAGCTGAACTCCGGGGTATCTGGCTCACGGGTAGAGTTTATAACTCAAAGGCAACTTCTCTGTCTTTGCTGGGGGATCCATGTGGCAAGAAGCAGCTCAATTGCAAGACCGAGTGTTTTAAGTTGTTACCAAGTGGGCACCAGTCAACCAACCTTCTGTGCCTGGTTGAGAATAGCTGTCAGCCTTGGGCTATCACAACCTCCTTTCCCCTGCTGAGTTTTTCTCCTGGTGCTTACACTGTTGCAGTGGTCTTAAGTGAATATATAGAATTTTAGAATAGCTTGGGTTGGAATGGACCTTAGAGATCATCTCGTTCCAACACCCACGTCATGGGCAGGGAACCTTCAACTAGCCCTGGTTTCTCAGAGCCCCACCCAGCCTGGCCTTGGACACTTCCAGTTATGGGAAGTCCACAACCTCTCTGAGCAGCCTGTGCCAGTGCCTCACCACCCTGATAGCAAAGGACTTCTCCCTAATATCTAATCTAAACCTATCCTACTTCAGCTTACGGCCATTCCTCATTGACCTATCACTGCAGGCCGTTGTAAAAAGTCTCTCTTCAGCTTTCTTGCTGGCTCCCTTTAGATACTGGAAAGCTGCTCTAAGATCTGCCTGGAGCCTCTTCTTTTCCAAGCTGAACAACCCCAGCATTTTTAGCCTGCCTTCCTGCTTTCGCAGAAGAGGTGTTCCAGCTCTGTGTAGGCTGGAGCATATGTGAAAGTCTGTAATAATAACAGTATTTGAAAAAAAAAAAAA
>VYXF01000177.1:619291-642631 GCA_013397295.1 Polioptila caerulea
AAAAAAAAGAGGAGACAAAACAACTTCACTGAGAACAGGATTATGGGGTGTGATAGAAACCTGCCTCTCATGTTTCTTCAAGAATCCGCGACTGTGAGAGGTGCCTTCCCAAACCTGTTCCTGACACAGACAGCTGCTAGTTGTTCCTCAAAGGAACTAAATAACTCTTCAGTATCTGACAGTATCTGTAAAGCCTTCACTGACTGTAACGGGGGGGTGTTCCTTTCTTGGGCATAAGCATTTGGTGAACTGGTGAACTGACTACTGTTTCAAGATCCATTCTGGTGGTTAAAACTGGAAAAACCACAGTATTTCCTGCTCTGAAAACAAAGCATGGAAGACTGTGTAGTTTACAGGGCTAGGGAGAGGAACAGTAAAGGATGCAATTGTATTTTCTGACCATGGTTTTAGGACTGTTCGTTCATTTTCCTGTCACTGTTACTAGATGTAAAACACATAATGCCATAAAAAGAGAGGAGGAAATGTTCTCTCTCAGATGACAGCATAGCTGCTCTAATCATAATTTTGTCCTGTGTCTATTTTGCACCTGTGCTGATGAGTCTTGCCATTGCATGACCTCAGTGAGAGGTCCTTCCCACCCTTAATAACTTGGCTGTTCCCTCACATGATCAGAGATAGGGGTTGAATCCTGTCAGAATGAGGAGTGAATTAATTACTCTGCTTTTCTTGATGCATTCACGTCTGTTAACTAAAATACAAATCCCACATGTAAGGACATACATAGTCCTGTCATAAACTTTTATTCTAGCTCTGGTCATGCTGACTGAGTCAGACACGAGCATCATTTTCTAATTTCGGAGTCTGACATAGCTTATTTGGGAAGTGGGTTGGCAGATTGAGTCATGGTATGTAACACCAAGGACCAATGGGTTTCCACTTGGCTGTCTTCAGGATTAGGTGACCATAGAGGCAAGAGTGCTGGGGTCTTGATATATGCTGACAAGCACCTCAGTTCCTTCTGGTTCCTCTAAAGTGTTCATATCCAGAAAAACATCACCTTATATTACTTTACGGGTTTTAATCAATTTATCCCCTTTAGGCTAACATAAATAAAAGCTCAGCCATTGGACAGGAAAAATATAGTTTTGTTCCTTTCACTATGTAACATCAAACATCTGCATAGTTTGGTAATCCAAGACAAGTTGCCTCACAGCATCCCTCAACAATAATTATCATTTCTGTTCAATTTTCAAATCAGTACATGCTTTGGGACTTACAGACCAAGTTGCTAAGTAGCAACATATGGCTCACTACTGTTCCTGCAATGTTGCTGCAAGCAAATAGCATAATTCTATACTTGAAATGATTTTTACAGAAAGCCAGTGCTGGAACTGAGCCAGAAGAGTAAGTATACAGTAAAAATTAATGATATTCTTTTAAACTGTCCCAAAAGGCTGTTTGGCAATGTTGTCTCTCTGTATACTTTATATATGTGTGTAAGTACTGCATTTTTGGTTACAATATGTGTAGTACAGGACTCTACACTGATGGCATCTCCTAAATGAGTTATGCCAGCCATATTAACAAACATACACAGTGAAACTGTGACAATTTCACTATTATTTGCACTTGGATCTGAAAGTATTTATAATTTTAAAATAAGCTATGCCAACTGATCTGCATTTGAGATTCCCACCAATTGTTGTTTTCTCCCCACACCTATAATTGAAATTTTGGACACGAATTACTCTTTATGTTATCCCTCCTCCTGTAATTTGTGGGCCACACACAGCACAGTATAAAATTATATTGCTTATTTTATATTTCTTCCTAGTCACAATATGGAGTGTAATTCAGGGCTCTGTTACACAAAGCCTTAACACATTTGTAGCCTTCCTGAGGCCTGATAATTTAAGGTTAATGAGTGCAGCTGCCAAATTCCCTGCAAGGTCCAAAGGGAAGGGATGAGAACAGGCCTGGAGCTGATGAGTTGGGGAAGTACCCCTATAATCCCACTGGGAAGAAAAGATCTGAGGCGGAGGAAGGAATACTGTCTGCTCAGAGGTGGTATTTTCCTGCTTCCCAGAGCTGTTCCAGGGAGATCTATCTAAAATATATCTGCATGCTCTCTGATAGAGGGGGCACCATGGGTATCAAAACTGTTTTGTCCTGTACAGCTACAGGGTGAAATAGGATGGAATGACATCCTAAAGAGAGATTTTTCATAATAATGTTGCCTTATGCTCATGGTCCTTCATATAGCCCTAATGTTTTTTTACATTTTTATACCATAATTTTTTAGATTACTAATGACATAACTATTGCTTATGTGAAGAAGGGATGGATAAATGCTACATAATAACTTCCTTCCCTTGCTCTGTATTGGTCCTTCCCTGTAAATAGACTAGAATTCCAGGGTTCTTCAGTCTTGTTGCCTACAACAGTCTCCATCAGCAGAGCAGGGCAGCCTTGGAGTTGGCTGCCTTGGAAAGGATTGAGAAAAAGCAGCATTCTCTGATGTAGAATCATTACATGGTCCAATGTAGCCCCATGGGTAGATACTTCCCTGACCTGAAGTCTAGCACAATCCTGCCCAAAAGTTGTGAAGCTTTTTCTTGTTATTTGAGAGGCTGGTCCACAGTGAAAAGGCAATGCCTCCTGGGCAGTCTGCTGGCGGGCTGCAGTACAGGCCTGTTTTGGATCATATTCCACCTCTCTCTTCTTGATCCACTACCTTTTAATTTCAAAAATAGGTTAGCAACAGAAAGAAGTCTACTTCTTGGTCCTCCAATTCTCTGAAGTAGTCTAGAAATGCCACATTAAAAAAAAAAAAAAAAGAGAAGATAGGGACATAGATGAAAATAACCTCAGGGAAAATAAAATACCAGGCAGGCCTTTCAGATCCTGAATGAGTGCTTAAAGGTAGGTGTAATGTTACCCTGCCTTTCACTTTTGTGTAAAACATAGTATTTTAATATTATCTTAACATCAGGAAGAGTCTGGAAAGATCTGAGTCCCTGATAAAAATACATCAACGGTTGCATTAACAAGGCTATGTATAAGCTTATTTATAGATATATGTCTTTAGAATCATAGAATGGTTTGAATTGGAAGGCATATTTGAAGATCATCTAGTCCAGTTCCCTGCCAAGAGCAGTTGCATCTTTCACTAAATCTGATTGCTCCGAGCCTCAACCAACATGACCTTGAAAACTTTCAGTGATGGGGCATACACAAATTTTCTGCACAATCTCTTACGGTGTCTCACCACCCACACAGTAAAGAATTTTTTCCTGTGTCCAGTCTAAATCTATCCACTCTGTTTAAAACTGTTGCCACTTGTCCTGACACTACAGGCCTTGATAAAAGGTCTTTCTCCATCTTTCTTATAAGCCCCATTATATATTGAAAGGTGTTATAAGGTCTCCTCAGAGTCTCCTCCAGCCTGAACAACCCCACCTCAGCCTTTCATCATAGGAGAGGTGCTTCAGCCCTTGGACCTCTGTGGTCTTTGCTGGGCCCAAACCAACACGTTCATGTTTTCCTGTGCTGAGGACCTCAGAGCTGGATGCAGCACTCCAGGTGGGGTCTCACAAGAGCAGAGTAGGGGATCAGAATCCCCTCCCTCATCCTGCTGGCCAAGCTGCTTTTGATGCAACCCAGAACACGGTTGGCGTTCTGGGCTGCCAGTGCATTGCCAGCTTATGTACAGCTTGTCATCCATCAGTGTCCCTAAGCCCTTCTCCACAGAGATGTGTTATGTAAGTATGTGTGAATGTCTTTAGCTTTAATGCAGAGTGTATGAACATGTGCTGTGCATATATTCAAAGACATTTTACTTTTTTTGTAATCAAATGCCTCAACTTTTATAAAAATAGAAGTTGGAATTAGAGCTGGTAGGCTGGAATTTAAGAGCCTTTACACATCCCATTAAAGATGTTACTCAGGTGAAATACCTTTACCCTTTTTGACTCAAATTCATTTTAGTTAGTTTTGGTCAGTAGGTGTGAAACTCGTACTCTGACCAGAAGAAGAAATGTATATGACCTACTTATCTCTGAAAAATGATTTACTTAAACATGCTTTAACTTAATGCATCTTTCATTTAATGCCTATTCTATAGCACATGCTATAAAAACACTAAAGAGGACAAAATCTAGTCCCTAAGGATCCTAAGCAAACATACCCATAATTACAGTAGTATAAACAAAAGTGTCCCTCTCCAGCCTTCAAAAATCATCAGCGTGGATCTGTAAAATTGAGATCATATCAGAAACCTCAGCAAGTATAACAAATTTTTCAGCATTCTATTTGTCTTCTGGCTGTGAAATCTTGCACTTATATTTTCTTTACAGCCATGTGGGCAGAAGACTTTTTAATGAAACAAGTTTGGAGGGTAATTGCCTAGCTACAGAATTTGGGGCTTTAGAAGTAAATACTGCTAGAGTAATGCTAAAATTGTGAACTTGGCCCTGTTGTATACACAGTGATTCTGTGCATCAATTAAAAGTATTTTTCTTAAGCGTTGCAAATGAGAGGGAAGTAAAGTAAACACTGCGTCTTGTCTTAGCTGTGCCATCAGGATGACAGCAATTTCAGTGATAGGCCCACAATAAATCAATAAAGTAAAAATAACAAAAGCTATTATTTTACCATGAAAAAGGTAAACAGAAAATCAATCATCAAATGATGAATTCTCTGTCCAAAAGCCAGAGGTATTTTTTTACATATCACAAGAGAAAAGGCACTGCCTTTTGCTGTGCATGCCATGAGACAACTTTCGGTTTAATGAGCAGCCAGTGTGAAATATCCTTCAAAATGTTTCCCTCTGCTCCTTCATGTACAACTTTTTTAGCATGTGAAAACAGATTACAGACATCATATATTTTAGTTATGTAGTTTCCTTTCCAGGAAACTCTACAGGTCAGCAGTGTGGATGAATTATGGGATGTAACCATGGGAAATGTTAAAGGCAGTATTTTTCAACTGAGCTTCACATAAAATGAACCTTTTTCAGTCCATAAAATGTCTGGAAGAATTACGTGAATTTGAACTACAAATTAGACCAATTACTATTATACTGTCCCTTTTGGCAAAGGCTGCAACAGTAGAGTCAGTTTGACCTGCTGACCCCTGACCGAATAAACCGATAAGATGCCAGTCTTTGATTAATCTAGTTAGTTTTACAAAATCTGGCATCTCAACAAGCCCAAACTAGTTACTCAAACTAGTCTTCAATGTAACATTCAAATGATCACTCCGTGGAGTCCCAGAGGTATTCATTACAGACAAAATTGCTCTTGTTGCCTCGCATACAAGCTGAGTTTTCAATGGGAAATGAAAGGCTGCCTGGAAAAATAGGCCACCTAATTAAGTTAAACTACTCTAGCATTTGGCTTGACATCTTCATTACTCAAAATTAAAAAGATGCTTCACTTGAGCACACAAGTTACTATTGTTTATGTTGTTTTCCTCTTAAATTGGCTTCTTACATAGAAGTCTGTTTTTCAGAATTATATCTTGTAATAGCTTGCATATTTCTTGCAGTTTATAAAAATGTCTTAATAGGTACCACGCTGCTGATAGTTTCTACGACATCAGTACGATTGAACTTATTACTGGGGTCCCAGCAGCCCCAATGCTTACATGACACTTTATTAAGAGAGGGCCAGATCCTGCCACTTTTACTTGCTTAAACAATCTGTACTTGTTCTTATACTGAGCACTTCCTTGCCCTTTTTACTGTAAAGTGCAGGGTCCAAAATCTAGATGTTAAAGCCAGGGGGACCACAGATAGGAATTGGGAGCTTTGATATGCCTCAGCTTTCAGCTTTTCCTGTGATTGGCACGGAGCTAAACAAAAGTTGCATCATAATTGCAAAGAGTAGCCATGCCTCTGTTTTGATCCTCCTTTCCTCAAGTGGTGACATTTTACATTAAATCAGATTTTTTTCTGGCAATTTCATCAGTCACTCAGGAGAAGTGTAGCACAGGTAGGACCCACTGTCCTTTTGAATACTGAGAAGCAATCCATTCTTTCTGAGCTTTTCTAAGGAAAGAAAAGAAAAAGGAGAAAAAAAAACCTCTTGAACAAAAAATAAAAGGATTCTTTCCTCATTGTGTGCTCTGAGTACAACATTGTTTCATCTTTTGGTGTCTTTCTTAGAAGTGATATGGAAATTTAGACAGAATATTTGTCCCCTAAACAGATATACCTAAATGTAAATGTATACTACTTCTATTTTAAGAGCATTTAAAAATGTAAACATGTAAAGAGCACACTGTCTTGATTGCTGGTTTAGATTCTATGCTATGATGCTAATGAGGCTTCTGACAGGTTAAATGTGGTGTATCATCTATATTTTCAAGCAGCAGGATTTGTGAAGATGTGACTTCTATTTTTTTCTTCAGTTCAATTTTGCTTATTAAATATGTATATTGCTAGTTTTATTACCCGGCGCTTTGTACTGAGCATAATTTAGGTATGTTTTGCAGAGAAGGTTTCTAAAAAGTTTTTTTATTTCTAATATGCTTTTTATCTCTAGTTGAAAAAGA
Organism: Polioptila caerulea; assembly: GCA_013397295.1. NCBI lineage: Eukaryota > Metazoa > Chordata > Aves > Passeriformes > Certhiidae > Polioptila > Polioptila caerulea. The sequence continues at coordinate 625,808 of VYXF01000177.1, forward strand.
ATATTTAGCACACATAGTAACTGATTTATGGAAGTATGTCTTATAGTGCTGAGTTCAAGATTATCCCATCCATGATGCTGCCTGTATTTTAGTACAGACTAAAGCCTGTCAAATAGGACCCTGATTTACCTTAAGAATTTTAACTTTCATTAAAATGTACTACTAGTAGCAGTAGTAGTAGTAATAGGAAGAACAAAAAGAACAACAACAATAATAATGATAGTAGTAGACACTGTGGGAGAGAAAGTACCTTTCTTTTCAGGACAGAAGAGAGACAAGGGTGTTGGACAATGACCACACTTGGATCCGCACTGGGGACATGCTAAGGAAGGTGAAAGATTGCCACAGGTTAGAGGGACAAGGCTCCACTTCAGGGGCTAAGGATGTTCCATTTGTGTCAAAAGCTCTTGTATATTCCTAAAGAACTACTTTGGCCCGTTGGTCAGTAATTCATAAAAGACTTGCACTTGTCTTTTAAGTTTACTCAAATGTTCTAAATAAAAAAAGTGCACAGCTGTATTTTTGTCTGAAGGGAAGTTTAACTGCTTTAATAACAGTACTGGTGTTTGTAGGCCCCAGATCCTTTAGCCTCTTATAATATTTGTGCTCCTACTTAATGTCATTTTTAAACTGTGTTTCAATTTAAAGCCTCCATTGAAAACACATTTCCCAGCGAACCGCTATGCTATATGCATAAAATCATTGTAATTAATGAAAAGACTCTCAAGAGTGAAATCTTTGAAAAAAGTCTGTTGTTTTACATAGTTCTGTAACACTTTGAAAATTATGATTATTTAAAATTAATAATATAATTGTCAGCACATTCTCTTTCTTGAAAAGAGAATCCATCTGGTACAGGAAAATTAATGTTTTGCTTGGGGCTTTGGCCTTTAACTAATGCAAATTAGAGAAATTGATTAACACAATACAAAAAAGTTATACCTTCCCCTGTAATACATTTTTGATAGCTGTGGCTTGATAAATTAGTATATTGTGTGTTTTTAAATGAATATGATTTATTACTGTTGTCTACTATATGAAGAAACACAAAAAAAATTGTTTTCAGGATCATTGACTTGAACATATCAATGGCAGTGTTGGACAATTCTTGCTGAGTGTTAAGATGATTTATGTAACAGACCGAAGGTTTCCACAGTAATGCATTATAGTCTCAAGCTATCAAGCCTTGTTCATGCAGAGACAAAAGCAGCTAAAAAACATTTGCTTCTGAAGGTCCTCCATTTAGAAATTAGAGATAAGGTTGATCCTATTAAAACTCCTGGAAATATCCACTGTCAAATATATTATCCTTACTTTCAAATTTATATAAGGTACATGGCTGTTTTTCTGCTTCTAATGAGCTCATTGTTTTTACATTACTCTCGATTCATAAGTATTTCAGTTATGTAACAACGTGTTCAATAATAGAAGAGGAGACAGCCTGGAGCATCTATCTTTTAAAAACTGGCATCTTTCCACAGTTCAGATGCAGAAGCCTTGGTGCAAATGAAAAATTAAGACACGCTCTACATAGTTGGCAGAAGCATTCATATCATTTAAATTAAATATCTATAGGCAAATTCCCAATTTTTAAGGAACTGTTGCTAATAGGAGATTCTGTTGAGTAAATGCATGGTGACTGATGCAACCACTGAGCACATGAATCAGACTTACTTAGTGAATATTGTCTTCTGTGCTGTCATTTAGGAACAATTCTGCTCTTTCCGGAGGGATTTACACTGGATGTTTGAAAGCTTGCTGCCTCTTGTGGTCAGTCTGTTTGAGCCTTCTCCTTTGATTTGCCTTCTCTCATCCCTTTATAAAGTGTTAATAAAATTATTTTGAAACATCAGTAAGTTTTGCTGGCCACCATCACTGTAGAGTACTTAAGGAAAGGGGCTGTGTTTGAATTTCCTGCCAGCATTTCCCTTATTTTTCTGATGAGTAACCTCAAAAGTAAATATTAGATTTTTTTGCATTTGTGTTATCAGCACAGCAGGATGCGTAGCCCTAATTTGAGTTGTNAGGGGCTGTATTTGAATTTCCTGCCAGCATTTCCCTTATTTTTCTGATGAGTAACCTCAAAAGTAAATATTAGATTTTTTTGCATTTGTGTTATCAGCACAGCAGGATGCGTAGCCCTAATTTGAGTTGTGTGTTGCCAAAGTAAGTAACTGACTCCTGACATGCACTTCCTCTCAGTGTCCCAGTTTTGCCCCTCCTTCCATAGCTTGTGGCTGGATGTGGCCAGACTAAGGGGCTTAAAAGAGAGCCAATGTGTTCTTGTTCAGAAACAAGAGCTTGGATTTGGGTTGGACAATGGGTCAGGGTTAAGTGTTCATATAATTTTATTCTGGCAAGCTTTTCTCGTAAAATGATATGCCGAGGTAGCATACTGATAATGAAGCCTCTTGATCTCAAGAGTGGGCATCTCAATCATGTTTTGTGAAATCTCCATCATTTCAAGCAGAAATGTTGCAAATATTTAGCCAGAAATATAGAATATTGTCCTCTAAATTTGGGAAGACATTCTTAATTCAAAAATCTTTCATAACACTGTGTCTATAGATAGCTCAAATTTAAGGATTATCAGTTCTGAGGTTCCCGGTGTGTAGATTCCATCTGAACTAGACTGAAATCTGTATATAATAAGCACAGGTGTAATGCAAATGCTCCTTAAAATAAAGAAAAATTTAAGCCTGTGTCTGTTCAGTGCTGTGCAGTTGGTTTAAGGGTGTTAATTTGCAGAGGGCTTTCTCTCTGGAACGGAATAAAGGACTAGAAAGTTCCCCTAAACTGAAGGGCTGATTAACACCACATTCATTCCTATAGTCATGAGATGAAAGTGAAACCACTGGCAAAGCTCCTAGTTACTCTGTGGTAAAGAAAATAAAACATTTCTGCTACTTTTGTTGGTTTATTTGTTTGTTTTGGGGATTTTGGTTTTTTTTTTTGTTATTCAAAAGTGAAAAGTTGAGCTTGCTGAGGTTTATGTGACCAGGAGAATAAAAAGGAGCTATTCCATGTCTTTCTGAATAGAGCAAGTCCTCATGGAAGGAGGACTTTTCCTGATAGGAAAACCAACTATGAAGGTAAAACCCTTGGAGTGGAGGGGGAAGCCTCTAACTTCCCCATCCCCAAGAAAAACCTAACAGAGCTGAAACCACAGGCCATCATTTATTATTAATATGTATGAGCTAAACTTGTGACTCGTAATTGGATACAGGGAGTACAACCTTCCCTGATGCTCTGGATGCTAGATAACTGCTTTAATTAGAAATTCCAGATAAGTGGCTTGTATTGGAAGAAATGGTGCTCAAAGGAAGCCCAGAGTCTGGGGCAAGATGATGACAGGTCTGGGAGTGGGAGTTCTTGCTGCAGGTTTAATCTCAAGACTGACTTTTTGATAAATTTCCCTAAAATTTCCCTTTACAGAAGAAGGTGACAACACAACGTTCCAGGAGAGCCCACTGCCAGCAGTGGATCAGTTGCATCAAGGGGACCCCAGATGGTTACTAAAATAGGTTTTCCAAAGGCAAGGAGAGAGGTGGCAGGAAAGTAGGAGTGGGTGTTTGAAGCTTGTAGCTGTTATTCACAGGACGAGCACATGTCCCATTCCTCATGCCTTTCCTCCAGGCACAGTTGCAACAGCCTTGTTCCTGGGATGTGTTGGGTTTGCTGCAGATGTATCTAGGAATTTTGGGTTTGATATACCAGTGTGCTAAGTCATTACAAACATCTGACCCAAGCTCCTGGATGAGACAAATGAACACCAGCAAGTCACTGTTGAAGCAACTTCCCTGAGGAAGTTATGTCTATATGCATTACATGCACACAATACTGAGCATGGAAATGTCAAATTGGCTGAAAATGTAAGATGAATGGGGTGCTCTGCAGATACTTTTGAATATCTGCCCATATCATTAGCATATAGCTTGGATTCTGCCTAGCTTTACTGAAATAGTACAATAGTTTGTCTTAAGAAAAAAATAAAAACAGAAGCATGGGAAACAGTATAAATTGAATTATATGTTATTTTGTGTGTCAATATAGCTTTTGCTATTCTTATCCTATGTTTAAGTCTACTGGACAATGATATTACAGATGATGTGGGATCAAATGCATTCTTAACTGGCTCACAAGCAACAACCATGGTGTGATTTTTTTAGTAATTAATCACAGAACAACCATTTATTTCAAATGTTTAACCCATATAATATATGTATAACATTATTATATACCTACATATGACACAACTTGGCTTGTGGAGCTGCTAGTGCTTTATACTTCCTTCTTAATAAGCTAATTAAGCTAATGTCCTCCTGGCAGTTCTGTTGATTCAACCATTTTGGAAATATTACTAGTTAAAAACACATTTGAAACACAAATCAAAAGTTAAACCTGGTCCATCCATATGTGACATGTAAAAAGAGGTGTATAAATAGGCAGATATGCTAAGTGCCTCCAATAGCCTGTCAATATTTGATTTGGGGATATTTGCTTTCACTAGTGAACTTAAGTCTCACAGGACAGTGTGAGAGAGAGAAAATAGATGTTAATATTTTCTACCTGCAGAATCAGGGGAGAGAAAACTCTTTTGAGGACATAAATCTTTTGGGACAGTAGAAAAGACACTGTTGAACATAAATGTCATCTTTTCACGCTAATGAATCCCTCCTGGAAGCTGTAGGCTACATGGATCCAAGCTCACCAGGATTACAGTTACCAAATCTAAGTGTACCTGCAGGGATAGTGCTGGTGCAGGGGAGCATTATGGATGTTATCCCTTCCTTCATTTCTGTTCTTTGTTGCTTAGTTATTGTGGTATTCAATCTTAAACTCACTTAAGACACCTTTTTCTTCATTATGGATTTTATATAATAGTTATTAGCAATTAGTGGATGCATTGTCCCTAGTACTTTTATTTGGTTTTACAAAATTTATACGTAGTTAGTGATGTTCTCTTTGCCATGTTTAAGCCTTCTCTCCATTTAGTGAGGGTCTATTTTATTGTATTTCCCCTTGGAGAAATGGCTGCATCATGGCCTGTAAAAGTGGGGGCAAATGCACCTTACAGAGAGGTCAGTAGACTCACACCAGCTTGCCATTAAGGAGGACGCAGAGGCAAAGGGAGAGCAAACTCCTCTGCTGGAGGTGAGAAACACAGCTGGAATGCATGGGTAGAATCAAAGTCCTCACCCATAACAGTGATGATATCACTGATGAACCCTGTTCTGCTGTTTTAATTTTTGGGGATTTTATTTTGGCCTTTCCAGTCTAGACTTCCCATTCTATGTCATACAGAGATATTTGGTAAAGAGATTAAAACCTTTTTGGGAAAAAAACAAAGCAGCCAAAACCAGGCAATGTGCATTAGAGGAGGTTTTCTGTGTTCACCAGCTCACTGAAAACATTTAATACTGTTTGGTTTTGGTCTGATTTAAGTTTATATATACCTGCTTGTGCAGAGGAGAGTTACCTCAGGCATCAGGAGGACATTATTACTATGATGACTAATGAAAATTCCCTTTGTTTATAATTGGCCATTGATTCTTCCCTTGTCCTTCTGCATGAATTCATACACTGTACTGTCCTCCATTTGGAAACTCATATTGGGGAAAACATTTTCTTCCAGTTGCTGCTCTTTGAAATTGTGCCCTCATACTCATCCTTTCTGGTGATACTTTTCAGGAACAGAATGTATTTAAACCCTTGCATTTCCATAATTAACACAAGCAGCACTAAGAGCGGGACTGCTGTGCTGAAGAGGGGCAGGAAGGGTGGGAGTAGTCTCTGTGCTATAAATCTCCTGACTGTGGGCATGGGATGTGCAAAGACTGATCACTTTGCAAAGGAGTTGGCTGTTCTCAGAAAAGCAGAGAAGGCTTTCAGGCTGAGCCATTGTGACTGATCTCTTTAACTCTTTGTTGTGCTCACCATTCCCTTTTAATATGCACATACCCACCTTATTCCACAAACGAGCCTACCTGCTGTACAAAAACTGTAGATAAATAATAGCAATTATCCACCTTGGTGCATTACTCTGACTTTGCCTGTGGCTTTTCCTTGAATTAGATTGAGTTGGATGACTGTTGGCAGCAGACAACTAAAGACTAACAATTGTTTAGTGGAGTTACTAATTCAGATAATTGACAAAATGTATGTATAATTCAGTTTACAGATTAAGAAAAAAACCTGATTTTTTTAGACACTTCAAATGTATTTTTATAAACACAAAGTTTGGTCATTCTAGGTACATACTTTTTCCTTTATAGCCAAGTAAATGAATGCAAAAATGTGGTATCTTTCTTCACTATATAATTCTTGATGTGAGTAGCAGGGAGTAAAATGGACCATTTTGTGCCAATATTAATTTTATAAATTGCATTCCCTTTTCCATAATTCCCATGAAAAAGGTATTCATCTAGATGAACACTCTCAGAAAATTTTAATAGGACCATTGAAATCTGTTTGAGTTCACCTTCTTTACAAAATAATATTTCTAAGATAAAAGTATCAGAGATTCCTATGCCTTAGAGGCATTTTTTCCTCCATACAAAATGGTGAGACTTCACTTGTATAATATATGGGTCTTGAAAATATCCTTTAGTAAATTGTAGATCGTGCTTAGAAGTATGTGAGTTGGGCTCTTTTTGAGTGTTTTGTATGACTTTTATTGTTGTTATTGACCAGTGTTCATATGATTTTCATAGCACTTTTTATTTGTCGGGTTCTTTTTTCCAGTCTTTTCCTGGCCCAAGTCTCGAAAGTGAAGATTTTAACATACCTCCTATAACTCCTCCGTCATTGCCTGACCACTCCCTGGTGCACTTGAATGAGATAGAGTCTGGGTACCACTCTCTGTGTCATCCCATGAACCACAATGGTCTCCTTCCATTCCACCCTCAAAACATGGATCTACCTGAAATTACAGTTTCCAACATGCTTGGCCAAGACGGGACACTCCTTTCCAATTCCCTCTCTGTGGTAAGCACTTTTATTCTTTCCCTTGTGTTCTGTTTTAAGTGCAAAATCATGGAAATACAGACCTGTTTGAAATCCTTCAAGGGGGCCAACACCTGCACTACTCAAATTCTGGAGTGTGCTGGCCTGGCTCTGGGTGTTACATTGCATTCCCTGCATCAAGTCCTCCCCCCAGAGGGGGTGAGGGGGGATTTTCAGCTGAGTTTCCCAAAGCTGGGCTGTTACCTTCCTCCACTTTGGGTAGAGGTGTTCCTGCTTTACAGGGATGTAAATAATGACAGAAAGAGGCTCAAGGCTCTGACTTCTGCTGGAGCAGGGTTTGGATCCAGATGGCCGTTGTTCTGTATTTGCCTGGTGAGGCTCTTTCCATTCTCATTTGCATGTGCTGAGAGATGTACAAAAATTTAATATCTCCTTTCTTGTTTACTGCACGTTTGGAAAACAGCAAATGTTATTTCTGATTCTAGGCCAAATCTTACAGCCTTTTTACAGTTCCCAGTCCTTAGCCAGCCAGAATCCAATTGAAATGACTGGACAACTTGCTTATCAAGTCTGTCAGATAGTCATTATGGTCGTAATCTTGTGAAGCCTGATATTCTAAATCACTTCTTTGAATGTTAAATTGCTTGCAACAACTGCAGAGCTACTTTACACATTACATTTTCAAGTGGACTCTACAATTAATTAGTATACTTCTTGCATAGCAGCTCCAGACAAGATTATTTCACATTGATGTACAATTCTAACCCAAAGAGTTAAAAATCCCATGAAAGAGGATGGATCCTGACATTATGTGTATCCCATGGCACTTAAAGCACTAGGTGGGCTAAATGGGCTGCCCAGGAGCTGCAGATCTCAACGGCCAAAGATAAGAATCTATTGTTCCTAGAGATAAAGGGTCTGGGCTTCTCACCAAAAGTTCTGCACTTAGGGACGAAGGCTGTTTAGACTTCCCAGCTTGCTAGCTCCCCACCCCATTATGTAAAAAACATAAATCAGTCCTGGGAACCTGAGTGCTGACCCAACACATGGAGGTTTGGCTAGTGAGGGATCTAGATTCAGCTGCCCATTAGCCCCTCAGGCTAACAGCCCCAGAGCCAGGGGCCATGGTGGGTGGAAAACATGTAGTTTACAACAAAAATCTGCTTTGTCACATGGCTTCATTGCAACTTAATTAAAATAAAGCTACCTTGATTTCGAGGAGCATTCCCTCTGAGGATGTCCAAAAATGGAGGGCACAAGTATTGGCTGCTTGTATGTTGCTCAGTTTTTATTGATTTACTAGGTTGTTGCACACTTTGTGTTTGAGGTCAGGATCTGACCCCAGGGTTATGTTCAATAATGGGAGGAGTGGAGGAGAGGCAGATTTATATAGAGAAATATAAATATGCTCTGTGGAAAGAGCCTATATTTTCCTTGCTTGTCTACAAAGCTGATGACGTGCATTAAAGAGCTTGAGTGAAATCTTGTGTGAGGTTCTAAAAATCAGAGCTATGAAAGGACTTGAAAAAGTAAGAGAAATGCTTGACAATTTAGTCAAGACAGACAGTATTTCATTGAATTGACCTCTTTTGAGCCATGGTTATGGTTAATACATTCTTTTAAACTGTGATGTTTCACATTAACCTTTTGCAACAAGCTCTGAACAAAGGGCCGTGAGAGCGCGTAGATCATCGCAGTGAATAATCTCAATGGGGGCAAATACAGAACAGTTGAATAATATAACTAGGCAATTTTACTATTGGAACTTAGTGAAAATCAGAAGACATGAAAATCAGATGTCAAGAAAATACGTGCTGAATTTGACAGTAATTTCTGAGGATTTGTTCAATAAATAAAGCAAGATCCTTGAAGTGTCATGCCCTAAGTCAACTGTTATCCCTAACTTGCATGCCCTTTTGCACAAGAGTGCCTCTTACCTAGCAATAGTTTTAACTCAAGCTGGCTTGTCTGTGCAGAGGATGAAACTACAGCTCCTGTTAGTACAACTGATACGATGTTAACACTTAATTTCATACAGTTCAAGCACTGGCAGTATAGCTCCTCTGATTTGAATTTGATAACTTGAGAGAAATTAACTTGAGGGAAATAATTTAACTCTTCAGTGAATTCAGTGAGTTCTTCTGTGAATAGAATGACCCCATTGTTCTTTTGGCTTTGCACTGATGAAGAAAAACAGGGGATTTTGTAGATTTCTTTATTCTTTACATTCTCTACTTAGTTTTGAATCTTTTTAAACCAGAACGTGTAACATTTTTTCTTCAGTATGACTCTTTTCTTGTGCTATTACTCATCTCCAAGTTTCCTTTTTACTATCTCATCAAACTCTGATCCATTTAACATGTTCTTCTCTAAATAACTCCTATATTGCTTTATACAGAACATAATTTATAAGTTTCTCCAATCTATCTAAACCCTTGGTTCCATACAATTTCTAGTATATCAAGTATCATTTAGTGTACTTGGAAAACATGTCTCACTTCATTTATCAGGGCACTAATGGGTATTTTTAGAAAAAATATGCTTAGAAAAGAATCTGTTGGCTGTTCTCTATCCCTAATTAATTTCACATCTTCAGCAAATTTTACTTATGTTGGGACAAATTCAGCTGCGTTGCAATGTGCCTCTGATTGAATTTGGTTATTTTTTTCCTTTACTTTAAACATCCTTCTTTTTAGCTACTTTTAACTCATGTTGGTATTTTAGCAATAATACCTTCTTTTTTATCTGTATTAGAACTACTGAGTGTTTTTCAGTTTGTGTTTTTATAGCCAAAGCATTACTTAATGCTAAGCAAATGTGAGAAAGGAGTCTCAGGGAGCTCAGAAACGGTTGGAAAATAGCACACACACTAAGTATAGTGTTTTTCTTCCATCTCAACTACCAGGTGTTTTCAGATGAGGATTTCTGTGATTTTGGGCAGATTGAAAATTGAGGATGTACCCTTCCTAAAAACCCTTCAAATCTCCCCCCATCAGAAGTCCCTGTTTCATACTGTGCAGTACTCCCTCCAATCTGCAGATAAAATCCCTTTCAGTATGGATGGCAGGATTTACCCCAATCTCTCTAAGAATTCTCCTCTGCAGAAGTGCTTAAATACACACAATAAGAACCTGCTAGCAGCTCAGTGAATTCGTATTAGGGATCGGCTTCTTACAGATTTTTACACTGTGGGAATTCTTTCTAAAAAAATTTTGCAATACTGGGAGATGAAAATTTCTCATTGCCGTTGACCGTGTCTTAAATTTGGAATTAACCTTCTTTGAAGTTTTTTTTTTTGATTGATTAGACTTTCATATTGCATGCCCACTATTTAAAAAAAAATCAAACAACAAAAACAACCACTAAAATTTTTTTCCTTCTCATTCTTCTGCTGTCAGTCCATGTATTTCCTTCTATGTTTGTATATTTCTGCATTTCTTCTTAGTTGACATATAGAATAGACACATGGCACATTAATTTATATCATTCTGTCACATACAGATTTCTTTAGGTGCTCATTATATCTGGATATCAGGGCTTCAGAAATCAACAAAATTTGTGCAGAAAGTGAGTCACGGTGGTATTAACCTACAGTTCAGCCCCATCATGGGAGTCCTCTAAAATCCTTCTTCAAAATGGATATGACTCCTATTCCTGCTTCTTAATTGGATGCAATTTGATATAGATAGAACTGTTTGTTTAATGAAAATATATTTATGGTCCTGTAAAAATGTTTGCTGCTATATAATGGAATAGGGATCCCTTCCTGGTTTCCTACCAGTTGAACACTGTGTGGGTTTGGTTAGATCCCAGATGGGGCTTGACCTGCCAGCCTTTCTCTGTTGGTGTGGGTTTTCCTGAAATATCCCAAAGGATATTTTCAAGAACCACAAGAGTTACCCTTCTAACATTTGCAAAAAATGCATGTTGTATGAGAATGTGTATTTATGTATAAAGATGCTTTTGGGTGTGCTCTATAAAATTAGTTTTTCTGTGTATCAGTAAAATTATAGACATTCCAGCCTCTTTAGCATATCCTATAGATAGCTGGCTTTTCTGCAAGAAACCCAGGTTAAAAATCACAGTGCTGTTTTCACATAGTGGGAAAAAACCCCCCAACCTTATCTTTTGAATGCTTTCATTTGTAATCTTGTGCTTGTAATTTTGAAAATGTGGCTCATGATGGTATACCATACAAATTTACAAGAAAGAAATAGAAGATTTCAGTGTCTTGAAATGCTTCGAATTTCTGGGATTTGAGTTTAAAGTGGAAAAGATGTTAAAAGACAATAAAATCAGGGGTTTTATTTCCCAAATGCTCCACTTGTGCTAGCAACAAAAGCCAGCATAATGTATATACTTAGGTTTATTGTCATTTTTAGTGTACAGTCAAGGCACACTTTGAATACAAAGGCTACTGTACAACTGTTTTGACAACCACCACATCAGCAGGTAATGTGCAGGACATATGAAACTGAAGCAAAAATGTTTCTTTAGGTCTATAGGGAGTGCAGTACATCAAGGAATTCAGATATATTAGAGCAGCATGAATTTCTAATATGTTGCTCTTATGGAAAAGACCACTGGCATATTGAATAATGCTGCTTTCAAAGCAGAGCAGAAAATGTGATTACAGACAATTTCATTGCTGTTTTTAAAATAAATATTTTTGAAATCTTGAGGTGTTTTATTTCATGTAATGCATAAAATATGTAACAGTGCGCTAGAGCTAAAGATCTTCTAGGTCACGGAAGAGTAGATGATGTCAGCTATAATTATTCAAATGTGGAATAATAGAAGCATTAGTTTAAAATAAAATGCATGTCACAAAGGCCCATGTCCTTATATAAAAAAAAAAAAAAAAGAAATAAAAAGCTGCTTGATTTTTGCACTTTTAGACAGAAGAATAAAGGAAATGAATAATTATTTAACATTATGCCCCAATTCATCAAAGCCCGAACAATTANAAATGTGGAATAAAAGAAGCATTAGTTTAAAAAAAAATGCATGTCACAGAGGCCCATGTCCTTATATAAAAAAAAAAAAAAAGCAATAAAAAGCTGCTTGATTTTTGCACTTTTAGACAGAAGAATAAAGGAAATGAATAATTATTTAACATTATGCCCCAATTCATCAAAGCCCGAACAATTACATTATATTTTTCATGAATTATATTTTTATATATGCAACCCATGAGAGATTAGTATCTTAAACAAAATGTGGCATTGTATAACAGGGAAGAAAGCAGACAGCTACTTTCTTGGTTTTGCCATTTTTAATCTCAGGTGAAATGAAGTTAGTACATCTAATCAGTACAGGTGCTAATAAATGCAATAAAGGAGATTGTTGTTGTTGTACCTGGTATGCATTTAAGAGATTTTGTTTTGCTGGTTTCATATGTTAGTTTACATTCAGCATTCATGACTTATCTTGAGGCTAACATACACAGCTGATTCTTTTTTCTTGCACCTTTAAGTGTTAGTGCAAACTACTGAGTCAAAGAGAAATTCATTATTTCTGATAAATAAGATGGATGACTTTCATAACAACAAAAAAAAAATGTGTCTCCTAACCTAAGTGTTGAGATTTGAATCATGTTTGGATACTTTTCTCTGTCTTGTATTACATGCCAGCAGTAGCAGATACATTTTGTCTCTGGTGAATACTTCGCATTTGTGCCTCATTACCAGTCTCTGGTCTTCAGTTTACATCAAAATTTACTGTTATGCTACACAGACCTGCTGCTACCCTAAATTTTATTGCAGTGAGTTATTGGCATCAGAACCACCAAATCATAAAGCTAAGGTCATGGAACATCTTGTGTTAAAGTTGTTTGGGTTTTTTTCTCTTATTAAGCAACTTTGTATTCTTCTTTTCCCTAAAAAAAAACCCCAGAACCAACAAACAAACAACAACAACAACAACAACAAAACAACACCATGTTTTCCAAACAGTTTTTTTTTGTTGTTTTTTGGGGATTTTTTTCACTGAAATAAGCCTTGCATGGAAAAAGGCTACAATAGTTAATGTATGTTTTGTCAAACACCCTAATCAGCTCGTGTCCATCAGTATAACTTTTTTGTCTCTAGTAGAATTATGATGATTTATTCCATCAAGGGCTCTGAGACATAATTTTTATCTTTCCTTTCTTCTGGTGTCTGCTCCACTCTTTTGTCATCAGAAAGACAACAGAAAGGATATGTAGAGGAGCTGATTAAAATGTAATTTGATCAAGGTTTCATAAATACCTGAATATTACATATCTGCTACTAGAAAGCTCTTTACTGTGCTACAAAAATCTTATGATGTCAGAAATTACAGCTATATAAAATCAGAGTGGAAACAAAGTGTGCATTTTTAGCACTGATAGAGATATGCCATTTAGCTAGAGTGTACTGTGGCAGGTGGTTGGTTCTCTGTACCTCAGGATTAAATTCAAATGGGATGTCTTTCAAAAAATATGTGCTCTGTCTGGGACTGGACTTACAGACCTCACACTACAGCAGAGGGACCAGAACCATCCCATGGTCACATTGTCCCTGGGGCCTTCTCAGCAGAAAATACCAGTCCATGCACTCATGGAAGGGACAACATTGCTGGTACCACCTCAGCTCGTAGCAGCTCTACACTTTTTCCTTCCTTGGAGAACATCAGCAGAGTACAAGAAAGCACTCTGTGGGTGCAAGCTGCTGATGGACCCCGCCTTCTTCAGGTCAACTAGAACAAGAATTCCTGTGAAAGTATTTGTGGAGGGTTTTTTTTCTGGTCTTAAATTAGTATCCGGTAAAGTTATACTCTCAGTCTCTAAGTACCAAGAGCTTACCTTAGAGATAGATCAAGTAAATATTTGCGCATAACTGTAGGAAAATATTTGTACACCAATGACCAGGACTCTTTTTAGAATAACTTCAAGTCTCATTTTTAAAATTTAAAATGAAGCTGTTGATTTACTGTCAACTGGGAAACACAGCATCCTGCTTATTTGAGTGTGGTTGTTGAGAATCCATGTGGCTCATCTATTTCACAAACTCAGTCAGAAAACAACTTCAGTATAATTTCAAGAAGAAATAACAAGGTGGCATATATCTTATTTTTGAAAACAGCCTTCTACAGAAAATGCTTTGCTGACCTTTTTTACAGTGGTTACCCATTGTCTGATAGGAATTTATTTGCTACATATAAAAAGTAAGAAAAAGAAATAAGTTCTGTCATATTAATTTTTTTTTCTTAGACTTTAACCAGATAGACGCAGGCTAAGACAAGATGAATGTGGTGCAGAGAGAAATACTTCAGTTGTGGGTGGTAGATTATACAACACCTCACATGTGAAGTACTCACAGGAGTGATTAATGCATAAGCAGCATCATAGCTGCAAGTGTCAAACAAAACAGATAATAGAGTATGCAAATAGAGGAAACATAACTCTCAGAAAATGTCAGAAATTCAGGGGTTTCAGCAGCAGAGATTGTTGACTTTAATCTGCTGCTTTTAACATTGCATGTAGTTGTCGAGAACAGCATGATAATGAAATGTTTCTGAAGACACACTTTGGTAAAAAAAATCATAGTGATTTTAAGTCCTGTATATGGAATAGAAGTGAAACACCTTTTCCAAAAACTATGAAGTACTTCTATGAAGACAAAAAGGAAGGAGAAGCCCACAGTGCAGATGAAAGGGAGGGCATTGTACATCGGGTGGAGTAGCCTCTATTTCCTCCTCTTTCACCATTTAAATGCATGAATTTGCATTCTTTGAAGCTCAAAAGCAGCTGGGAAGACTGCACATCCCTCATGGATTTGTACTGCATTCACCATCTTATCCCATTTGCTCAGTAGTAGCAAGGTGTGTGGACAAAAGCAGCCCCACTACAGAATGTTCTGTCTGAACTCTCGGTGCCATGTGCATGCTGGAAGTTCAGCTGTGTCACCTGCTAGAGTGTGAATTCTCCTCCTGAAATCTTGCATATGTAGAGTCATAGATGTTTAGCAAAATTTTTTTTGTTTTGAGGGAAAAAGCACACTCTTGGCTTTCCAAGTTGAAGGAATTTAAATGGTCCAGTTAATAGTCTCAGGGGTTTTTATCTGTTTTAGTGGATTTTACGGAGTTTTAAGTGTTGTTGCTTGAGTTTGAGTTTACCAGTGACTTTTTACATGAGGAATGGAAAAAAAATATTCTACGTCGTAGTATCTTGAGATTTGAAGAAACAATCAGAAGTAAAAAATATTTGTTATTTTTGTCCCTTTTTTCTTTCACAAGGCAATTAAGAAATGCTGAAAGTGTAAGGATGTCTACTCTTCCCTTGTCCTTTCAACGACATAAAGATTCATTTTTGATTGATGTTTGTCCCTCTGTTCATCCTTCCACCTCCTCTTCATTTGTACAAAGCCCATACTGAGGTTCTGTGTAAATGCCATGTTGGGATTCCCTGTGGGCAGCATGTAAAATCTTTAACCCCCAGAGCTACTGTGTTGCTGTACTTCAGCCACATGCACATGACCCAGGACCTCTGTAGCCACACTCACACACCTTTGAACTGCACTTTTGTCATGTTGTACATGCTGTTACCTCTATATTTGAACATTAAAGATATGAAAATGGATGTCCTTAATTCATTTTCTGTGCATGTCATGGATGGATGCAGTCAGAAAAAGGACTTAAGGTATAGAGTGGCAGCAAGAAGCATTATGGAGTGAGGAACACCTCTAAGCATGCTTGTGCATATCTTTCAGCAGCAAAATCCCCACCATGAATGCTTTTCATCTAAAGTGAATAAAAGAATTTTACTTTATTTTAAGTATTATCAAGGTATATCCAAAACTCCTCTTTTAGCCAACATGCAGGGGCATAAAAGAGTCAAAGGAGATGTCATAGGTGTTGATGGGCACTCTGTGTGCCTGCCCTGACCCAGAGATGAAGTGGACTGCAGTGCTCAGTGTGCATACATACATATACATGTATACCTGGGTACACATATGTACGTATATATGAACATTTATATGTCTGTGTATGTGTATGTAGGTACATACCACACTTCTAATCACCCAAGCCCTCTGATGGAAAGGGAGTGTAACAGACAGGATGTAGCATCTGCAACCTCTCCCTTCTCCCCAGATTGTGGATCCACGTTGTTGTTAAACAGAGACTGGAACCAGAGCCAAATTATAGAAGTAGATGCAGCAGATTTAATTAATGTACTGCACATGGCTGCATTATACAATATTTTTACCAAATCCCTGAGTTATAAGGGAGGTTACAGCTCCTGACAGTAACTTTGATAATGGGTGCTTTTGCTAATTGAGTTAATGAAAGAAGTAGCCTTGTTGCTAAAGGGAGACATGGCATACCTAATGGATAACAAGATGAAACAACTCCATATCACATCTTCAAAATTCTGCTTCTGACAGTAAAAATATTGGGTTATGAGTACCTTCACTTCATCCTTACAAAAATGATCTAAACTGAAAAAACCCTTTAAAACTAGATATTCCAGTCCCTTAATCAAAAAAAAAAAAAGGCCTGTTCATGGAGTATTTACAGGATCGGGCCCTTGATGACAGCTTTTTTATTTGGAGATAAAACTTCCTTCTAATATAGTTTAAGATTATCTTCATTCACACATAAAGAATTTCAGAGATTAACTCAGTAATTAAGCTTTAGTTTCCAACACATGCCTTAATACTCAAATGTGGGATTTCAGTTTAATGGGTACTACGACACTCCCCTTTCTCATTTAGCAGCATAAAAACAGTTTAGTGCAATAGGCTTAGTCCTTATCTTAAGTGCAGCTTAAGTTAGTGACAGAAAGTAAACGGTGTAAATCAACCACTGGCAAAACTTTTAAAAGTTTTTTTTTTTTTT
>VYXF01000177.1:642656-735028 GCA_013397295.1 Polioptila caerulea
TTTTAAAGTTTTTTTTTTTTTTTTTTTTTTTGTACACAAAGCAACTGACAGCATTTGAAAAATAATGCCACTGGCATTGTGTTCTTCTGAAGCACCTTTCCTGTGCCTTGAAGTGCTTTGCAGTCACTAATTAGCTGAGAAGGTAGTTTACTCATGACAGTGGAAGTAGATGTTCACAATATCAGTCCCTCCTACCTGTCAAGCGCTATAATGTAGGAGAGAAAAACATTTCCTTTATTAAAAAGTAAGTAAAATTTAATTCATGATATACAAAGACAAATGAATCCCAAGTTGAAAAAGAAAGATCTTAAAGGAAGAGGAAGACAATGACTATGCAGGGGGACCTGTAATAATGAAAGTGTTACCAGGAGCTAATTTCATGTTTGATGCTCAGTATCACAAAGGTGGTTAGCAGTGTGGTGAGAGTCAGCTTTCAATATTAGAACTAGCAGATGTCCTCACATGTAATAAAAGCAGGACTTAACTGCCATGTGCTACACATCTAATATAAAACTTTTACAGTGACTACAGATTATGGTAGCTGAGACTTTTAAGCTCTCAAGCAACCTGGAAGTGACACATCAACCTTATTTAAGAGCCATGAAAAAGATGCAGAGGTTGCTTTGCTTGTCCTTGAAATGCAGTCAGCTCTGGGGAGAAGTGTCTAACCACAGAGTGTGATGTTCTACTGCCCCAGATTTCCAGTCCAAGCCCTTATGAGCTGGTTCCATAGCAAATGTGTTTCTTCTCACTTGTCATCAGCTTTTGTGAATGCAGGGAGAGGAAAACTCATAATAGGGAAGCTCTCTGCCCAGGGCCTGGACTATGTAATTTTAATTGTGGCTGGCATTGTTGCACTGACTTCATAATTTGTGGCCTCTGTCTCTGAACTACATTTTAGGAGCTCTGTGACTGACTGAAAACCTCAGTGGGATTTTCAGAAATATTCTGGCGTAATGTTGAACCTGTCCTATTCTAGCAGGAGCTATCCCAGAGTTTCAAAAGAAATAGAATTAGCTCTATACAGATGTTTTCATTTGTTCATAAATTGTGAGCATTTAGATTTTACATTATGTAAAATTAAAGGTGTGTCAATGAAATTTTTTCTCAATAATGATCCACACTCATAATGCCATCAAAATTCTAAAACATTTATCTTTGTAACATTTGGAAAATCAATGCAAGCTGTAACAAGACTGAAGAGAAAATTATGATCTAATGTCCTGTTTGGAAACAATTTTTATTGTTTGGTTATTATGTATTTAAAGACAATATAGGAAAGCTGTGCAACAGGAAAAAGTCACATGTAACTTGACCTCTTAGATCCTGGTTCAGTGCAGCCATAATGTTTTGTTACTTACCAAAGCATAGAAATTGGTCCAGAGGGAACCATAATGTCCCTCCTTTAATGAAGCCCAAGATTTTAAAAGGTCATCCCACTGAAAGTAGGATACTCCATAGGTTTATCATTTCTGGCAGATCTAACTTATTTTTTAGAGAATTCATCTAGACTCCTCAAGCAAGCTCTGGACAGAGGTTGTCACTCTAAAAATATCACCATACATAACATCCAGCAGACAGTGGAGAGTAATGAAGACCATTTAATATTTTCAATTTTCTGTTATGTATTTGTAAGCTATGCTTATAAGTATATATTTATATTTATTCAATGTATATTGATCTAAGAATGCATGATAGGTAATAGATGTTGATGGAACAGCTAGGAAATAAATAATCAAGATGTGTATTAACTCAGACTATTTTGGTTCATAGATGACTTGACCACTTAAGAAACATTAGAAAAATAATCAGCTTTCCCCAAATCTTACTAACGTATAATAATGATCCAGACTGTATTAGCCCATAAACCACACTGAGCAAAATAACTCTTCTTGAAGGTTCAGCTCTAGTGTTATTTTATGAAATAGTTTATTTGCATATTTTAAATATTTTATTTATTTATCATCATCCATTACTTAGAAAGTTAGGCTGAAGGAATGGATGTTTATGGTACCTAAGGAATGTCACCAGAAATAATAGGATGAGAAAAAGCAATGGGTGAAGGTTGGGAAAAAACCCTTTTAATGGCATCTGAATGGTCTGCCAGGTAGTGTGAAAGCACTGGAACATGTATGTATGGGAAAATGTTGCACTGGCTGAGAGATGGGTTGGATGATTTAATAGACCTTTCTTTGAGATGCAATTTCTGTAACTGGTTGATGCATACACTAGTGTTCAGATATTTGGACTTGTTTCTTGTTTGTCTGGCAAATTGTTTCTTGTGAAAGGTTATAAATTACAATAAATAGACTTTGCAGAAGATGAGCTACATGATATTCTTGGAAAGAGTTTTTCACTTGGTATCCAGACGTTAAAGCCAAAGCAGAAAAAACCCAATAGAGTCCTAATCCCATGGCTTTGCTTGAGCCAGTGCTAGGATGGTGCACTGCCATAAAAAATATTTACATTGAATAGAGTTTTCTGTATTCTAACAGCAATTTAGGATAGAAAGGATAAAACAGAGAAACAAGTGTTATTTGCTTAGAGGAATATTTTCCTTCTGATTTTGCAACAAAGAATTCACTGCTAGGGGTGGAGGGAAGGACAGAGGAAAAAAGGGAAAGCAAGCATTTATGAAAATGTTGGTGTAGTTATAATTAGATCCATTTTAGAACCAAAAGTTTTATGCAGAAACTGACAGAAGGATACACAATAATTATAGTTTGCTGACAAGCTGAATAGAGTTTCCTTTTTTTATCTTATGGTTTTAGGAAACCAAACTGTAAATAAATATGCAGTTTGACAGATTGTAATTGCAATCAGCAAGGCGTCTTTTCATTTAATCAGATAGTGTTATTAAAATGGGGTTACAATTAAACATTTTATAGTGTGACGTAGAACTCTATTAAAATTCTCCAGCAAACAGTAATTATCATTCGATGCTTCTGCAACCGATTTCCATTTGCAGAAACATTATTGGTTGTGACCTTCCAGTGGTTAGGTCTCAGTTTGCTCTTCTCTTCCTACTTTGATACATGATATTAAGTATTCTCTTTTTTTTACCTCACTGAGAAGCTTAAAACATTAATTTTGCATTATTTTATTATATTATTTTTTTACCCTTGTTAAAACTGCATGACGCAGGCCAAAGCAGGTTTGCACCAGAGGAAATGTGGAATTACCTAAGCATGAATATTCATAATTTTGAATATTGTAATTTTGATCAACTCTGAATGTGTGGAAAACTGTTTTTTGTTCCCATAGTTTTGAGAAGCTACGTAGAAAATGTGAAGTCAGAAGTGGTTCAGTATTCTGCCTTTTAAGACTTTTTCAGGCTGTAACTTCTCTCTGATATCAGCACACTCTAAGAAGTAGAAAAGAGCAAGAAGAATCATTAGGAGACACAAATTTTGGGTCTTTCTTCAGGTGCATGTAACCACACTAATAAAACTCCACACAGAAAATATTTGGAGTGAAGGGAAGGAGTGATTTGCATTAGCAAAGAGTGAAAGTCTTTGAAAATGAGACAGCAAAGCCACTGCTCCATTTACTCTGGGGGATATTTTTGGAGGAAACATCAGTGGTTTGAGGAAAGCCAACGTTTTCCTTAGTGCAAAATAATTAGGCAGTGGTATAAAACATATATTCTTGGTTCTTGTCACTAGTAGTTGACAAAGATAAAATAAGAAGGGAAAGAGAAGAAAAATAAAGTAAGAAAAGTCAAATGTGCTTTCTTTTGGTGAAAAGTGAAGTTGTATGAATACTTGAGTAAAAGAAAAAAGGAAAGAATTTGTTCTGAAATACTATGTATTTAACTTTGCATTATCCTTGACTTGGAACCTCTTTATCTTACTTTTCCTGTTTTGACTGTGTGTTGGTTTCCTCCTGTGCTTACAAGTACAATCACTGCAGAATAGGCTGATGCAGTCTCTGACTCCTTACTGCATAAATTCTCCTCTCTTCATTCGTGTGCACATATGCTTTTTCCTCTAAATCATTTTCCTAAGGTACAGCTTTCAAAAGGTTTGTCAGAGACAGAGGTCTTCCACCTTCACATCCTGTGGTTAAAGAATTTTATTGCCAAAACACTCAGAAATCCAGTGGTCACATAAAAGTACAGCAGATTAACAAAGAAAATGTTTAATTGCACCTCAACCACTTCTGATAGGATAAGCAAAAGGGTTGGCTTTGCTCTTCCTTTCCAACATCAAAACAAACAGGGCTATAAGAGTTCCCTGTCTGGTCCTCCCTGGACAACACAGAACTACTGCCTGTGCAGTTTGAGGTCACCAGCCTCTGCTAGGTCGTAAATGATCAAGGAAGAGAACTTAAAATACTGCTTGTCACTGAGCTTTTCCAATGACAAACCCACACATGTAAATAGGGAAGTGGCATTAAAAAGTGCATTAAAAAAAAAAAGGTACACTATATTGTCCCCTAGTTCTAGACTGCAATTTTCCCTAACATAAAGGAAACATATATCTGTGTCTAATGTTCAAAACAAGGAAAAACTAATCCACATCTGACCTACATGTAGTAGCTTTTTTAAGAGCAAATCACATGGTGTATATAGGTGTGATGGAGAAGATAATCAGGATAAGAAATGCAGGTTGAACCCAAAGAAACTCATCCATCTTAGGGTTTTGTAGGGCTATACATCATTGACACTATCAGAGCACTATATCTTACCTTATAATGTCTTCACTACATATTTGAAAAATTCAGGTCTAATTGTGAAATTGTGCTCATACCAGAGCTCCCTTGACTGGTATAAAGAGGTATTTCTCAAAAGGAGGAAAGGCCCACAGCAATAAGGTGGCATATGTACATAATATTGGACATTTGCATTCAGCAAAAACCTGAGGTTTACCTTAAATAATGCAGAGAGAGAGATGCCTGGTCCAGTACACATCTGTCTTTGAATGTCATGTGTTTTAAAAATATGGAAGTTGCACAGGTTACGTGGTTTCTTCATCGTGGTTTTTTGCATTTTCAGTTGTGTGCTATATATTCACATATCACTCTGTGTTACTATCAAGCCTGTTTGATTACTTTCAATTTTTGCCATAAGATTTTGTCACTCTTGCTGAAAATTTTAAGGCGTTTTCCTCCAGACTCATTTTCTTTTCTCCCCCCTCAGATTTATTTACTACCTTTAGAAGTAGAAAAGTCCAATTTCAATCATGTTAGAAATAGCTCATTTTAGACAAGTACGTGCTGCTCTGCTTACAAAACATATATGAGTGGAATATGCAATTACCACAACTCAGTTTCCTGCCACAGAAACATTTCAGCATTATAGCATTACAGAAATAGAATGACATGCATAATGAAAGATTTCAAGATTCACCCAAGGCATTTATTCTCTTCACCTTAATGTTCTCAGCAGTAGCAGAGTATCCATTAAAAGGTACGATGAATTATGGTTGCTTAGCAACCGCGGGGAGCTTGTAACAGCACCAAAGAATGAAATGGCTGGTTGATAAAATGAATTTTCTCTGAGCATTAGCCTGTTGAAACTGCCTTTTCTTGTGGAACATAAAGTGCATTTATTTGTCTCATGCATTTTTTATTAGAAAATTATTTGAGTTCCAGAGACTTGAATCGTTTTGCTACAGGAGATGTTTGATTTTAATGCGTTGTACTAAAATAAGTAATAAAAGACATTTTCTTCAAAGTAAAGACACCAAGGAAACCTAGGTAGGTCCTTTTGAAGTTGGGAATAAAATCTTATATAAGGTATGTCATTACTCATTTCTAATTAAGAATGATATTAGCTGGGACTTAAACTTCAATTTTACCTTTGAGGGAAAGTTTGAGACAGTTAGGCGATGTGCAGTGACAAAAAGGAGAGGTTTGGAATTGGTCTCATGGATTCATCATGAGTGAAGTAAGTTTCCTTCCCTCTTCCCAGATGGTATGGTAGTCATGTCTCAGAGAAGGTCAGAAGTGGTTCTACATTCATATCTAGCATTCACTACTTATTTCAGTGCTAAAAATATGTGCTCATCACAGGCTCCCATCCAACAGTGAGGAGATGCTTCACTCTTCCCTGAGACTATCTGGGCATTCAACAGCAGTCAGAGTTGTAGGAGCATTTTTGGCAGAAAAATGTTTTGTTGGAAAATGCCAGAACAGTGAAACCAGAGTTGAGGCAAGGGGGAAATATCGGTTGCATTTAATCTTTTATTGCCAATATTTTCTGAGAATCAAGTCTGCATGGTCAGGACATGAGACAAGGGAGATCAAAAGAGAGTGAGACCTGCCCGTTCTAAAATATCCAAAACATCTGACTGGATGTATGAGACCAAATCTTGGGCTTCTACCAGCATTATTTAGATGAAGAGCTTAACCTTTTGGTTTTGTACTGCATAAAAACGCCCAAATGATTAGTTATTATCATTTAATAATTTAGTCTTTCCTGTGAGACTCAAGACAATGTCATAATTACTTTTACACAATTTAATAAAGGTCTTTCAAAAGGCTTCAGATTTTTTTTACTGTTGAAAATAGTTCTGTTAACTCCAGTGTGAACACCTGAGTGAGAAGAGGCCATAACCCTGCTCCTGCATGGTGAATCAGTAGATTGTGGCCTGGTGAGAGTGTCCTGAGCTCTCTGTGAGTCCTTGGTGCAATCTGGACTCGCTTTTGACTCCTATGGCAACCCAGACGAGGTTGTGTGGGTGCAGATTGCATGGTGAGTCCAGGGGGCAGCCGAGAGGAATATCTGGGAAGCTGGGGCTGTGGAGAAGGCCTTCTTGTCTTAGAAGTGTATCTCTAATTCTGGACTGAGGCTAGAGTAAGAAAGCAAATCAAAAAATCAGGATGAGATGACTCATTTATTTCGAACCTACCTGTCCAGAAAGAATCAGTGTGAGACAGCACTGAAAAAATTGAAGAGTCTTGCAGGGAGCTGCCTTGTCATGGAAATTTTCGACCTGTATTTCTGTCTCCATATGGATTCTGGAAATGCTGCTGAGAGTGCTGCTATCAACTGCTCTTGGGAAAGGATGGAACTATCGCAGTTAACATGATAGCAAACGTTGGCAGCCTAACAAAAGATTTTCGTTATGTTGACAACATGGCAACATTTTTTACAGAGTGTTTTTTACTGCAAATTAAATGCCCTACAGACAGTGATAACCTTTTTGGACTAAAATATAATTCTGCTCAAGTGAAAATGAAAGGAAACTGATATTAAGCAGTAAGATCTTGCCTCTTTAAAGTATGTGCTAATAATCAAACATTAAAAGTGAAACTCCGGTCATCTACAAAGGTGCAAATTAAAATTCCAGAGAGAGAGCTTGACTGATTTGTTTAACAAAGAGTTTAATACAGCACAATCCCACTTGAACATAAAACTATTACACTCACAATAATCCTGTCTAGCTGTTGGGAGATCCAAATTAAAACTCTCACTGATATTTGCTTAAATCTCATAAATTGCACAGAATTAGAGCATATTGAAGTTGTGTATTTACTGTGATCTTACTGTCTAATAGGTTTTTAACAATTTAAAATGATGACTGAAAATAAGTATTTTCCCCTCAGATGATTCAAGTAGTGTATATTTTATTCCTGTATTCTAATTTAATACCCACTTGTTTATTAACTTACTAGTGTCAACATGACAAGGCTGTATTGAATGCAGACTAAATGTTCCACTTAAACAGATAATTTATTTTCTTATTAGTATTAAGGTGCTATGAGAAGATTATTCAGCTGAAGTTGGTGGATTAATACTACTTCTCAAGGAGATATTTTCATGCTCATTTACTATGTTCCATTGTTTCTATTCATATGTATAGAAGAACAGATGTTTGTTTCTTTTCCATTTGTGATTCCAGTGATTTAGTAGCAGTATTACTTTCTGTGTTCTGTTCCACTCCTTAGTACCCTCTGGAGGATTTAATTTATGGATTTTTTTTTGTTGTTGTTGTTCTTATGGAAGTCTCAAAATGGTATGAACACATGAAATTCACAGCAGTTTAGGAAAGGAATTGAAGTCCTCCTGAACCTCTCAAATGACTGCCAAGTATTGCAGAATTAGAATTGGTGACCTCTTTTCTCCAGCCCAGCTGCAGTGACATATTCAAGTCTTTTAAGTCAAGTGGGCAAGTAGAGGTTTTAAATTTGTTCCTATCAGTAAGATTCCCCATATTTCAATTAGGACACATTGCAAATACTGACTTAGAAGAAAAGGAGAATAAATTGAGAGTGATAAAGGTAAAATATAATAAATTAGTAGCTTCAGATAGCCACTGCTTTTTCCAGGTTTTGCTAGTATGATAAAAATAATCTTGGCATTCACAGTGCAGTCCTTCCTATGTGAGATGGATCTAATAAAACAAGAATGTGTTCACACCCACCTAAGAAGTAATCATTATTCATGCTTTGTGGAAAAAGGTAGAATTCCAGGTCTGCAGTTCTGGCTCACAGCTACATTATATAAGGAATTATATTAGTGTTATTTATGAAAATATACAGTTGTGCTAGCTGGAGAACATAGAGTCAATCCTGTCTGATGTTGCACATTAGCAAGAATTATTGAACGAGGAACTAGCCACTGTTGCAGTACAGTAGTGAGCAAAGTTAAAGGAGTAGGGAAGGCTGATTTTATGAAATGCCCAAACATAAACGGCACCAAAATAGGACTCAAAGTATACATTCATGTGTGAATATAGCTGTAACCACAAAACTGTTGCCATGCTTTGGCTGTGGGCCTCTTCCAAAAGAACTTGTTATATCAGAGCAACACGCCTAATGCATTTTTTTGCATGAATATAATAAAATCAGGATGTGATTTGACCAAATGCACTGACATAACCACTGCATACATTTATGTGAATCCGTCAAATGTGAAGCATGTTGCATAAGAGCACTCTATTTCTTACAGCTCCCTGAATAAATAATGTACATAATCCTCCTCAGAAACAAAGTCAATAATGAGCTGTCTGGTTACATGTACTTTTGTATGACTTCTGGTTAACTCAAAAGCCCCAAATATGAGATACAGAGCTCTAGACTATGGTGTGGGTTTGAGATGCTCTCTAGGGAATCTTTATCTGCATATAAGGTCTTTTTTAATATGTGACAGTTTTATATCAAGGATAATGATCTTTATATAATAAGTAGTCTAAATACAGTTATACGCATCTTGAGTGAATATGGTTTATTTGGTAGAACTGTTTCATAGATCAAATTTTGAGATATGTTTTTAGTGGCTACATTAAATAGGATATTTTTGCTGATTTCTGGTATGCAATGTATCTGCTGCTTAAAGTGGAATGCATGTCACTGGTTTTGCTGTTGACACATGCTGCAGTCTGTTGGGAGTGTCATAGCCAAGAAAACCACCTTGTGATATTCTTCTCATTTTGCACAGACATGCCAAGAAATGCTGCTTTGCTGCATTACCAACCAGAAAACGTTGGTAAATTCTGGGCAGTGACCAGAGAGGCAGCTAATACATTCTTATGTTCTCACTAGGAAATGGAGAATCCTTAGAAATTTTTCTCCAGTGCAATTCTTGAAAATGTGTATGCTGATTCAGGGTCTTAATGCCTCCAGTTTTAGCCAGAGACAACTTTCTCCTATCGCCTTTACGATTGCTATTTAAGTTTATGCCAAGTCCTTTAAAATATTGGCTAAAACGACTAGCTTATTTAGCCCTCAGAAGGAGACATATGGTAAAACAAAATGTCAAGCTTGGTTCAGAGTATGTGTCAAAAACTAACATAATGGCCAGCAGCAGAGAGGGAAAAAAAAGGCGAAGGAAAAGCCCATGTGAGGTTTTGAAAAGCAGCTATTCCAAAACACAGAAAGTAGTTGTGTATGGCATAATGTCCATTTACCTAGGGAGGTATTTCATTTCCTTTTAAAATTGGACTGTATTTTCATTTTTCAGCCTAGTATCAGTCTGTATATATTGTGTGCACACAAATTTTTCTGCATGAGTTTCTTAGTTGCCCAAACAGTTAAATGTGTCATTTCGGGTAGTTCGATGGACATCCAGCTACTAGGAAATGTAAATCATAGTATTCATCAGTACTTATTCATGTGCATGCAGAGTAGGAGAGTATCACAGTCAAATATAAATTTACAAGTTTAATGATTGATGTAAATTCTGCCTTCATACTGACATTACCGTCAACGATAATGTGTGTACATATCTGAAAGGAGAGATGATTCCTTGGGTGTTAGTATAGAAGATCAAGTAAAAATCTGTCAGTTCCAGTTAAAGATGGAAAAAATAATGAAGACTGTTTAGTGTTAGTATGAAAGAAGGAATATGAGGTTTTTCATGCCTGATTTCCCAGCCCTGAACCTTCAGTTTTCTGAGCATATGCAATCAGAAAAGGCACCTTTAGCTGAAAAATTGTGTTAAGATCTTTTCAGAACAGATGTTTATCTCCATCTTTAGGGTTATTGCCTACTGCACTAAGTACAGAATGGAGACATGATGACTCTGCTGAACTGCTGAAGGATCCTTCAGAGAAGTTCTCATGCTTCCTTTGCATTTCTGTGCAATTCACATAGTTCCTCTGACAGGGTCGCAGCCCCAACTACAGACAGGTTAAAGTGAACGATGGAAGAAGAGATCAGATTGAGGATTTAATGACTGACACAGCAGGCTACTCCTGTGCCTTCTGGGTAATGATTTAAATCCTGTAAAAATATTTGGAAAGGTTTGCAATGCTTCTGATGGACTTAGAGTCAGACCTTTGTTATAGAGCACATAACTCCACAGCATAGAGGTGTTATCTTGGTTTTTACTTTTGCTTGAGAAATTTCTGTCTGTGCCTCTGTTTCTCTGTCTGAAATGGGGGAAAAAGATATTTATCCACATTACCAACACATAGTGTTTGAAGGATGCAGTAAAATAGAGTGGTGGGATTCAAAATGTTGTATGTAAAAAGTCTTTTGTACTTTAAAATCCTGTATTACGGATCCCTTGTACAAATAAATTATCTGCTTTGCTTTTCTCATTGTGAAGTTAATGCATTTCCTTAATCTTATACCTGGTGGGGTTTTTTTTTATTAGAGAAAGCAGAAGCTATTCTGCTTCTGTATTCTTCCTCAATGTAGAATTTGAGTTGAAGGATTACATTTATTCTATCTGAGTGTGGGAAAAAAAACACACCACCAAACAATACAGATATTATAAAAAAACTCATAAATTTGTGTCAGTCTCTGCTTCCCAGGTCTTAATCGAGGATTTCTCATCTTCATTCATTGTCAGTTTTTCCAGAGCAGATTGAGATAAATGTCTTTTATCACCCAACAACTGCAGGTGCACATTCCACTTTGAGGAGGTGGTGGTAAGTGTCTGTATTAGATAGACAGAGTATAAAGGGCCAAAATTTTCCCCTATGGAGAGAATGGGCTATAAAAGCAAGCAAGAATTTATGTTGTGTCTTTGTGTATCTGCAATGTTGTGTCCTGATGTATGCCTATGCACTTCTGCTCGTGGGCCATCTCTCCTTTCCTTAGCCTGAATGTGATATCCAGAGAATACTCCTCAAGAGGTGTGCTGGGTTAGGACAGCATGACCAAAGTCCTCCTGGTTACTGGCATGATTCAAGAAGTGGGGCTGCAGGTTTACGGGGGCAGCAGTAAGGAGCACATGGTGGTTAAAAAATGCCTGGGAAATGTGGAGATCCTTCAAATTGCTTCATGAAGGAGTAGTATAGTGGTGGCCTGCAGGGGAGCACTCTGAGCAGCTGGAAGGTTGTCCAAAATCCTGTAAACCAGGCTCATTCCTGATGCCAGGAGATGTTGTCTTTTCACCTAGCTCTTCATATATATGTTTGCTGGAGGAAGTAAACTCTACTCTCAGATCTAGGGAAATCATTTGCAGTTCTTGAGTCCATAATTTTAGATTTTATCCTGATGGTAGCATTTGCCTGGACCCCAGAAAACTACAATAAGTAGCATGCATCAGATGTTGTCCTTCTTTGATTTAGATTTTCTAAGATCCTGATAACACGAGTTTTACATGGATGAGGATGGAGAGGCATTTAATGTCTTTGCTTCCTATTAGTTTAACTGAAGAGTTTTCAACCTTAGTCCATAGAAGAACTTTTATTTTGACATGAGAATAATTTATTTATTGTCTTGATTTTTGGAAGGCATTTGTGCATTGAGCCAAATTGTTGTCTATTTTGCCACTGGGTTTTTTCCTGGCATGAATAAAGGTACTTTTGTGAAGATTTTATAAGTCACATGGTGAGACCTGTGCCCATTCTTCAGTCCCTGTATGTTTTTACAAGCCCACTAAACCATCCACTCCTGACTGGAGGACCAGTCCAGTAGCAGGAATTGAGAACAGCCACAGACTTATTTGTAAACATAATATTTGTAAACATTTGCTTAACATAAGCAAAGTGCCAAGAGGAAAGTTTGTTTTGGTAGAATTTTATCTGGATGTAGCAGCAGCACCGAGTTAGGCAAATTTTGGCTAGTGCTCCTGCCAGATAGAAACTGGTGTGATTAGCACTACTTTAATAATTCTAAAGGTAGCCTGGCCAGCAAGTTATGTGCCATGTCTTGAACGGGTGAAAATTCTCATTATGCGCTATTGAGCTTGTGTTGGCCACTAGTAGTTGTTCTGTTCTGTGCCAATTTATGCTTATCAAGTATTAAAGTACTGCCTTGACTTGGGACAGCTCAAGGAGTCTTTGTGAGATGTAATTTCATAACCATGTAAAAGACCTGGGGTTTGTTCCAAAACATACACATCAACTGAATCCAACTGGAACCAGCTAAACATTTTCTACTGGTATTTCTAATAGAGATTCTCTCATTTTTAGAAGTTTTTAAGGATATTTTCATGACTTTTTTAAAACTTCTGTGCTGGTTACTTAGTTGATGATTTCTTTGTTAACATGTGCAAGTGTTCATTTATACTTCTGGCATCCTTATTTTACCATTTGCCTCTGTGGAGGAAAAGCTTTTTAAAATACACCAGAGAAATGTTAAGTAAGAGCAAAATGATCATATTTTAAGGTTATATTTTCTGATTCTTACCGAGTGCTTACTTGGGATGAAATTGTCAGTGGGATGTTTTAATTCTACCCATCCATGTTGGCTGGTCTGAGAGCTCCATTTTGTGTGAAATGGCATTTTTAATTTGCAATTAAAAAATCCCCCAGCCTTCTGTAAGTTTGACTACATGCCCACCCCTCTCTTTCTGCATTCAGAGTAACCTGTCATCCTCCTGTGGGGGATTTCTTACAAATTAAAGAAAGGAGAATTGGCCTGTAGAGATTCCACTGTAAATACAGGAAGAGAAATTATCTTATAACATTAGTGCTGTTAACTATACTATTCAAAGCTATTCAGATCACCTTGTTCTTTTTCTTGCAGGCATTCTTATTTCCAAAGTACTTCTACCCATAATGATACCCTAAGAGAGCCAGATAAGTTAGATAGAAGTACAACTCCTCCCATTTCAGACTGCAAACACAAAATTGAGCTTGTAAACACACAGACCTGGCCTTTTGAATATCTGGTCCTAAATGTTTCATGGCCCTTATGCAATGCACCCTTATAATTGAATTACAGAGAGAGGATAACATGTTATTGTGTTGTCTTCTGTAGGGTTCACAATAATTCTTATCATGTATTTCCAGAAGACGTTATTTTATTTTATTCTTGGTATTACAGACAAGCCTTTAATGTATTTAGTCTGGGAGGCCTCCTTGTATAAGAGCTACTTGCTCAAGCAAGGACTGTTCAAATGGGTAAAGACAAATCACTTGGGGCTTATTTCTGACACTTAAGTACAATATTGTGCAAGGAGAAGGAAACAAAGTGGAAATGGCTTTTCATGGAAGCTCAGAGCCATGGTGGCATTTGTGTCTGTCCAAGTGCTGTCTTTACTCTCCACCACCCGTGTGGAAGGAGCAGCAGGACCACTTGTGTCTCTCCCAGCCCATCTTTGTCACCCTGTGCAAGGTCCCAGAGGGAAAGAGAGCAGTGCCTGTGCCTCTCCAGATGATGGGGCTGTGCCTTGTCCTGTGTGGCAGTGGGTTTTTCCACACACCCCCCACGCTGGGTGGCCGTGCAGCGCTCACGGCAGGCAGCACCAGGAAAGAACACGAGGGGCCAGCCCAGCACAGCCCCTTGGGAGCCAGGCTGTGTGAGGTGGCCAAGGGGGGCCCTGGGCACGTACCCTGTTTAACACAGGGGGCCTTTAGCATGACTGCAGCGATGTTACAGAGGAACCTGTGAGACTGAGTGTTGGACTTAACGTGAAGTTTGCTGAATACCATGAATAAATTGTTCAGTGTTGGATGGGTAGTAATTAAAAGCATATGTGAAAGTGAAAAATTTTGGAGTTGCATATTGATAGGTCTGAGCTGTAGTTAAGCTACTTAAGTAGTAACTAGAAGTAGTGTATGTGATATAGTAAAAGATTTGCATAACATAAACATTGTGAGTATCAAGTTGTGGCCCATATACTTCCTGTGATATTATCATTGCTAATCTTATGGCATAGAGCTGCATGCCTGACAAGCTACTTATACATTTTAATAAACTCTTATTACACAGGCACCCGTGCAGAGTAACCATAGTTACACACACAGTATCTTTCTTCTGGTTAAAGTAAACACAAATATAATCACTGGGGTAAGTACTGGAGCTTTGTGGGTTAAGAGTTTGCTGCCAGCAGTGAATAAAAGGAATGTATCCAGCAGTTCAAAGTAAAATTCACTCAGCCTTTTATGAAGATTGAAACATGCTTTTAAAGTAAATCCTTACAGTGATTTGTTTTATTTTTGTCTTTGTGATATGATTACTTTGAGTCATCACCATTTTTGTTAGAGAACCTGAAAAAAAAATCTTTAGTACCAGTCTCATCATCTCCGTAGAGTAGCTTGACAGTCCATTCTAATGCATTTTAACCAACTTATAAATCATTTTCTGGAGGCTAATGATTTATTACTGCTGTAATGAACTTCAGAGGCATCAATACATTAGTATCCACTTTGAAAAAAAGCCATTGTCAAGTCCTATTGGAATGATGATCAGTTTACTATTGTTATTAATGACCCTGATCAACTCTTTGAATCTATGGATAACCCTGTTAGATGACAGAGGTCTTTGATCTGGGCAAAAATCAATGCATATGTAAAATAAAATTACGTGGCTTTCTGGACCTTTTATCAGTGCCTATGTTCCCATTGTCTGCAAAGATTCAGAACGACTCATAATTTCACCAAATCTGAAGTAGTTCTGGAATAAGAATCCCTTGAAATACTTTATATTCAAAGTTAGGCAATGTCACAGTTCTAGGAGAGACTGCTTGTTGCTTTTTTTCCCTAAACACTTTCCATGTGTGGATATGCTCTGGCTACTTAATAGACATGTGATGTCTCAAATGGAATTCTCATTGCTGTATCCTGTATTTCATTCCTGTGATGGAAGGAGTCTGTAATACAGGGAAGTTATACATTACAGACTGTATGTACCAAGTCCAGGTCCTCAAGTTTCTGAAGTATAGTGCTTTTTCTCTTTCTTTTTGAAATAGATAATAGACCCCAGTGGCTTGACCAAAATAGTAATTACAATGTTAAGGGTTTTTTTCAATGTTCAGAGATGTCAGAAATTTGACCTTTGAGGCTTTTAAACCTGACCTTGTTGCTTCTTTCCATTCATTAAGCTACAACCTTTGCTCTCTTGTCATAAAAGATAAATGAAGATTCACACAATCTTTATTTAAGAGAAGATTTATTGTTTACATTAATGTAGATTAAGTAGGAGCAAACCAATTATTTATTGTGCCAATCATGTCTTCTTGAACTTTAAGTTAGTTATCACAGTTCTATAATTACCATTTCCAAATGTTCATTGCAAACTGAAAGCATTAATAGATTTTGTAAATGTCTTTGAATATGTTATTTTGTATGAATATGTGGAAGATTATATCTAAACTCTCATGTAATGATCTAGAGAAAGAAATTAAATTTCAAAATTCAGTAGGCAAAAATGTAGTCTTCATACACATAACATTGTCTTAAAATTATTCTTTTGTTCAGTATATCCTGCTCTGGAAGAAAACGTAGAATTATCTGTTGCCAAAGGAGTACATTTGTTGACAAATTAAAAACTAGGGAAATTTTAATAACTTAGGAGTTGTTCAAATGCATCTTTTTGCTTATACAGCTTTTGGTGAGGAAATGGATAGGCAAGACCCTATTGATGAGAATTTGTACACTGAGGTAGAAACCTGGGTTTTGTTACTGGGTTTGGTTTCATTTTCAGTTTTGTGAATGTTTCCATCTGAAAGGAATTTGTTTGAAATTGCACATTTAATGCTAAATTATAACTAACGCCATGGATTCACAAAGTGTCAGGAAGAAAAGAGGCAAGAATACCCTCTAGCATGTGTGCTACCACATCCCCTGAGGTCTGGCTGAATCCAGCATAAATGTTTTTTCAGATGTCTCAAGGGAAGGATGTATTGCACCCCCAGGAGCAATCACGTCTCTCCTTGCTTCAGGCATGATATGCCAGAGGCAGACATGATGGTTCTGGAAACGTGGGGAAAATCTTGCTCTTCCACCATTCATGTGCACCATGACCATGGAGTTGCTCACTTTCACTGAGAAGCTCGGCGGTAACCAGATGATGGTTTCACTTCTAGCATCTAAAATGTGCTGTAATGTGTGAAGTCTATGTGAAATACTCCAAAGAGGCAGGAAATCAGCTTTGGACGTACAAGATGGTGAGAATAGTGCTGCTTTAAAGCAGAATTCTGGAGATGGGCACTAATGACAGCAGCTCGGAGTCCAAAACACAAGGGTTCATTTTGCAGAACATTTTAGACTAATATTAAAGCTAAGCAAAACCTATGCAACAGTGGAAATCAATGTGTACATTTAAATGTGCGTTATGTTGGAGGATCATCCTGTTATGTTGTAGCATAGCAGTTCATACATTTCTGATCCTGACTTTTTGAGGCCTTGGGAGCCAAAGTATAGCTTAGCTCCTTGATTCATATGCAGTTCAGTGAGGCTTTGCTTCTTAAGCATGTCAGATGAGATCAAGCTTTGCAAATGCTCACAAGTTAACTAGACAGACCTGCCATCTCAGAGCTACGCTGGAAAATAACCCAAAGCCTTGTGTCATGTATCCACACCTCTGAGAAGGACACATGGCTAGATTGTTCAGGTCAGCCTACACACTGCAATTTGGGAGGAACCAATTAGGTAACAGTGGGATAGCAATTAGGAATAGCTGCTTCATTCAGCAGTTTTTAGAAGGCTAAGTAGCATGGCAGTCATTTCAGTGAACATCTGCTACATAAATTAAATAGTTTCCAAGAGTTATCACAGAAATTGAAAGCTGTGTTCTAATTCCACTTAGTGTATTTACTGTTATTCTTAGAGTAAGTGGGAGCTAAAGTATACAGAAGTCTTTCTTTAAAATGTAAACCTATATCATACTTGCTGAATTATTTGTTAAAGACAAGGTTTAATTTAGTTATTAAACATTTTTTCCTTACATTTAGGATGAGATATAGTTGAATCATCTGTCATCTAACCATCAATATATATTATTCTGTACATAACTTGTTTTTAAATGCTCTCTGGTGCTGATGATCTCCCTTATTTAATTACATTAGGTACTGAAATATATTGATTTCTCCCATGGGAAAACACTATAACTTTGTTGTTACAAAAACTGAATTCAGAGAATGTATATTTAAAGTACTTGTTCTGCTTCTTTAAAAAAGTGCATTTACTTCTCTGTGTGGGAGAATGCTTTGCATTTCTCCAATATGGTTAGGAAAACAAGATGACCACGAGATAGCTTACAAATAACTCCTTAAGATTGGTATTTCTAAATACATAATAAACTACAGCCCTGGTTTATATCCAGTCAGTGTCAAAAGAAGGAAAAAAATGCTGGTTTTCTTCTGTTCCTGAATCAGAATCTCTCTGCTAAAAACCACCACAGACTACTCAAAAGAACCATCCTCAGATACAGGACTACCTGATTTCATCTTTTTTCTGCAGATTCTGTAAGTTCCTTCCAGGGGAAAGGGAGGATTTCCCGTTGTACTTTCTACAATATTAATTACAGCATCTGGATTTGCTAGAGGCAATAACGGAAAGATATCTCTTGTTAAATTGTTGACAGTAAAACCAGAACATTTTCTTTAAAGTCAGTAAAGATTTTCACAGTAGTTGCCAGCTACAGTGGCCCAGTCAGACTTTAAAGATTATCACATGTGACAACCACTGAGTAAGTGTAGAAATTGCTTATAACACTGCAATAAAGAGATGCTCTGATGATTCAGAATTTTAATCTACATATTCTAAAATTTCAGTCTTAGAATGCTGCCATAATTTTAGTGTTAGTAAACAGCATGGAATGAGGCATAGGGGAGAAAAGCATTAAAGCAAAATAATTAGGAAATGAGATAAAGCTAAAAAGCATGGTTTGTATGTGGGTACAACTACTCACCTATATTTCAACTGGGGGAATGAAAATTATCCAATGAATTTTAACACTTTGTAGAGTTCTTGTTTGCCCTTTGAGCGTGTTTTTGTTTTTTGGTTTTTTTTTTGCTAGTCCTGAAATTACAGAATTAATTTCAAGCTGAAAAATTTGAGCATCTCATTGATATCATCCAAAAGTACTTCTAATGTGATCAGTCTACCAACATTGTTTGCAAACATATCAAGATTAATCAGTTACAAATCTGCTATCTTTTTCTAAAATTAAGGAAAGCATTTGGGATGCAAGGACAGCTTGTCAGACTCCAGACTGCAACAGATATAGAGGATGTTAGGCCTCAGTGTAAAAGGATGAAGGCACTACTTCTTTGCTTCTTTTCATAACATTGTTTTTTTCTTCTTGTTCTACTTCCTAACTAGCAGTGGTAGTTACATACAAAATATTTTTCATTGAAACATATGATTTAGCATCTGTTATGTTAGACACTGCAAAGTGTACTTATTTTTCAGAATATTATAATACCACTGATACAGTATGATATAAAACAATGCTTATCATTTACCAGTACTCTCAAAACTAAGTTATTTTAGCAATACTTTGAAGAGAGAGAGGTATCATTTGTTTATGAACAGGGATTTGACTGTTTGTTTGTTTGCTTTCTTGCTTGCTTGTATATGTCAGCCCTTATATTTTTTTTTGTGATGGAATGGGATTGGTTTAGGCAGCAGAGAACTTATTTAAGAATTCAGTTTACCATTTCTTAGCAAGATAGAGCCCCACTTACTATCCTATGGTTTTGTTGACTCTACACTCGTGGCAGGAGTGAAAGTTAATAAACTAAAAAGATTAATTTGACTTATCAAGGGGACCAAGTGTTCTGCATATGACCATATCTAAACAATCTCTTTTAAAATCCCACACTTCTTGTGGAAGATGCTGTTTGCTCAACTTGAGAATAAAAGTGGTGCCATAAATGCCAACCTTAAGATGTGCATGTGCACTGTGTAAACGCGCTACAGAATTTTCAAAATAAATATCTAAATTCTCTACATTTAAATACTTTTTTTTAAAGTTTTCAATATCTTTTGTCCTAAATATTTTATACATAGAAATTAAATTTCTTTAAAATTTGCTTTATGAAATATTAGGAGTAATTTTATGCATGGGCTTGATTTTAAGGTTTCCATAATGAGATGTAGTTTTTACGATGTTACAGAAGGCACTTTAAGATCCTTAACTTTCTCTGAGGTGCATATTTTATATTTATTTTGGTACAGCTCTCCTTAAAATCCTGACATGTAAATGTAATGCCAATGCCTTACATACATAATTCTTTTGTAGTTAATGATCAAGGCAAACAGAAGCATCTAGGTATGCTTTTCTTTTATTCGCTTGTCTTCCTAAAAAGCAAAACAAAGCCAAGGTTTTCGTTATTAATATGGTTTTAAGTGTAGCAACAGATGTATAATTTGTTGCAATGCCTTTCAGTCAAATACAGTATGTTTCCTTTATTCTTCAGAGAAGGAGGACACTTGTAAACTCATTCAATTGCTTATCTGTAAACACCACTGGGACCCTGTTTTGGCCTTACATTCATGAGGAGCACGTCTGCTTTTCTCAGATGAAGAGTTAGACACTTAAAATGGCAATTTCACTTACTGAAAATTACACTATACATATGTAGCTTGTCTATCTGAAAATCATTGGGCTTTCTGACTACCAGAAAGGGTATGTTGCATATTGAAAATAGGAGGAGAAAGGATAATTGAAGGAACTTGACCTCTCTAGTTGCATTACTCATATCCTCCTCTTTCAAAATAAAATGTACAAAAAGGCAAATGTATATACTGGAGTTGAATTTTTTCCTTTTTTTCCCCCCATATTCTTCTAATTTACTTATTCCACTAGTTGCTCATGCATCCTTCATCATTCCTTCATTAGTTATTAGTTATTAGTATTGATTAGTCCCAAGATCTGTGTACTAAACCTGGGAAGGTAATTATGAAAATTGCCCATGCAAATTGGGTAAAGGCACACATAAATTACCAGTTAGAGACTTAGCTAGTAGTCTGCTTGCATATTTACCCGAATTGCATTCATAATTGCAGCAATTACGTGAACAGTCATGGATGCAGTTTTGCACACACGGCAAGTACATTTTAAAATTTCTTCATGAAGTGACTAAAATCCTTACATTGCTGAGAAAAGTATGAGAATATAAGGTAGTTACAAAACTCATGATTACTAGTAGAGGATGACCCTATTCTAGGTTATGAATGAACCTTAAAAGAGCTGTACTCATGCCATGTGAAGCTACACACTGGTGGAATGGTAGACTCGTGTGAACAGCTCAGCTAGTATGAAGGCAGACAGTGGCATGAGAACAAGACAAAAGACAGCAGATATGCCTTTGTGTGACTTGGGATGCTCCTCTGTCATGTCATTTTAAGATTATGTGAATTCTAAGCTTTCTAATTGTTAACTAATCTCTTCCATAGCATGTGAGTACTTGCCTGTAGGCTTCCAGGCAGCATAAATGTTTGGCACGTAGATCCCATCTTACATTTGGGTTCATTTTATCCAATTGCACTAATCTGGATTGGACCTGTTAATACTTTGAAAATTAGAACCAAGGCCTCTGCCAACAGATCTGATTTATGATCAGATCAGCAGAAGAATTTGGGGATTTCAGAACAAGCTTGGTGTGCTCACAAGCCTGGGACATCTATGAAGCTCTGTTTTGTGCTGTATGAATTATCATGTTTCATTCCAGATAACAGTAGGTTAGGTGGTCCAAACAGATGTTAGAAGTATAATATGACTAGACCATCATCCCAGAAGGAAAAGAAAGGTGAAATGCATCCTAGAAGTCTTCACATTTTCTATAAAATGAAGCAACTATTAATCCAGA
Source organism: Polioptila caerulea (assembly GCA_013397295.1). Classification (NCBI taxonomy): domain Eukaryota; kingdom Metazoa; phylum Chordata; class Aves; order Passeriformes; family Certhiidae; genus Polioptila; species Polioptila caerulea. The sequence continues at coordinate 664,039 of VYXF01000177.1, forward strand.
CTGAAATGTTTCAACACGTTGATGTGCTTTTGAGGTTATGCTGAGAAAACATCAGGGCCCTTTCTTTGAAATCATCTCTCTGCTCAGCACCACTCTGAATACACAGTGGTTACAGCCTTCTCTAGCTTGAATAATTCCTTCCAAAGCCCAACTTTGTAGGATCTAGGTAATCTGTCATGTTATCATTGTATCCATCACTTTCTTCACCATGAAGTCATCATTTCCAAACCATGAAAGTTCTTGTATTTCAGGGCATCTTTCTTTAATGTCCTGAACCCATGTTCTGTAAATTTATTTATTCACTATTTTCTCCCTTGCAGATAGCAATTGATTCCTCCCTAATTTTCACTAAGAAACTTCTCTGTATTGCAGTGGTTTTCATACACAACAGGTGATTTTCTTTGTTTCTTTTCTACTGTCTGTGATAGGATATGCAAAACAAGTATTATGTCACAACACATTCTTACCAAACACTCCACTATGCTTCCTTGGTATTTAGGAATGGAGTTAAATCATTGTATATATAATCAACAAATATTGCTTTCCCAGGTGTTGGCTGCTGCTCAGCAGTTGAAAGTAAAAATTTGCAGGATGAAGGAAAAAAGGGATTTTTCTCAGCCGAACCAAGGTTGCTTCTTTTTTTAAAAAAAAAATGGGACAATAAGAGCTTCATAATCAAAAAGAATAGACTGAATAATAAGTTTAAAAAGAAATAAGAAGTTGAGATTGGCCAAAATATTTATTTTCTAGAAGTTATGGGTTTTGCTATTTTCTCTAAAGTTATTTTGGTAAGTTGATCAGGCTTTATTAAGTAAGATATCCACATTTAGAAATATCAAACCGGGAAAATAAAGATATATTCTTAATTAAAAATATGATTCCCCAGATTATCTTCAGTCACATGCCAATATAATGGACTTTAAACAAAATAAATTTACTAATTTTCATCTTTTGAGACTGCTGGATATCTGTTCATCTTCTACATACTTGAAAATAAAATAATTGAGATTTTTCCTGTTTCAGAATTATAATATTGGACTTGGCAAGATGCAGATGGATAATTACACTGGAGATGTTAAATAGGTTTTAGAGACAAAATTGTAAATAATACAATACAGAAGAATGATGGACTTATTAGCATATCATTAAATTGCTTTTTCCCTGAGAGCCAAGCATATTTTTCATAGCTTACAAAAAGTGTCTTGCCCAGCAGTAACACATGTGCTTAACATTTGCAAAACCCACAACATTTGACAATGGCATTAAGTTTATATTGCAGAGGAAATTATGACAATACAGTTACAAATATCAGTAAGTTTATCACTTGATAACAAGATCATATGTATGAAAAACAATCTTTTCTGAGTTAAACATTTTCCAGGCCTTTTGTTTCAACTTCCATTAGTTATATCCCTCATGCTGAGAGTTTGCAGGGCTGCAACATAGCAGCAGAAAGATTTGTTAAAAGATTCTTTCACTAATGTAGTTTAAACCATTCAACTAATTTTCAGTCATATAAATTACATTTTTTAAGATTTTTTACTCAATGAAAAGTAGAATCATGTGGGATATGATGTGGTTTTTCCGAGCTTCTGGTATCAGCCAGAAAAGATATCTTTTTCAAGGAAAATTAACTTAGTCCAAAAACTCACAAAATGCACAAACAATACCTGTATGACTGTGGATTTCAGGTGAATGATGGATAATGTGCAGTCATAATTCTGTGCAGTTTAGTGTCAGGGTGGCAGGAAGTTACAGGACGCTTCCACTGGTTTAATGCAACTGCTGCATATGGGAATGTAGGAGTGAGCACAGCACCACAGATCCTTCCCAGGACTGAAATGCCTGGCAAAACAGTTAGCTTAGACAGAGGTGGAATTTATCAATGGGCCTTCAGGGCACTGACCTGAGTCTTCCTTAATCCAGCCATGCCTAAAGTTGCTCATGTTCAGACTGTGCTTTATTATTAATTCTGTAGGAGATTTTGTTGCAGACACAATGCCTTTTGTAAGTCACAACCCCTGACAGGACCCTATGGCTCCAGGAAATAATTCCAAGATGTTCCACATCACAGTGCCCAAGAGGAAGAATATAGAAAATGGCAGACTGGATCTCTGAGTGACTTTGAGTTCAAAAATCCAAGAGAGTGGGATATTGGAGTGGAAACAAGATCCTTTAAATGTTTGTGTGGAACAGCAGGAATGCTCATAGTCTTAATGACGAGGGTAGTGAGATGACTAGAGCGCATAGAAGACTCTGGTTTTAGTCCTTTCTCTGCCTTCTGTGTGACATAAATTTTCATTTGGGGTTCCTTCTGCCCTATATTTCTGTTCAGTGCCTAAACAGGTGGATGATGCTGAAAAGATAGCCTCTCCTCCCTCCCTTGCAAAAATTATTTCAGTGAAGTACCATATTCAAATTAAATCTCATCAAGAGTATTTTAAAAATTCCTTGTTCTAGTTGATGTGCTGCTCCTTTGGGAAGGAATTTGCATTTCTTGTGACCGAGATGAGAGATCAGTTTAGATCATTTAGGGTTTTCCTGTAAGAGATAGGAGACACAAGACACCCCAGTGTTGTACCAACCTTTCAGCTGTCACAGCTGGTTTAGTGTGATTTTCTAACCAGAAGGAATTTTTTGACTCTTCCCACATGGACATAACTATATATTGCTATACATTACATGAAATGTACCCAAGACAAATTTCTTCACTTGATGATAGGGAGAGTTGGCCGGTGTGGTGAGGGTACCCCTGTGTGTTAAAGCAGATACAACAGACAGCATGTGACAGGTGATAGCCACATTGCCCAACTCACAGCAGGAAGATAGTTTGACACTGCTGAGCTGAACACCACAGAAAAAAACCCAGAACAGAACAGAAAAGAGAGTGGGATACAATAGAGCAGAAACCAATGAAGGTTGCAGCAGCCTCACACTGGTGACTCTGCTGTTGCTGGTCAGTCACAGGAGCAAAGTGTTGCAAAGGCAACAGCATCTGCCTGCATCCCCTTTTCCCTCCTGCCCTACTCCAAGCACACTGCTAACATTATTTCCAAAGATCTTGTTTGTATTCCTAGACTTAATCATTTCATGTCCCCTGGATGCCTCTATTCTTATTGTATAAAAGAGGAGGAGACAATATTGTGTCTCTCAGGCATCTTTCTGACTTCATTTCTTTTGATGAAAGGCTATTGATTCAGGTGTGTTTGAGTGAGTCTGTGAATATACTGCTTACTCAGGAGTAAGCATCACTAAAATAAATGTGAAATGCATTATTGTTTTCCTTATGCAAAAATCTGCTTAAATAGAAAATTATTCTTTTGTTATTTACAAAAACAAGGAAACAAAAACAAAAAAATCCAGCAAAACATCAACAAAAAAACCCCAAACAAACAAAACTAGTTTAGTGATAATACTGTTATCAGGAGTTGTGTGGCAGAAAATTTGCCTTGTACCTCCTAGATTCCATTTGTCTGCTGTCAACCTATACCTGCTGTTAAGCATTAGACACTTTAAAAAAGAGAAAAAGATAACACAAATTATTCACCATTAATTCTTTAAAATGAGTCACTATTAAAAGCTTAATTGTTTGCTGAGAGGGTCCAAATTAGTGGACTTTGCAAGATCAAACAAAATTGAAGATATTTGTCCAAATTAAAATGGAAACATGCATCCAGAATATACCAAATGAACATGTATGCTCCCATAATAATAATTTTATTATCTTCAGCTTCCAGGCCAGACTTTTAATTATGACCCTTTATATCAGTGAAAACCATGTATTCAGGATTAAAAACCTATTTCTTTAACTAGTCTAGTTAAAGACTGTGGTTTGATATATTCTATGCTACAACTTTTATAAAAACCAGAGAACACTTCTAATAACACTTTTCTAATTTCATGGTTCAATGCACAGTCAGTAAAGATTTAAATAATTCAGAAAGAAAGCCTATTCTGTTTCTTTATTAGAAGTTTGAGTCAGGCAAATTCTTTGACATTTAATAGGTTTTTAACCCTTTTAATAACTTCTTATAATGAAATTTATTGGAAGTTGTTTTAAATAAAGGGTTATTATATTAGAGTGAATAGCAGTCGGTAGTTTTTTTATGATTAGTTTTGAGACCTTGGCCCTGTGTGACTCAAAGGATATTAAAACATAAAGTAGAAAAGAATGTTAACAGTCACCAAATTAACTGTGTACCAAGAAATATAGAAACTGTATATGACTGCATTTTTGTCATTATGTGATCTTACTATAAAATTTTGCAGTCAAATTTTGAGTATATAATAGCTTTAAAGGGGCTTAAGATCACTTACAGAACTAGTAGTATATAAAACAACCTGAAGTGGTTTAATTTTTAACAGAATGATTTTGAAAAGATTAGTGTAGTAGATTTAATAGGAGTGGGGAGTTTTATTATTTTTCGTTTAGGGTTCTCTTTATGTGTGAGGTTTCTGCTGTTTAATTTTAAGACTGTTTTCCCAATCAACAGAAATTTTGAATGATCCTTTCAATTTATTCTAATAAGGCAGTGGGTGTAGTATATAAAATACTCTTGTGTATAGCACTAGAGTATTCCCCAAATACCCACTTACTTTAAAACTTAGTCCTTCATTATACAGTTTGCTGATACAGAAGAGAACTGTAAAAATGAGATGATGAAAACACACCTCCCCTCCCTCTGTTTGGTGGTGCTTTGCGTTATTCCTTTTAATGTTTTGAAGGGTTCTCTGTGGTCATTTCACTGTAACCTTGGCTCTCATAAAAAATCTTTCTTTAGTACTTGTTGACTTCTAGGTGTGCTAAAACAAGATTTGGTTGCAAATACGATTTCTACTTTATGGAAACAAAGACCCGATGAATTGTGAATCTTTGGGTTTGATCACTCTTTGTTCATGTCAGAACATATGCACCAAGTACCAGTTTTAGTCACTCTTACCAGTAAACACAAACATCCTGTCAGATCTCAGACCTCCAAATATTTGGGTCACTTTTTTGTTTTTCTCTGGTGTATAAATACAGATGTTCAAGTTATCTCAAGTTTTAAGGTCTCTCGTGAAAGAGCATCACCATGATGGAAAACAACAGATGAAACTGCATGGTTTGCTTTTGATTCCCTTGCCATTAATCTAGGATTCTGACCATCAACATGCACTGAACAACCACGAGGTGCCACTGCTTGATCACCTGTATGAACTGAATGAAAGGTGTTTAAAATTGACATTTCTGTGGTTTTAGGCACTCTTTCAAGTTGGAATGCACAGTTGTGTAGAACCATAGAATATCCTGTATTGGAAGGGACCCACAAGGATCATTCAGTCCAAGTCCTGGTCCTGCACAAAACATCCCCAGGAGTCACACCATTTGCCCGAGAGCAATGTCCAAACACATTTTGGACTCTGTCAGGCTTGGTGCAGTGACCATTTCCCTGTGTCATTTGTATGATGAATATTCTTTGCATTTTGTAGCACTAAGAAAAAAAAAAATATTATTAGATCATTTTGGTCTATCAACTGTCTTTATTTTAAATTGTATCATTTCTCAAACACAATCCCCTCTCAGTGTGCCTGTTCTCACGAACTTGGATGGCAACTTTAATGTTGTCTTTTCTTCTCTTTTGAAACCTTTGAATAGAGTATCAAGTGATTATGTAGGAATTAACATCTTTCCTCTCTTTTTTAATGAGCATCTCTGTGTCACTGGAAAACATCTTGCAGATGTGCATTGGCTTATGGTAGAAGACAATTAAAATGCCTGAAATAAAAGCAGTAACATTTCTAAGCAAATTTCACAGCTTTTCAGGGGGTTGGCACAACCAGGGCTAATACTGCATTTTAATGCAGTACTATTTGGGAGCAGAGAAACATTCAGTTTTTATATGATACAGATAGTAGCACAAGTTTCCTGGGAATATAAATTAGAATACAACTATTAACAGAGACCCCTTCTGCCTTCCAAAGAATGTCCAAGATGTCTACATGATGAGTCAGGTGGGTCATGCCAGTGAAGAAAGAAGCCCACTGTGGGTATCTTCATAGATAACACTTAAGATCCCCTGAGATTTTCTCTGAATTTTTTTTTTAATTAATTGATTGACTCATAGCTTCATATAGTCTGAAAAATTATCACTCTCTGACTTACCTTGACCACTCAGACAAGAAGTACAGATCTGTCAGCCCCTTCTGCAGTGTCCATCAAAAATATTCACAAGAACATTCAACTTGTAGAAAACTATGCAAAAATCATTGCAAGACCTGATGGTAGTAACAGTAATAATGTCTGCCATGCCATGATATGAATTTTCTCAGGGTGGTGAGATATGTGGACTTTACTGGCTTCAGAGAGTAATCCCTGTGTATTTCTCCTTATGTTTTAATGTTTTAATCTCCAGTGAATTATCCCCAGTGTTTCTTGCATGTACTTAGACCAGTTGTATTTGCTTCAATCTGTTAAGGCAACCTGTCTTTTTTCTTTCATTTAGTGATGACGTTTATTATAAATGAATCTAAATATGGAGCATCAATTGGGACTTCTACAGCTTTTCAGAGAGATGTCTCACAGTTATCAATTATAACTAGAAAAATGGGAATTATTTTGCTAACATCACATTCCCTTTGAAACTGCCTGTCTAATGCTTCTTAGAAAAAAATTATTTGCTTTCTAAAGCTACAATCTGAGACATTAGTTAAGAATCCTGCAATTTGACTCTTTCTGCATCTTGCATGGGTTAGCCAGCTTGTATCAAAAAGGCTGATAATTCAGTTTGGGGGTTTTTATTGCCATGTGCTGCATTCTGTGAGAGATGAAGGATTCTATCGGAATGCTATGTCGGATGAAAATATCTGTGTTTTGTGGACTTCAGAGCATAATATTTCAAGAAATATGAAGGTTATTGGATATAGTCCAGCGGACAGCAGAAAGAATGATCAGAGGTGTAGAAAACACAGCATACAAACAAAGTCTTTCAATCTTCAGGTTTAGTTGTTTAGTCTAAAGAAGAAAAAACCGCAAGGAAATTCATAATAGCCCTCCTAGTGTGTACAACTTTTCTGTAAAGAAGGAGAAAAACATTCCTCATGTCCACTGGGAGCAAAGCAAAATGTAGTAGGTTTAAATTACAACAAAGGAGATTTAGGTGAGACATTATGGAAAAAAGCCCTTTCCACTGTAAGGATAGTTAAGCACAAGAATTGCCAAGGGAGGTTATGAAGAGGTTAGACAAACATATGTCAGAAATGATTTAGGTATAGCTAATCCTGCTTTGAGATAATGTTGGACTAAATAACCTTTTGAGGTCCCTTCTAGCACTATTTTCTGTGATTCTGTGATTAGGATACTGTACTCACATTGTCCTGTAGTGAGATGTTTCTTTACAGGGATGATATCACTGTATGCTTCACTTTGTTTTTACTCTAAGCTGATGGGATGAACAATAGTCTGATGTTTAAAGCTCTTTAGCCTTATTCTTAGTACCTCAGGAGCTTTGAGCAGGGCATTAGGAGCTCATCTTCAACCAGACAGTGCTATTCTGGTTTTTGCACTACCCATGTGTCAATAAGGGGCTTTGGTACACACCTTAGGTTTAAGGACTTGTACTGTCTTTTAACTTGCAGTCATTTATATAGCTGAATGCTCAGTTTTGGCTTATAAGCAAAATGGAAACAGAAAAAAAAAATAGCCATGAAAAGAAATGTATCATAGCTTCTCCATTAGTAAAACTGAAATAAAACCAGGCATGTTCTAAAGCTGAATATAACTCAAGTTGTGAAACATCCTGGAACTGACAGATGGAGAATGATATTAAAGTGCCAGATATTATCATTATTACCTCATCACAGAGACCGTTGAAGATGTTAGTTTAAGTCTGTCCTTATCCTCTGTAACATTCAAAACTCTCCAACTTTGTTCTTCCATTTGGCATTCCGCCATCCGTCAGGATTTCGGTGCAGCTTTGCATTCGGCAGGAGCGTGTTCGCGATATTGCCTCTGCATACTGAATATGGCTCCAGCACAGCTACACAGCGGTGGGCTTTGTAAAACTCCATCTGGAGGAACAAGGAATATGAGTTTTCAGGTTTTGAAGTAGTTTAGAAGAAATTGGTCGTACATTTTGACAGAGAGTGTGTCTGATTAGTGTTACTATTCTGCAGAGATGAGGTTGTCACAGCATCTGCCACAGCAGTGACCCGAGAGTGTAGTTTTCATGGCTGTGTTCTTGAACCTGCAGAGGAGATGGGGCAGTTCTTGGTTTTGTTGATCCTCTAGGAACATGAAAGTTCATGTTTTCCTTGGTGTGTTCTCACAATTTTTACATTTATGTGATTAGCTGGCCATTCTTACTCAAAGAATGAGCAGTTTCCATTTCCTTAGACAATCCCACTTTTACACCAGGTAGGGGCAGGATGGGAGAAGGCAGTCTCTGCAGTGCATGGTAAAGAAGTGAGCCAGAAGCCTCATCTGCAGATGTGAATCACGTCTGTGGATCCTGAGTGCCACAGCTCAGTGCGATGGACTTAGACTGGCTCGTTCTCTGCAGGCAGGTCCCTCAGGTGAGGGTTTCTGGCTTAGCATCTGAAAGAGAAAATGTACAGTTAAACAAGCTTGTTTGCTGCTTACACTTGGTTTTCTGAAGGTAGCCTGGTATTCAACTGATTTAAAAATTCAGGAGAGAAGCTGAATTCATGTGAAAAGAAAAATATTGGGTTTTTTAACTCCACCACCTCATTTGCAGTCCTCAGAATTTCCCTAGTGAAGGGCTCTCTTGCAAATATATATATACACGTGTTTAGTATGGGGATACATTCAGTACTGTTCAGTTGTTGTTGTCTTATCTGAAAACACAGCCTATATTCAGTACTGGACCTAAAATTGTATGGCAGACTGTTTAAAAAATGTGTTTAAAGAAGACAAACACAGAATGTTCTATATTATCTATATTTGAAGCTCTAAAAGGAGAGATATTTTTGAATAATAGCAGAATCAGAGAATCACAGAATGGGCCAGGTTGGAAGGGACCACAGTGGGTCATTTGGCCCAGGCTTCCTGCTAAGCAGGGTCATCCCAGAGCACATGGCACAGGATTCCATCCAGATGGTTCTTGAATATCTCCAGTGAGGGAGACTCCACAACCTCTCTGGGCAATCTGTTCCAGTGCACAGTCACCCACTCACTCACGCAATGAAGTTCTTCCACATATTCAGGTAGAACTTCCTATGCATCAGTTAAAGCAAATGTATCATATTATATTTGAGGGAAAGCCATTAAAATGGTAGCCCTTGCTCTGCTTTAGAGATAGATAATTTTGAAGTGCATTCAAAATAAGAATTAGGAGTTTCTTATAGTGGTTGTTACATTTCTAGAGTTTGTAAAATGATTAGGATGCCTACCTGTTGCTCTGATTTTTCAAGCGTTCCTGATGCACTTTCTAACTCAATGTTTTCATAGTTCTTAGCTCTTTCTCACACACGGGTGTTATAATTAGAAGATGTTTATGTTGAGACAAGGTTGTTGAAATTCTTTCTCTTAGTGTGAAAAAACAAATGATGGGCAGTTGCCTTGACCAATGGGGTGGGAGAGGTGTCCAACTTCTCCAATCCCTAGTCTGTAAGGAAATACTATAAGTTTGGAGTCAGATGTTTTAATAAATAGTTTTTAGCCTTCTCACAAGAAAGTGTATCTGTATGTGTCCTTGTGTGTCCCACAGCGACACCTACCCTTCCTAAAAAGCAGTCAAGCTTTTCCAGCCTTTCATGGAAGGGTTTATTCTGCCCCACGAGATGCTGCTCCATGAAAATCTGGGGGCCCAGCCCCTGCAGGATGAAGGGTGCCTTGGGGAGAGCACACACCCACACTGACTGCTGCAGGCAGGGTGGAGGGGGGGCTTTGGGGAGGTTTTGCCTCCCTGTGCCCAGCACATGAGGGACTGTGTAGGCTTCTATCCCCTTACTGTTTGCCCCATGCTGGCCAAGAGGATCTGGAGGCCCCCCAGTGCTGCTCCACTTTCCCCAGCTGCTGCCCAGCTCAACAGCTGGATCCAGAGCAAAGTGTCTGAGCAGCAATTACAGCTTCATGGGCACAACTGTCTTGATACAGGTTGTCTGCTAGAGGCAGAGATAATGATCGCTTTCAAGGCTAATATGCTTGGCAAGGAGGGAGCTGATACTGCAAGGAAGGGACCAAGAAATCAGTAGTAATTTAAAAATATAAATGTCTACCAGGATTCAAATTTCAGCCTTCAATTGATTTCATCCACTGTGCTCTCTGTGTTCATCTCCTCCGGTGCTTTAGTAGTCATTAAATGAACTTGGAAAACAAGTTTGTATCGATAATTCTTTTTTACCAAAAGCTATTAATTTCTAAAATAACATTAATACAGGTGTAATTGTGATGTCACATTGTCAGAAGCCAATTCAAATGCTTCTCAGGGACACAAGTACATGTAAAGTGGTAAGTATGCCATAACTAATGGTCTTATTAGTTTGATTTACTGCCAACCAGTCACCTCTACAAAAATCAATCCCCAAGCTCATAAAATAAAATAAAATATCTCCCTAAAATTGATACATTTTTACACTGTCAATAATAAGACAAAAGGTTTATCCTCACTTTTTCCTGTGTGTTACTGGTTGAAAGGTATCTTACAGATTGCTGTGATATGTGGGAGTGTGTGTATGAACAAGAGATAGCTTATAGAAGTCATAAGCTATAAACAGATTTTTAAAAAGTAAAATCCGAGATATCTTTGAGCAATTCAGATGACATGTCTAGCAAAGACTGTCAGCAGAATAAATGTGGCTATGTTAATATATTGAACCACGTACACATGTCCTTATCATAATGGAACCTACACAATGGTAGCTCCTGTCAGATTCTACGTTATGCATACATACATGTTTGTCTGAGGCACAGAAAGACAACCGTATCTATTTAATTTCAGCTCTGAATTTATACTCCCATTTTAAATCACCCGCAAAACATCTTAGCTTAAATCTGAGCTTCTCTCTGATACTCTTTGCTATTTGTCGTGTTTCTGTATGAGTATACTGAAAAGAGGTTACAGGCAATCTGCTGAGGTCTGTGTCTATGGTGCATTTGACCTCTGGACAAGAAAGGAGTTTCATCCTCCAGTGCTTTTAATTCTTATCCTTGCAGGGACTGAATCTGTTGCTTGCATTCAAATGGTATGTCTCGTTAATGCTAAGAAGCAGTGACCCACATAGCACAATGGATTCATTCGTCAATCCTGCGATTTCTGAGCTTTCCATTCATACATGTCTTAGCAGTAAATCGACTCAGAAATCATTTAATCAGTCTATCAATGCATCCTTCTTGTCAACGGTCTGAATCCTGAAAAGTCCAGTTTCTCACTGGGCAGCACCAAGTAAAATAGATTTGGATCTGATTCTAGATAGGCAGACTCTGAAAATTCCTGGCCACTCCCAAATCACAACTCAAAACCACCAAAATCCTAAGTTAAAAAAGCAGGATCTGGAAATTATTGAATTTTGAGGATGTTCATGTTCTGGTCTAGGTCTGAACTTCAGAGTGCAAAGCTGTCCCTGTTTGTTAGCATTTCAGAAATACTCTAGGCAGTTACAGAAAGCAGTACCCTTTTGTTCCCCCCATGAAAAAAACTGAGCTTTCATTGCTTTTTTTTTGCTATTTCCAAGGGCTGAGGCTAGAGCCTGAATTCTTTATAAGAGTCAGTGTTATGCAAATGTCAATCATATCCTTACTATGTTTATTTTCAGCATTTACATGTTTATTTAAGTGCTTACCATTTCCTTTAAGCCTTACATAGCCAATCAGGCCAACTGAGGTATAAAGGAACAGAACACTTTATTAGTGATATGCTTAATACAGTTTTTTTCCTCTTGTAGATGCAAGATTTACGGAATACAGAAGGAGCCCAGTATAGTTCCCATCCTCAGATGGCAACCATGAGGCCAAGGGTTCAACCTGCAGATATTAGGCAGCCAGGAATGATGCAGCACGGGCAGCTGACTACTATTAACCAGTCCCAGCTCAGTGCACAGCTTGGTTTGAATATGGGTGGAAACAGTGTTCCTCACAACTCGCCCTCTCCACCTGGAAGCAAATCTGCAACTCCTTCACCATCCAGTTCAGTCCATGAAGATGAAGGAGAAGATAGCTCTAAGGTAGGCTTAGATGCTAGGATTACTGTGTAAATGGTGGATATTTCTAGGACCTGCTAAATGAATGACATGGCCACAGTTATTGAGGTGATACTTTATACATGATTGGTGGTTCACTGAAGTGAATAAAAGGTTATGAATACAGAACTTACAATATCCAGACAACTCTTTGGGCAGCTTGAGTAAATTATATCATTCCTCTTCGTGAGAGCAAACAGGAATACTGTTAAATACTGAAAGGATAGTCATTCCTTTAGGACTTTAATATAAGGGTTGGGCTTTCTCACTTGCATAGCAGGGATGTTTGTTCCCAGTTAAAGATCAAGTTACTGCTATAAAAAGTATGAACAGTCTGTGCAATATGCTAGTTTTTGCTCCTTGGTCACAGGATGAGTAAACAGAACATCATAGCAACCAGAACAGAAAGATCCTATGAACTTTAAAAGCCTTACCTTGAAAATCTGGAAGACCCTGTATGCATTTATACTTTTGAGAGGTGCTGACACTTCATCATGACATGTTTAAACTTCATTTTCATGTCAGTGCAGGAATGAAGTGATAAGAGTAATTTACATAATAAATTTCTTTAAAGGATAAATGTCAATCTATATAGCAGGTTTGGCATGTAAAACTCTCCCAAATCTCCCCAAAATCCTGAAAACCTCCCAGAAATACACAAGTCTATTATCTTAATTTTGCAGACAGAAAAGTCTAAACACGAGGAAGATTGGGACTTTGTACTAAGTCATCCCTTAAACCAGGAATATAGCATGTCAAAACTGAGAACCTCCTTAGCTCTGCTTTGTGGTCACTAGGGAAAAGCAGTCCTGGTGGAGCACTCCTGCAGTGCAGCATGTGCCACATGCAGGGCAGTGTGTACCTCAGCCGTGTCTGGTGGGGAAAAGTTGCAGACTTGCAGGGAATGTGAAGAAAACATATTGTGAGTCACTGAGGAGGTATAATCCAGTCAAGAAATGTAAGTCTGATTTGTTTTAACATTATATTGTTTTTCATGCCTCAAGCTATAAAATAATCATGTAATTGGAGACATATGTTTTACTACATTTTGAATAAATTCTGATTCAAAAGTTTTATTTCAGGACATTCCCCTGATTTCACAAACTTTAGGTTTTAAAAATTACTGAATAATTCATACATTTTAAATGAGCACTTCCTTACTGAGGGAGACTTTAGAATACAGCTTTGTAAAAATAATTCCAGGCAGCCTTTACTTTTTCAGAATAATTTATTTTCTACTCCTGTTGCATTGCTAATATTTTTGCACTGCTGGGAGTGTGCAAGATGCTCTAAACTTCTGGAGAAAATATCCATTCAAATAATTAGGATTTCTTTTCTACTTTGATCAAGCATTTCATTTATTCAACCTATATTTTTCACATACTTTTTCACTGTAGCACTTTGTGCTAGCAAAAGTGTAGGTTTGTGGTTTCAAGCAAGCAGTAGTTATCTGAAGCTAATGTTTTTAATAGAGAAATACAAAGCACTGCAGACTAAATGTAATTGGTCCTTTCTTTGTGAAAGCCAGTTTATATAGCGTTCAGCTTTTAATAAGGATGTCATTTTGGAAAACTCTCTAAAATTCTCTCATGCTCAGTCTATGCAGAAAAAGATGACAAATGGCACAATGCATGACACAAAATTAAATCCCGTATGCTAAAGTAGATACATGGCCTTAAAATTATAATTCCACGGCTAAGAGAAAAGTTTTAAAGGATATTACATTTGGTTAATATTGACAGAGGGCGTAAATCCTTCTCCATCTAGTATGGTTTAAACAGCAAGCTTGATGGGGAGCAGATAATGCTATACAAGTCTTCTGTGGAATTTCTTAGGGCTTCATGAAAACACCTGAGGCTGGCCACTACTGGAGACAGGCCGTGGGCTGGCATGCCTGATCCCATGCAATGGTTCTGTATTTCCCTCTGTAAAAGACAAGAAGGTTTGAATAATCAGCCTAAGGAGTTAAGGGTATTGTTGCACTTCAAGATCTAAAGCGCTCCACTGTGTATGTTTTTGTCACATTGCTCACCCTGGAAGCAAGTGGGAGGGGATAAGAATACTCAAAATAAACCAGTTTTCTGTGGAGATCTTTCTCCACAGATACAACAGTACTACATTTTATCAGAGGTGCTTTGGAGGAGCCTGTGAAAGTTCTCATTCCAGAATTCCTCTTCCAAGTGAAAGAAGGCACCGGATGGGGTCAGGAACAGATCGACTGTTCTGTCTCCTGCGAGAACATCTATCTTTTAACAGAATGTAACTTTGTGAAATTTGGGGGTTGCTCTTTGATTTATAAACCATCATGCAGATGTGTGGTATTGTTTAATAGATCAGGGCCAGAGCTCATCAGCCAGTCCTTCGGTAGGAGTGCACACGTTGCAGCCATGGGGTTGCTGTTGGAGTTCACCTTGGGCAGTCAGAGATGTTCCTGCCATGAGCACTGCACAAAAACCAACTCCCCCAGAACTCACCATGTCATTAACAGCAATAGTGACCTTCTCCCTGTTTAACCAGTGGGACAAGACATTTGCCTGTGCACCCACATTGATCAAAAAGACAAAGTACATTTCCAAATGGAAAATCATCTCAGTGTCAGATAACCTCCCTCAGTTTATACCAGCTGAAACGTGTGAAAGAGAAGCCACTGGTCTTTTCATAGCATATTTAGTAGGGAGGTCCCTAAAAGCTATACCTGTCTCTATCTAGAAAAAAAATACAGAAATCTCAATATCCTGTTCATATTTATATTAATTTATAGAAATAATATGATGGAGAGTGTAAAAAAATATGTACTTTATGTACACATTTGGACTAAAAGTATAATTGTTACCCTATGAACCACTGATTTCCGTGAATGAAGGAAATGACCATTTCATCTCAATATATATATTCCAAATTCCAGTATTAATCTTTACAAAGTGATGTAATTGAGCTTTTTGGATGTTCATTCTATGATAAATATTCAAATTGTAAGCTTTATCCAACATACACAGAACTAACAGCAGCAGCTGTTAAATATTATTTGGCAATACTCATTCTGATAAAGGCTGTTTCATATAGGCTGTTCAGACTTCGGCTATCCTGTATTCCCTTGCTCAAAGAAAGGGAAAGGAGCTGCATTATAGAGGGCTCAGTTTCCCTTTATGCTATTATTACTCTAAAAGCAGGACAGCTGAGGTTGCTTGACCATAAGATCAGTGAAACTGTAGCACAATTGTAAGGTTGGATATACATCCAGAGAGCTGCTAAGACCATGGAACTGTGAAATGTAGCCTCAGACTAAGGTTGCTGTCTCTGCAAGGGTGCACATCACTAAGGTTCCTTAATTCTTCTAAATCTCATATGTGGGGCTATTGTTAGAAGAAGAAGAAAAAAGGGGGAACTTAAAAATTAGTACTTGTAAGTAACTATAAAAACATTCTAAAGAAAGTGGCCACTTAGTACACCTTATTCTGACCACCTCAACATTGGAATATTACATTTATGGAATTCTTGCCATAATTCACACTGTTGGATCATTAAACATGTACTTCGTTATTGCCAAGCATAATTGTGAGCTGCTGGAAGCATTACTGGTTTGTAAATAAGTATTTCTTCATAGATGGATAACAGGGTTTTCTTCCATGTTCATTTGCATATCACTTATGAGAGAAATTCAAATAATGTATTTTAGAGGGAAGATAGCAAGAGGACTCCAAGTAGCAAGAATTAAATAACAGAAACACAATTACTAAAGAATTGCTGTAGCATATTCTCCTTATGTGGCAGAAGTTTTACAATATTTACTTTATATGATAGGAGTTATAAGTGGAATTCTGTGTTGTCTGTTCAGCCTATTATGCAGATGGTGCTTGATTAAAATCTATTTTAAACTACAGCGATTACTGCAAGATAGTGTGCATAAAACAGCTCTCCTAGCTCCATTAAAGGCTTTGGTACTATTGCAGTTTATTTTAAATATGCTTATAGACATTTTCCAGTTTCTCAAGGGACATTTAGATATCAACGATGTGCCTTACTTGATAGTTTTAAATCCTACTCTAGATATTCTTGTGATCTATTATGTGTGCAACATGGTTAATGTACACTTTTTTAAAGTGAAAGATTATTGCTTTCTTGTGATAAATAAGTTAAATACATCACCATAATTAAGCAATAAGCCATGACAGGAGGTGGATTACCATGAGCTAACTACACCTCCAGGGATTTTGAGGCACAAGTCTATGCCTAGCAGAATATATATGGTTTTTATTTTATTTTCCATCTGTCTCTGCTTTGGTGGTTAGAAGTGGAGTCTATGAAGCTGATAGACTGATGGGAGCATAAGGCAGGCCATCATCTCAGCCATTTGCAAGGTTATTAGTACTGGAATTCTAGTATTCTTTTTATTTCGTTATTTTCATATAAGACAAACAGAATTTCCCCTGTGAGTACTCTGGTTTTTAACAGAGGGTTTTTGAAGTCTCTAGATCATTAAGGTTGGAGAATAAGTTTTTAGAGCTGTTCACAGAACAGCTTACCAGAAGGCACTCACACAAGTTTCTGTAGTATATCACCTAGTTTAAGGGTAGTTGAAGTAATGTGGTATCCTAAAGTACTGAGAAATTTTAATTCTCATTGGTTCAAAAATAACTGAAAGGAGAAAAGTGTTAGCAAATCACACAGGTAAATTTTTAACTATAGAACTAATTATTTCAAAGTTTTCTTGCTCATGGAGTTTGCACCGGACTTCTGAAAAGTTTAGACTAATGTTCTCAAACTAAAGCCCTAATTATTTATACTTTAACTGCTAGATTTGTGTACCCTGTAGAATTAGAAAATAGCAAGAGACAAAAAGCTCTGTTTTTAAGGATATTTATTTATCTCTTTATTAAGAATAACTTAATAAAGGGTAGCACAATTTTTTTTCCATATTTTCCAACTGCTGACAATAGGCTGCACGTCTATTAACTTTGTATTAAAGTTGCAACTATTGTACCATAATGCTCAGAAAACAAGCAACTTCATTTTCAAGTTGTCATAATCATTTTATTGCTGTTTTTAGTAAGCCACAGGGATTCAGATTGTTCACTGTAGTCACTTGGGTTCTGTCAGACACCATATAGTGAGGCATATAGGAAAATAAAAAAGCTATTTTTCTCAAAATGAGGATTTCCAGCCATTTTCCTCATGCAGTTCCAATGATTTGAGCACCTGTATCCTCCTGTGCCACTTGATACGCATTATTAAAAAATAATAATAGAAGGAAGTGAAAGAAGTCATGCCTAGTAGATCCTTAGCCTAGAGCATACCATTTATGCTCTTGATCTTCTCTTCTCTTAAAAATGCTTATGATGCACCGTGCTTTGGTCATGCTGACAAAAGGAAAAAGCCTTTGAACCCACTTGTAAGATCACACACCATTTCTACAGTTATAGTAAATTATGTGATCATATCAAGAAAAGCTACTTTGCCATGGAGCTCCAATGTGTTGAAGAATCAGGTTATTGTCCCTTTATGTGCTTGTAAGTCATAGAATCCTAGAATCATTTAGGTTGGAAAAGACCTTTAAGATCATCGAGTCTAGTTGTTAACCTCACACTTCCAAGCTCTAAGCCACTAAACCATGTGCCCAGGAGCCACATCTACACATCTTTTAAATTCCTCCAGGGAGACTGACTCCACCACTTCCCTGGGCAGCCTGTTCCAACGCTTGACAATCTTTTTGTGAAGTATTTTTCCTAATATCCTATCTAAACTTCCCCAGGGGCAGCTTGAGGCCATTTCTTCTCATTCTGCGGCTTGTAACTTGGGTCAAGAGCCCAACACTCACCTTGCTAGAACCTTCTTTCAAGCAATTGAAGAGAATATTAAGGTCTCTCCTGAGCCTTCTTTTCTCCAGGCTAAACAAACCCTATTTCCTCAGCTGCTCCTCACAAGATCTGAGCTCCAGACCTTCACCAGCTTCACTAGGAGAATAGGGTGCTTTGATGTTTGCACAAATGCTCATGTGCAGGGTTTTTTTTCAGGTGGTGCATAAATAAGACACATGGGCTTTCCTCCATACAGCATTCCTTATTCACTCTTTTCCTCATACCATTTGATTTACATGAGCAGATATAAAAACTACTCAGCTAAATCCAGATAGGTCAAAATTGATCCTTTAAAGGGCTCTAAGCTGTCTGTACTGGTAAAGGTTTGTTTCTTCAGATGTTAACTAGAAGGTGTGTAGGATAATGTCTGTAACTTGAATTGCTTGATTCAAAACCAGATTTTCTTCAAAGTCCCTGGAAGATGTACCATCAGCTGCAAAATAAATTGATTTGAACAGCAGTCTAGGGTCATTCTGGGGAAGGGCAAGAATAAGCAAAAGTTAGAAATGACAGTGTTCCTGCTGTCTGCAAATGGTTCATGTTGTTGAGCTGATACTCAGGCTATAGAGAAACTAATTTCATTTGAATTTTCTCATTATTTTCCTGTTATAGCCACTAGCAATAAAACCTAGAAAAGGTGAAAAGATGACCAGAAAGAGATTATAGCAGTTATATGAAAAAGAACTATAAAGTAGTCAAAGGAAAAAGTAGCATTGTCCAAAATATTTATAGTGGATTTTATACAAGTGACTAATGCAGATAGTGGCAATGTTTGGATTATCAAAGATAACAATAAAATGGAATAATGGAATCATTTCTGCATGCAAGAAGAAGGGTTTTTGCATCACAGAGTCTGTAACAGTGGTTGGAGTGAATTAAAATTGGCTTTTTTTTATAGTACTTTCCTAATTTTATATTACAGGTCAACGGTGGTGAGAAGAGACCTGCTTCAGATATAGGAAAGAAACCCAAAACTCCAAAAAAGAAGAAGAAGAAGGACCCAAATGAGCCACAGAAGCCTGTGTCTGCCTATGCATTGTTCTTTCGAGACACTCAAGCAGCCATCAAGGGCCAAAACCCCAATGCTACTTTTGGTGAAGTCTCTAAAATTGTAGCTTCAATGTGGGACGGCTTAGGAGAAGAACAAAAACAGGTACAATATGTGCTGTAGCTCAGAGGCTTTGTTTCAGGAAAGTGTTATCAGGGTCATCTGAGCACTGTAGGCAGCTTCTTTTGTTAGCCAGGATGAAACTTGAATATGTGCCATCTCAGGAATATGATTTAAAGAGACTGAGATAAGGAGAGCATAGTTTTACTTCCTCTATGTGAAACCACTAAAAGAATTTACCTTGTTTTGGGATGTGGCACAAGTCTTAGGATCGTATTTAGGAATGTTTTATGCTGAAATCTGTGGGCCTAGGATTTTACAATGTCATTGTCCTGTATGTGAAACTGCCTTTGAAGAGCACCTTGCTACCAAAGCTTAGATCTGTGCAGTGGGAGCTGACATATATTTGAGCTCCCACTTGCAGATATTTCCCTTCCCCATGATCCCATGATGCCAGAAGTGAAGCTAGGTTCACATTTGCTCCCAAACCACCTGGTTTTATGAAAGAAGTTAGTGATGTGTTGACCCAAAGGGACTTAGAGTGGATGCTGGCAAAGGGCATCCTCTAGCACACACATGGGCTGTGGAAATCACTTCCCAAGGTAACTTCCATGTTCCATGGAAGGCCTTGGCTCTGCAACAAGGCCAGCAGAGCTGGACCTGAAACTTTGAGGAAATCCTTCCAAGTCAGTCAAAGCTGTGTAAAAGTGGGTAACTCTGGAAGCTCATCACATTTAAGTGGGACAGCTGGCAAATAGCATTGATCCTCACTGTAGCAGACATTGCTTTTCTGTTGTTATTGGTTGCTAAAGTTGGGAACTTTAAGAAAGCAACAGATATGAAAGGAAAGGATCTGCTGGTGAGAGTTGTATTTGCTACAGGACCTGGACTGGGGTTGATGTTAGCACAGAGAGAGAAAAAGTACTGTGAATGAACAGAATCTCATTCATTTATACACTGTTATTACTAAATTACAGTTAAAAACCAAAGAATTCAACAAAATTTTTTTAATGATTTTTGGTACATAAACTTATTTAGGCTTGGAAAAAAAAAAAAAAGAAGAAGGGTGAGTTACTTTACTAACAACTGGGTGTTGTAGGTACATCTAGATCCTTGTTAAAGATACCAGTGTTAAAAGAATCAAGATTTGGCACTCACTGACTAAATTTAAAAAAAAAAAGCTTTTTTTATCTAGTTTATCTAGGTATCTATTTTGTTATCTATCCACCAATGAATAAGGCCAGAGTTTGGAAGGTTCAGCTGGAGGAAGGGTGACTTCCTGAACACAGGGATCAGAAAAGTCACTTGGACTGGCACATTAGAGTTATTTTCTTGTGTTGTGTCTTTCTTTTCCCTTTTTTAATATGCCCAGCAAAGGCCAACCTAAAAGACTATAAAATGCACATTTCCTTCGAGCTTGTCATGTTAGTACTACTGCCAAAATATTGAAGTCCTTCATTATAAATGTGTAAGAAAAGTGCATGATACCCTAAATTTTCAGCTTTGATTTCCTATTCATGGTTTCCTATTCATTTATTCAAAATTTGAATAAGTCCTATGCTCTAAGAACAGAACAAAATTTATTTTCCTTATCTCTGTTGTTGTTAATTTAATTTGGAACACAGATGAATGATGTGTTATGGAATCCATATGACACATGCATGTAAAAATGGCTGCAACTGTGGTTTTTAAGCCAATTCTTTAAAGAGTTTGTGTTAGCATATCTTTGTTGCTTTTTGACTCATTTTGCCGATTCATTGTCATCAATTAAGCACATCTTTAAAATTCCAGGCCCAAGCACTTTCTAATCTAACACTGTACAAAAATAATATAAGATAGTCTTCATTTAAAAAATATAAATTTGCAATCTTATTTTCTAGAATAAATTTAAACTCATTTTTTATTCCATTAGGGATCTAATAGTACAAAGTAATGGTTACAAGACATCTTAACTTACTAGATAGTCTGTATTTTAAAGGCCTAATTTTTCAGATCCAGAGCATTAGTAACTGCTATGAAACCTATGTCTCTGGTAGGAAAATTGGACTCTAAAAATACAAGTGATTAATGTAGCATTTGGTATTTGGCATTGAAGAAGCTTCAGAAATTCAAAAATAGTTAAATAAAGAAACAATAACATCATTAGAGGACTACTTTATTGATGAATTATACTTGCTGAAAAGGATTCAATTATCACAAAGCTTCTGGCTTATGTTTTGGAAGCTAATGCTTATTCTGGAATTTGAATAGAAATATGTTTCCAAATTGTGTTTCCTGAATTGGAACTGCTTTTACTATTTAAATAGTAAATATAAATGAATCAGAGAGTAGAACATAATGCAGCTATTGAGAAAGAAGAACAGCTTCATGTTTTCATGCTAAAATGAAATCTTCTTTGTTCCTGTGATCTGAGACATTTTTTTCTGAAATGCATAGAATTCTTCTTGTTTATTCCCAAAGATTGACCACAAAATAAATAAAAGCATAGAAACTCAGTACAATAATGACCTAAGGCCAGTATATATATGTCCAAAACTTTGCAACAGAATTTTGATAACCTGGCATATTAGACTGTAGCTTGAAAAGCTTTGTGCAATAAGCACATATGGTTTTCAAACTGTGAAGAACTAGGAAAGTTTTGTTTGAGAAGACAGGATTTAAGTGACAAAAAAGGAGCAGTGTTATGAAATAGCTGATGGTGGGTGCCTTACTGAAGTTAGAGGAGAGTTATGCTTAAAATGGATTTCACTCTGATATTCTTACCATGAAAATGATGCAATTGATTAGACTAAAGCAGATACCAGTGTACTTCTCTCTTCTTTTATCATACGAAGAAATTTGAATTTTTGAATCATATGTTCCCATTAATTTCTGTGTTTAAAAGGCCCATTTGCAGACAATGTTGGTGTGTGCCTGTATTTTGTTTGTCCAAATCTATCTACACAGAGTCTAGAAGTTAAAGAGAGTTTAGTGGTCGTGGTGGACTTTGTCATGGAGTTCTCAAATTCTGGATAGAGTATAATAATTATACATGATCACAAGCAGACACTGTGTGTTTTCCTTCATTTTTCACTGTAAATGCTTTCTGTGAATGGTAGCCAGCTGTAGCAGTAGTTTGTTGAGGTACATTCTCCTCAATGCCATAGCGCTGGGATATTTTTTTTCAGTGACTTTTCCAGTTCCTCTCTTATGATCACAAACACTGTTTTCTCCTTAGTGCTGTACTTCTGTGCATCCCATTTCTATGGCTTATCTATGTATATCTTTGCCCTTTGCACACTTTTTTACTGCAAAGGGGAAATAAACAGCCCCTAGGAAAGAGGGATCAGCATGCTAAATGGTTGAGTTGCTGGCTTTCAGACA
The DNA here is from genome assembly GCA_013397295.1 of Polioptila caerulea. NCBI lineage: Eukaryota > Metazoa > Chordata > Aves > Passeriformes > Certhiidae > Polioptila > Polioptila caerulea. The sequence goes on from VYXF01000177.1 coordinate 686,539, forward strand.
GAATACTGGTTTAAACTGGGTAAAAAGGCTATTTAGGTAATTTTCTGTCCTTAGATGTAAAAGGAAAGTAATTTTAAATCAGTACCAGATGTGCATGTACTAAATGAACCTTAAGTTTCTAATTGGAGTCCTAGTAAAGCTGTAATAGATGTGGCAAATTACAAACAAAATGTTCTTGTTTACATTAGTGTAACTTTAAAACTTCAGCCAAAGACCTTAATAAATGTTCTGTTATTCTAAAAATGGAATTGAATGTCTATTCAACATTCAACAAAATTAATCTCTGGTGTAACTTCAGTGACTTAACTGGAATTCTAGGAGGAATTAATTTGGCCTCCTATGAACAGCTTAGTGTGCATACTTGTGTGTGTGTCTGTGTGTGTGTGTGTGTTCCTGTGTGTTTGCTTCAACGTTGTGCTGGTCCTACAGCTGGGAGAAGGAGGGATTCACCTCGGGCACCCAAAACTTAGCAATCAGAAGAAGCAGGTGAAGTAACTGAGTGCTGTGACAGATGCTTTCTTTCAGGCTGCATAATTCATAGACAGTAATATTAGCTGCAACAGTTCAGCTCAATAGCAACACCTCATTATTTTATCCCTCAGTATTTATTCCTATGGTTGACGCCTCATGAAATTACTGTTAATGTGTTTATATAAGGGCAGATCTGACACAAGTGGGAAGAATTTAATTTCCCACTCATTCTTTCCTGCTGCTGTGTCCTCTTCCCCTGGTAGAAGTGGCAAGTGTAAATAGTTAATTTGCTTCAATTATGAGCCTGTCCTGCTAAATTAGAAGCAGCAGGAATATGAAGAGCCAGAATTATACATATGAGGCAGCTGACAAATCCTCCGAGCTCACAAAATCAAATCATTTACTCCTCATTGGTGCTCAAAGACCCACTAGATAAAAGCTGCAGTTTATTCTTTAACATCTGATGGAACTTGGATTGTATGTTACCAATACTTAAGTAAAACTAAGTCCCTGTGCATTAGTGTCAATGTTTGGGATGCTGTTACCATTTTTACTATAATCCACAAGCTTTCAGGGATTTTTATTTTGCCTCTAAAAGTAACTCAGATTGATTTGAGCATGAAAAATTAAAAAATTGTGTTTTATAAGTTTCTCTTTTGACCACAGGGATGCTTTAGACATAGCAGTGCATTACCCAGTGCTGGGATGAACCAAGTAATCAGGAGCAGATTTACAAGTGATGCTGGCCAACACCTCGTATCTCCACAACTTCTCTCATGATGTGAGACACCACAAGTCAGATCAAAGTGGATCCAAGATCAGTGTTTGTAGAGGTCTTGGCTCTGCCTGTCCTCTGGGAACACTCAAGCCAGATCCTCCCTCTCAGGGTGTGATGGCATCCCATCCCTTGACATGACAAATGAGATCATCCAACCCATGGCTGGAAGAGCCACCCTGTCCCCATTGCATTGCCATTCTTGTGGGGTGCCCAGTGTCAGGAGGTCTGACAGTTCAGGAGACTGACTGCTGAAATAGCTTCAGAAGATGTGCAGACCATGAGGTCAAAGTAGTCAGTAGCATTTTTAAAACAAATTTTCAATTTTTTCCCTCATACATGCTGATATACTCACACAGACATTTGTTTATCTATCTCTTATTCTCCCTTTAAAAACCCTTACTTGCTCTGTGCTAATGAAGCAATCTCCAAGGAATAACTAACACACTTGTAAGAGGATGAGAATGTACCTCCAGTTTAGTAGATAAACAACAACACAAGGTTTAGCTTTGTTTTATTTTTGTAAATGAGAATAGGAAGAAAAGGCACATCTGTGTGTACCCACTGCCAAAGTGAATTATAAGCAAAATGGATTCTGGAATAGGCACGACAGACAGAAACTACACATCTCTCCTCCCAGCTACCTGCACCAGCATTGCATCCTAGGCATGTTTGGGGGGTGCACTGTTTTTCTTCACAAATTTCTCTATTGAAATTGCATCTATATCCTTTGAAGATCTAGACTGGGGCATCAAGATTTCAAAACTGATCTCATCCTGGTGTATTCTCCTTCTCCCTTCCTCTGAAAGCATCTGGGCTTAATGAGCTGGAACACAAAAGGGCCAATAATAGGCACATACTAAGCACAGATAGAAGTTATGTCTATGCATATATATGGACATATACATGAATTTGTATCTTCAGGTATTTCCATAGCCCTGGCTTCTACAGGACCAGTCCTTGAACCCCCTAACTTCCATTGGCTTCAGAGGGGAGAAGTATCAGGCCCTCAGGAAGCACTGAAATCACAGGGAACATGAGACACCCCCTGTTCAGGGTGGATTTCTAACATACATTTGCAGAACACAACAAACACAGCTCCTAGAGAGATATTGCATACGGCCCCTGAGTTATGAAATGTTGACTTTAACTCTGCTTCACCTTCTTATTGTACTTGGAAGCAGCTAGGCCAAAAGGACCCTGGGTTTCAAATACTGCTGTAGCAATGTGCATAAATAATAGCTTTAATTTTCAACTTATTCTTCTTCCTCAGCTTTTAACCATACATTTGACTTCAATAGGAACAAGACTTTTATTCATTTGCATACAAAACTGGATTTAAGCCCAATTATTATGCCTCCATTCAGGCTCACATCCTTATTTTTTTTTTTTTAGAGAGTACCAGCACATGGAAATAATCTCCAGATAAATCATACGTTTAATGTCACATGTTTTGTACTCAACTGTCCTCCAACATGCTTCTGATAAAGGGTACAGTCCTGCTCCTGTAAGCTGAAAGCATCAAGACTGTAATGTCAAATTTAAACCTAGCACAAATGGCTGCAATTTCCAGTGTTCTCCATAGAGTCTGATTGTTTGTGCTAGAGCTGAATTTGGCCTGTGATCTTTCCCCCATATGCCAGGAAGACAGAATTCTTTCCCCCAAGCCTCTAATATGTCATCAATATTTTTTCCGTGCTCTACAGTCAAAGAGACTACTGAGCCATATAGCTAGCCCTGGGCCTCTTTGTTACTGTATGTACTTAGATTAAAAATCAAATGGTAACATATTTCAATGTCCATTAAGAAATTCTGAGGATTTTTTTTCTGACTGCTGTGGGAATATCTTTCTCCATATTTTAGATGTGCGTGTGCAGCTCTAGGTGCCTTTGCTGAAAAACCAGGAGATTAAAACTAGAGATATGTCTCCCACTTGGAAAAAAATACAAGTTTTCTCTATGAACAGACATATTTAGGGCCAGGAATGACAATCTGAATGTGGAATTTAATTCTGGATTGGAGCCTACTGTATTTTATCAGATGACATTCCTGCAACTGTAGTCCGTGAAAATGACACTCCCATGGGATATAACACTGCAGAGACCAAGAATACAAAATCAGTCATGTTGCTTTTTGATTTACTATTTTTGCATATACTGCTTTGTGGGGTTTCTGGAATGCTCCTACCAAAACAAATGTGGGCACTTTTACACCATTTTAAAAGGACAAATAAAACTTGCTTGCAAGTCTGAGCTCTAAGGAGATATCCACAATATAAACAGAAAACTTCCCTTTCTTTGTCATCCTTGTACCATCTATTTAGGCAAAGCCAGGAAAGCAGCATGGTTCTTTCTAATTTGCTTTGTCAGCCTGGAGACACAGACCTTTTGCAGACTTCCATGAAGCACAAATTCTGAAAGTCTCTTTTTCTCCAAAAATTATGAATCAGTTTAGTTCACTGTCTCCAAGTCTAGTATCATCTCTGGTATCAAAGGGGACTGTAGACATGAGCAGTTGTTTTCCATGAGCATCTGATGGTCAAAACTGAGGATGTGGTTGCAGACATTTCAGTGCCTGTTTTGCCTCTTGTGATGACTGGGGGCAGGGAGATCTGTTCCCCTCAGGCAGTAAGGGTGAAAGCCACAAGTGACAGGGTAGTAAACCTGCTGCCTAGTGTGTTGTAAAATGTTGATAATCCTTCACAAGCAAGTTGAGAGGATGTTCATTGTGAAAAAATGGCTAGCCAGAGCTAAAACATGGTTTAAGACATTACTGGTGTATTTCAACTATACATATGTATCAGTAAACTTCATATTATAGAACACACAGAAAAGCACAGGGGACATAAAGTCTGCCTTAAGGAACTTATGATCCAAAAAGACAAGAACTAAACAGCAATTAAAATACATAAAGTAACACATGACCAGAATTTGGCAGCATAAAGCAAAAGTGCTTAAGTTCTACTGTGATTTTACTTTGGTGAATCTAGTATTTGTGAGTGGTTGTCCTGTAACTTCCCACCCCTCTATCTCCAAGTACAATTTGGTGCATTCAGTTTAGGGATGTATAGCTCTTAATGAGTTGAGTCCTTGCTGTAGGCTGCAGAAGCTCTGGTGGCCCATATGTGTGACCAGCCCAGGAAACCTGAGCTAAAGGTTGCTGGTGCAATGACCTGGAGGCTGGTACCTGCCAGGGCATTTGTTTTCCCTGGTGCCCTAATTAAAATTCTATATTTTATATTTTACATTTATATTTACATTTGTATTTATAATTTTTTGTATTTTTATTTTTATGTATTTTATCCATATTTATATAGACATAGTTTTGTGCTCCCTCCTTTCTACATGCTTTGCTGTACAGTGTAAGGGAACTTGAAGCTACCTTGGAAGTGCAATTAAATAAGGACCTGTGTATTATGCTGTCTGCATTTGTGTGTGTGAAACATTGTAGGAAAATAATGCCAGCAAGTTCCATTTATAGATAAATGTATGCAGTCTTGGTGTTTTGGGGATTCTATAACATGCTGAAGAGAAAAAGAATAAATTAAACTGACCTACCCTGCATATACAAAATTATGTCTTTTTCTGCCAACATTAAATTTTCCCCAGCTGGGACAATATAGAAAATAAAATACTGTGTAAGGACACAAATATGCTGCTGAATCAGAATGGGCCTTTGCTGCCTGAGTGACAATCAGTTGATATTCAATTATCATGTTAATTGAATTAACGCAAAATGGAAATTACTTAATTCCATAACTATATGTTCCTGTCAAGTTACTTATTTAATAATTGTTGCTTGCTTGACAGAGGACAGGAAAATGACGTATAGGAGAATTCTAAGATGCTATAAATAAAATTAAATAATCCCACTATACAGTATAGATAAGCAACAGAACCCTGCTTTATGATACAGGAAAAGTTTTAATTGTATTATTGGATATGATGTGTTTTATATTACGGCATTGTCTTAAGCATGAAGCTCAAAAGACCTTCAGCTATTTCCTAGAGCACACTTGAATGAAGACACAAGTCTTTTTCCTCCCCAAAAGTGCTGCAAGGATGCAAGTCTTATACTTACAACAACACAAAACTTTAGCCTGAGGGCTAAAAAATTCTTACAGCTAAGAAAAAAAGAAAAATTTAAAAAGAGTTTGAGAGGAGCAACTGACTTGCTCATACCTGTTTGAGGTACTGCTGCAAATGCTGAAGACACTCCCCACTTGCCCTGCCTTCAGAAGCTCCCAGTACAAGTCCAGTCCAAAGGCAGTGAATTGGTACCACTGCAGGGCCACAATCATTTCCCTTCAGAGAAAAATACTGACAGCCAGACCAGACCTTGTTCCTATTTGTGTAACCAAGTGTTTATTCCCCAGACAGGCAGAACTTACCCTAATTTTTAGTCTAGGTGATGACCAATGAATTTCCAAAACCAGCATGAGGATCATCAGCCTGTTTGTATGCTAACCTAAGCATTGGGCATCTTCAGAAGGACACAGACAGTGAGAGCTCAACCTGTTGTCCTCACAGGACACCCCAATGCTTTTCCAGGGACAAAGTGGTGTGAACTGATCACCTTCCAGACAAGCCAGCCTGCAGGGGCCATTCTTGACAATGTAAAAATCAAAGCAGTCTGGGGTCATCTAAAATCTTTTCCCACCCAGTAAGAACTTTTTTATTATAATGACCTCCTGTTAAATTGTGAAATTTTATAGTGCCAGGGAAGACATGGTGTTCGTGTGATTATGAATCATTCACCAAAAGATTCAAGAGAAGAGGGCAAGGCAGTGTGTACACTGAACATGGTAGATGCATAGGTAGGACATAATTAAATAACAGCAGTCTGATGATGTTTCTATGAAGTAGTGATGTTTTAGATAGAGATTTGCAGGATTGTTGTTAGCTTCATATTATTGAGTTAACCTTGTGCAATATGACTATTTGCAGGAAAAGTCAGGTCCCAGAGGACTCTTTCAATTATGCTGTGACTGTAAGAGCACAGCAGGAGTGTCTATTTTTCCTATTTGTGTAATGCAAAATAAAACCCAATGTGGAAGCAGTAGATACATGATCTTTTGAAGAACATTATTCTGTGTAAAATTCTTTGTTCAGCTCTGTTTTTTAAGTTGGCTATCAGAGTGATGCAAAGACATTGCTATACACAAAGCAGTATAACTTAGTATTTGTTCTGTAGGTCAAGCTGGAATCATTTTAGCAGCTAGGAACAGTCTGCTGACTAATTTCTTATTTGTTTTCAAAACAAATAGTAATTCCCCTAATAATCACAAACGATTACAACTTAAGAAGCAAATTACTACCTTTTCTCTTTTTTTGCAGAACAATAGGAGATCAACAAACACTACATATTTATCTTAATCTGGAGAAATTACAAGGGTGCAAAGATACAGTTGTGCAGCTAAAACCAATCTTTTTTCCTCTCTGTCTTTATATTTACAATTTTAGAAACCTAAGACTTCTCTGTTTCCATTATGATCTTTTGCTTCCCTGGGAAGAAAAATCTTTAATCCTTTTAGGCAGCCTCTGAGTTTTGCCAGCCTGTATCTGAGGTTTGTTCTGTGTCAGAAAGCAAAGCGTTAGTGAAACAAAAAAATTGTTTCACGAGTACATTCTTTCTAAAAGCTGTGTTGTACTGGATCCTTCCAGCCTGACATTTCCACTCTCTCTTTGTAGTCTGCAACTGAATTGTCCTCTGTGTGTACACTCTGTGCTGCCAGGTCCTCTCCATTACAGGACTGCTGGTTTTACTGAAGCATTGGAAGATCAAAAGAGAACACTTTAAAGTTTCATAAAGTTTATCCTTCTAGGGAGGAGATGTTCATGTGTGCTTTTAGCTGTGGAATTCAGAAGAACACCCCAAAACTGTCCTCCTAAATAGCTTTGCCTGTCTTTTAGCTCTGAATCAATGGCCCAGTTAACCAGGCAGTGAGGAATGCGAGGGGTACGGTGGACAGTCTTTACTTTCCTCATGGAGGCTTTCCACAGGTGCCCAGGTTGTGCATTTGGCTGGAGAAGTGGACGACAGAGACACAAAACTGCAGTTTCATTTTGTGTGATATAACGAACCCCAAATGCCTGTCCATGTGTGGATTAACCTTTGGCACATTACTCACAAATCATGAGATATAACAACAAGAAAAAAGTAAATTTTCTTTTGCTTTATTTTTCTCCCTCACTTTTAAACTTTTAGATGTCTTTTAAACTTTTCTCTTCAACAAGAAAGATGAGGAGTCAGTCCTGCTTGGTTACATGAAGCCCAGATGCATGCATGACTCCTAAATCTGCCCCTTCAGGAAAAAGCCAAAATCATGAAGTACTGAGAAATTCATGACAATATTTGCAAACAGAAATGCTGAGTTGTCCCTAAATCTGTCACTGAAATGACTAGTCCTTCGCAAGGGTCAGAAGCTGGTTCTCCTTCTGAGAGCTTTCAACCCTAAATGTCTACACATCCTTTCCTAATATCATGTTTCTGTAGTGCTATGAGGTCCTGCCTAACCCTGCAGATAATCTTTGATCTTGAAATCTGGGCAAAATTGAAGTGATTCTCCAAGGTCTTCAATCTATTATGAGATTGTGCACATGCCACATTTAAAATAATTTGGTGAGTTGAGAGGAATGTACAGAAATAGATCCATGCTTCTGAGAAGTTAATTAGACCGATATGGGATCAAGACTGGAATAATGACTAACATTTATTATCCTTAGCAGCTCCATGGGCTTCTTTGACTGCCCCCAACAGTTCACCCAGGGAAGAGAGAAATCTCTTGGCTAATCTGTGGTGCTGTCATCTCCTCCTTCATTTAGCTCAAATGTCTTTCTGCAAATTCTCATCTTCCCCCGGAGGCTTTTAACTGGTCTCACATGTGGAAGCCAGTGGAGAGAGTCACACCTACCTTCCCCCATCCCCAAAGGTCCCATTTGAAAGTATACCCCACACTTCACTTTGAGCAATTAAACCTGAGATGCTATGAGGGATATTGTTTTTTCAGTACTGCTGGTTAGTTAAATGGTGTTTCACAGTTGGAACAATATTTTCTTTAAAGTATTTGATGTTTATTATTTCACTCTTTAAGCAATAAGAGGAGGAAAGGCTGTTTATTCAGAAAGACGTTATGAAAATGCATGAGACACATCGGTGATATATAAAAACAAAACCAGATTCATTTACCAATGTGCCACTCTTTGTTTTCAGGTATACAAAAAGAAAACTGAAGCTGCCAAGAAGGAGTATCTGAAGCAGTTAGCTGCCTACAGAGCAAGCCTTGTATCCAAGGTAACACATAATGTATATATATACACAAATATATATAGTGACATATTGCAAACTGTTTTCAGCTGAGCACCACAGTATTTAGTGCAAATAACCTTGTTTATTATCACCTTAAACTTGCCTTTCAGTTGCAAATGCTCTATAAACAGAGTCATCTGTCCACGTAAAGTACCCCTTCCCTCCTGGTCATCAAGACAGCACTTCAGTTTGGGACTAACAGGCCAGTTCAACAGGGGAGGAGGTAGTGCTGAACAGACCTTCATATAACAAATGTGCCAGGCAGCCACTATAAGGGGAAAAAAAAATATATCAGGCACAAAATGCCTGGGTTTGGTTTTATGGGTTTTTTTTTAGTGCTGCTTTTTACCTTGGAATCACAAAACAGAAATAGCCAAGCTCAGATGATATTGCAGATTTTCATAAGAAATGTGAATTCCATTTTACATCCAGCAAGCCATTGTGAGCACAGCATAGGTCACCACTAAGACAATGGTGGCACACTCTTTACTGGAACACACCAAATACACAGCCAGCAGCAATTTTCTAAATAGATTTATTCTAACATTTTCAGTGCCCATAATTTTGCAGTAGACTCTTTAGAATTTGTAATAGACTTTTAAATATGCAGAAGAATATGAAATTGCTCTACTGTGTCAATGTGAAAAACCCATTGAGCAACTTCAGAATCATACTAGTTAAAACCACTTGTTTTGGGTCTATCAAAACAAATTTAGATATATTCTGTTCTTACTTAAATAAAATCAATTTTAGAGATAAAGAGCACAGTGTGAAGGACTGGCATATAGGACATGAGAAGAACTTCTTGGTTAGTTTCAAAATATTTTTGGGGCCCTGCACACAATACTACTCTGTATACTATATTAATTTTTCAGGGGGTTTGCTGTATGATTAGCTGTGCAAGAACTTTTCATGCATGTTTCTGCATTATCTCCACATTTGGTCAGTGTTTGTTCTGAATTTAAAAGTCCGAAATACAGGTGTCACCTAATTCATTTTTGGGGGTTGTGTCCTATAACTTTCCATTTATTAGGTACTATCATAAATACTCCTGCATTTTGTTAAAGTATATTACAGTATACCTTTCATTTCTGTATTAGGACTGTGTGGTTCCAGAAATAATCATTGCCTTCAGAAAGAGTACCAAGCAAATCTTTTTGAAATAGCTGGCTTACTGGCAAAAGATAGATCCAAAAAGCTCAAAATATTCCAAATTTTAACCCATTTTTTCACTTGAGAAGAAAACTTGGCTATCATTATTCAGCACATCATGGACTATTTACATAACTTTCTGTGTGGCTAATTTTGGAAATGTGCAATATAAAAATGAGATTTTTTTTTTTTTTAAAGATAAAAAAGTGAATTATGGCATTTTCTGAAGTTTGTTTTTTAGAAAAAAATTTGGAAGACTGTTGATCAGTTCAGTGCGTGAATTTATTTGTGCAAATATTAAAATTTGTTGTTAGTCAGAAAAGCACTGAAGCATTTTCTTAACTTTTAAGCAATTATTTAAATTCTGCCCGTAATGTAATGTTTTCCTCTAGTGTGGAAAGTATAAAAATATAAACTTAATGAAGCTGAGTACTGATTGCTTATTCCCATGAACACACTCGATGAATCTAACAGAGCTGGCATGTAACTAAGGCAAGTCCATCTTGGAATAAGGATGTAAAATAACCATTTGTAATATAATATCAGTATATTCGACATCATCATTATTAAATATTTATCTGGCACCAGAAAATTGTAGTTCTTTAGACAAGCCTGTAAGCACAAGAAAACATATATAATACATAATTAAGTTTATTTGGAGTCAATGTGGTCTTTTATGTCCATGTTGTTACATTACCATCCATAAAAACTACTTTTAGATGGCATTATTAAGATTCCAAGACCTCATTATCAAAAGTTTAAACATGCCAAAACTAACACACTTTTTCAAAAAATTCTTTAATACCATATTAATAATTTGCTCACATGTATGTTTTATACTTTGTACCTCACACTTATAATCTGGTGTTCACCCTGGATCCTCCTGATTTATATTTACTGCATGTTGTTTAACCTTGCTGCTTTATAGAATTTTCTGTGCTGCTCATCCCAACAGTGCTTTGGTGTAAAGAAATTCTCACTAATGCTTGGGAGCCGGATGTTTATATTGTCCATATTTTCAAACACAAATGATTGTGAAATCAGGTTCTCAGTAATTTTGTGCATTCTCTGTGGAGCATCTTTTTTCAAAGTATTTGAACAATATTAAGCCCTTCATGTTCATAGCAGAGCTCCTATGGGGTGGCAGCTATGAGATGCTCAATTGTGCTTCATATCAGGACATGCTTTGGCTATCCAAATGTTATCCAATTATCAAACTTTCTTTCATATCCCCTGCTAGAGGTCTCTGTCTGCAGGAAGAGGCAGGAAAGGGTTCTGCTCAGGTCCCCTCTGTCCAGCTCAGCAGGTGCCTTGCACCTCCCAGAGCAGCTGCTTTTCCTGTTTCCTGTCTTTTCGACACTGATTCTGCTACTTTTTTCGTTAAGTATTACTGGGTTTTAAACTAGTGAGCATATGAGAGTCTTTGTGTATGTTTTTCTGCATTTATTTGCAAGTCTTTTCTGAAAAGCAATGACTGGACAAATGCCATGTTCTACCTCAGTGGTCCAGAATTGGAATTGAATTCTTGGCACCCATCTTGGCCGTTTGAGATTCCAGAACAGTCAAAGATTACAGGGAAACAGGGTAGAATTCCTGCTTCTAGGACACTTCCTAGCCTCTGCCTGACAGCAGAATAATGAAATTTGGACACACTGGTGTTCATCCCAAGCTCTGGGGTGGAAGTGGAGCATCAAGTGGAGAGAGTGGCCTTCTCCACGACACTCAGCTCCTTGCCCCTTTATTCTGCTTCTTTNTCTGTCAGTAAGGGGATGAAGCGAAAAATTCAGAACAAAGTAACTTAAAAAATCAAAGGATTAAAAGCCCCATGTATGTGATCCTGATGAATTGGATGATTCAGAAGATGTTAACCAGAGCAGCAGCTGTAATGGAAGGAGAGTCTGTAACAAACAGGTTTTCTGATTTATCGGGGTAATCAAGCATAGAAGTGGGCAGGCACTGGATGGTACAGAATACCAACATTTTTTTGTGCTGCCTGGGAGATATATTTGAACCTCTAGGGAAGAATTGCCCTCTCCCCCTGCCTCCCCTCCCATCCCCTCCTTCCTAAACTATTCATTGTTTAGAAAGCTGAGCAGTTCTGTTTGGAGTTTGGCACACACACACAGAGATCACACACTGGCAATAGGATTGCCAGCCCATCTCTAATACACTTTTAAATGCTTTCATGATGTCACTAGAAGATGTGTATGGCTACCACCCAGGAAATAAGGTAAACATATGATTGCATAAATATGTCAGTGTGCCTTAATTCCCATTCATTTATAAGTATATTTCCTGTGTTTTCTCCTTTTTTCTACTGGTTGAAATGAATGGGTGTGTTGTTGAGTTTGTTCATGTGTGTAGGAATTGATAGGTGAAGTAAAAACAGATAACAAAGCATTATATCTTCTGCCATGCAGATTGCCATATTGCTTATAGTACTGACTAAGCCTTTGCATTGTAAACAAGTGTCTCTATATTTGCCCTTAGTTGCAACTTTTAGTACAATTCAGGTCCAGAAATGCAGTTTCTGGTATCTGGTAATTTGTACAGCATTACATAAAATGCTGTGAATTGCAATTTTACTTTTTTCATAAAACAAGCACTTTTTCCAGCTTAACCAGCCTTTTTCCCAGCTGACATTAGAGTTTTTGCTGCATCTTTTAAATATATATATTTAATACAAATATATATGGATAAATGTTAAATACTTTCATATATTACATAGGTTCATCTATGGATATTTATTAAAAATATATACATGTTATATATTCAACATGCATAATATATTTATGTGCATATAAGTGACGTATATATATATATATGTGTGTTAACTCTAACAGTACCCGTTGCAGTAGTACAAAAAAGATTTCTTGTCCCTGTTTCATTCTTTTTGACTCAATGAATCTTTAATTCTCTCTGTGTAGTGATATAATTTCAAGTTTCATGAAGATATATATTAGTGTCTATGGCTGAAGCTAAAACCTCTCAGCAAGGGGAATATTATTCAAATTCAAAATACTCAGGCATATTTCAAAACTCTGATGCTGTACAAAGTCAAGGTGGTGTCCTCACTTGACTTTGAAGTGAATGCATTGGACATTTTTCATTTTCGTGGACAGTGCAAATCCTTTGGATGTGTAAAATTGCTTCTTGAAACATATGGCAGACTTAGCTTTTCCTAGTCCATCATCTTGCAATTGTGGTTCATAAGAAAACTAAAGGTCATACCTGTAAGGCTGACATTGCCTTAATGCCATTAGCACAGCAATTTGTAACCAGAGAGTTCCGGGGACTCAAAGTATCTGTTACACTGCCTGTGTTGTAATAAAAATGACCAGCCTAAGGAATTCAAGTCTCTTAAAAATGCAGTGGACATACATGAAAACATTTGACCTACTTGTAAAAAGCAATATGATTTAAAAAAAAAAAAAAATCAACAAAACAAGTGAACAAGCAAGCACAAACAAAACCAAACCTAAACCAAATCAAGACCAATCCCAAACCAAAAGAAACAAAATAAAAAAAGCAAAACCCAAAATGGTAAAATTGGTATTAGTTTCCAATTTCATATATATATGGTGAGAGCACTTGCCTAACATATAAAAAAAGCAGAAAGATATACTAGGTCTCCCTGACCAATCATTTCCCAGCCCCTAAATAAATGTGTGTGTGCAGGTGTGCTCTCTCCTCAATTTGTTTTCTGTAACTGCATAGCTTCGTAGCAGTCAAGCTTCAGATGAAGGGGGGCACTGGATCCTGGCTCACTCTTTCCTAAAATAAGCAACTGCTGGGGTTTAGGACATTTCTTTTGGAAATAAAATTCTTAATATCTCTTGCCAAGGCGTTAGTGACTGACCTGCCTTGTCTCCTGGTCAGTGCTTTAACACGTTGGCTATTGCATGCAAGGAGAGCAGCAGAGGCACCTGCTTCTGAGACCAGCTTTTCCTACATTATTTCTAGCCCTAGTCCATGCAGATGCTTTTGAAATTTTATAAACCAGTAAGGCTGTCCTCAGTAAAAGCATAAGAGAAAGAATAAATAAAAAATAAAGTTATGTTTGATGCATGATTTTATTTTTTGGGGTGGCTATTAAAGTGCTACAAGACATACGGCAATATTTTCCCTACAGCAATAACAAAACAAGCCCAGAATGATGCCATCCATGTTTTACTTTTTTCCATTAGAATTTCTAGATGGAAAAACTATAACGAAAAGCTTCCAAAGCAGGTACTTCATGCTTCTGTGATACCTCATTCCTTCATTATTTCTGGAGTTATTATGATGTTGTCAGAAATGTTCAAAGAATCATAAATTAAATCCTTTATGTGCAAATATGTATCAGAGTATCTGCTAAGTAAGCATGCATTTATAAAACAATTGTCTAATCTCATCACAACACAAGTCCAAACATTTTTTTTGTCTAGCAAGGAAGCCAATGATCTACTATAGCTGAAAATAAAGAGCAAACTAAAGTTAGTGCCATGAGTTTGATTTGAGGCTAAATCATGTAATGCTTTTCATTCAGCAGTGTAAAAACAGAGATGGTCTCACATAATTTCTGCCAAAAAGTGGCAGAAATGTCTTGATCTTGATAGAAGCGAGATTTTTATTTGAAGAGGGACTGTGTTTGTTTTTGAAGCAAGTTAATAAAACTAGATTTCACTATTAGCCTAGTGCTTCCATTTGGGGAATTAAAACACTTGTATCAAATTAAAGTTGCATATCCTTTATCACATGTACCCAGGTTACATTCATAAAACATCCATTTTTACTTACATATCCTAAATGAATCCATGACAATCCCCTGTAGATGATGACAAAATGTATATTTAGATTTGAAGATGTTCTTCTGAGCCACCTTGACTAATTATAAATGACAACCCATGGCTTACTCCTTTGTTTCTGAAACATCAAGAATGTGTCAAAAAGCTTTCTGAACTCTCTGGGGCCCCAGATGTTGTTATTGCAATAGGTGACTGGAATTAACAAAATAGGAAACGTCATTTGCTAAGAGCCTCTTGTGGCTTAGGTAGGAAGGCAGCTGAGCTGCAAATATGCATATGAGTCATCTTACTGGAGTGGATAGAGTTAAATCAAAGGGATCTCCATAGGCGTTAAAGAGCTAAGTGGAAAGAGAGAGCAGTGCTGGAGAGAAGTCATTCTCTCATAAACATCTTCACAGGGGTATTAATAAAATGGATGAGCCCATGCAGGCTAGAGAAAGAGATTCTTCTCAAGGACAGGCTTGGGGTTGGAAGTGACCTAAAATGTCAAAAATGTTACAAACAGACAGGATTATATGAACAGAGAAAAGCTGAGAGAAGGAATAAACAATTCAAGATGCTCCTTCCACCAAAGAGACAGCAAAGGCAGCAGATGCAAACTTAAGCTTAGGTAAGCTTTGTAGGAGCTGCATAAATATGCAGCCAATTTCCTTCTATCTGCCTCTTTAATGTCACAGTACTGAAGAGAACTAATTTTTAAGCTGAGTCAGGCCTGCTTAAGTTTGATCACAGCCTGCACAGCCTGGACCATTCTGGTACCAGCTGACTATTTTCACTGCTGTTTCCTGAATGTAGCCTTCATTCTGGTCACAGAGTCCAAAAATTGTTGAATTCCTCAGCATGGCTCAAGGACAGACACCAGTCACTAGATGTGAGCGTGGCACCATCATGAAAAGGGACAGTGTGGCAGCTACATGGGTTTATGATACATATTCATGTAAAACCTAAATTGGGTTTAGCTCTTTTCCAGGCATTGAAATACTCACATAGTACATGGTCCGGTCTGGAGAAAGAGGATGCCAGACCTCCATTTCTCATTTAAAGGGAAACACCTGTTTCTCATTTAAAACAGAACTACGTTGCATCATTATGGCTTTGTCAAAAAAAAAGAAAAAAAAATTTCTGAATTTGAAATATGTTGTGTTTGCCCACAAGTAAAGCTGCTTACACTGTTTGTTGTTTGCATATTGGCCATAAGGCTCACTTTGCCCTTGAGAAAGTCTCTCAGCATATATTTAAAGGACACATAAGCATCCAGTAGTACCAAGAACATTTACTGAATGTTCTGAATGTATTTACTGAATATTTTACTACAAAGGAGAGCTTAATCAGTGTTATTAATAAAGATGCATTTTGATAATATCTCATCTGTAAACAACTGGAATTATATTGCTCCAGCTGAAAGGCTTTGATCATTAATTTTCTGAAATCAATAGAACAAGAAAAAAACCCTTTTTTCTCTGTAAATAGAACATTTCTGGTTTCTTTGAGACAACACTGACTTTTTAGTTTTACATTGCAAGAAGCAATAGTTGAGCACTGCTTACTAGAGTGAAATTATTGTAAAAATCTATTTAATTCCCACATATTATTCTATAGAAGACAAGAATTCTGAATATAAAGCATGTATAAATTATGTAAGTTGAAGATATCCATATACATCATGTGTGACTACATCTATGTAGTCCTACTCGCTGGCAACGTTTTTAACACAAACTGCATTAACATGTTAACAACAGAAATAAGTGTAGGCTCTTGTAAATTCTGGGTATACTTCCTATGGATCAGAGGTGAAAAGTAGTGATCATCAGCTGGGAATGATTCTCAGCCTCTGTTACTCAGATCCTACCTGGTTTTCACAAAAAATGAAATGGGCATCCAGACATTCATGCTCAAGTAACAGTAACAATGTTGGGCTGTGA
Source organism: Polioptila caerulea (assembly GCA_013397295.1). Classification (NCBI taxonomy): domain Eukaryota; kingdom Metazoa; phylum Chordata; class Aves; order Passeriformes; family Certhiidae; genus Polioptila; species Polioptila caerulea. The sequence goes on from VYXF01000177.1 coordinate 702,954, forward strand.
TCCAAATTCTGTTTGAATTAATAATAGATTTTCCTTTAAATTCAGTAGTCTAAGGTTCAGGCCCTCAGAGTACTGATGTGTTAAAAAATGTCCTTGCTATATTTTCAACCACATAGATGTTTATGTTCCAACAGAAATGGGATTAGAATCTCCACCAGTAGCCAGAAGGCAGACACAATTTAGAATGAGAATCAATACCCATATGTAGGTTTCAAGAGCTCTTTGGTTACACAGATACATAGCTGAGGGTTTAAAGTGTGAGTTTTCAAAGTGTTTCAAAGTTTTCAAAATATATCCCAAAGGGATCTGTGGAGATGCCAAAATGGCATCATTCAGGCTGTTTTTTCTACAACATAGCTAAATTGAGCAGGATGTCTTTACCAAAAATAATTTCTCAGTCACAGGAATGAGTTGGATGGGGTGAGGGAAATCCCAGTGTCACTTTCCTCTAAGGAACAAACTCCCCCAGTGCCTGTATGCAGTGTGATAAGAATGACCACTAGTCCCAGGGCAGTTCCCTTCAGAAAAGAGTAACACAACTAAGTGAGCAATGCTTAACCCTTTATGCTTAATTTAATTCTTTAATTAATTATTCTCGGCAATAAAACATAAGGCGTTTGGGCACACAGTAGGCGAACAGAGGTGCTCTAAGAAAGCTCTCTTTGCACTAAAATTGGAAGGAAAGTAATGAGTTTGGTGGAAATCTTGGGGAAGAACTTGATTCAGCACTTTCAAAACTTTGTGCAAAATTATCCTCCCTGACTGCTTTATCTTAAGAACAGCACTCATCTGTATCTTCACACGCTTCCTTGAAAATATTACACAGATAAAGTAATTTTGTAGACCAAGGGTCAGTGGACCAAGGGTCATGCACCACCAGTAATTTTAGTTAATATAATTATACTTGTTATCATCAGAATTATAGTAGTACTTATTTTGTTTCTTCCTTTTTCCTGTTTCTCTTCTACTTTCATTATATTTCTGTTGGGATTCCAAAATGTTCTTTTTTTTCTTCATGTTTCAGTAAAACAACAGATTCTTTGGGGGGAGGGGGTGAGAAGTGGATTTATGTTGTTCCTAACACATCACAAGTCATATTTGCTCTGTACCATTCCATTGCCCTGGCCTACCTACCTTGTCTTCACCATCTGTTTTTTTTAATCATTATTTTTTAATTTAATTTAGACAAGAGTGTTAGGTGACGATGTTAGAAGGAGAGACAGGTACATAGGAAATCCTTCCCCTAGACTATGAAAGACGTGAAGATTTACAGTAAGGCTTCAGCTTGTTCTCCAGAACAAGTATAAGCCACTCAAAGAGCATAAAGGACTGCTATAAAAAACTAATTTGTCACCCTAGGGTATGTTCACTAATATATGTGTAAATTACCACCACCTACCATTAACTAAATGTAATATTCTGTCACCCTCTAGTGGTGGGTCTACACTGCCATGCTTCAGCCAGTAGTGATGGAAGATGCTCTCACTACACATCTAGTAGACTTTTCAGAATTTAGGAGTTACTAAGCCCCAGTGTTTGCTGGCCTGTGTGCATGGATTTGTAATTTTGGCCTGCACTGCACACATCTGAATTTTATCCTAGAACTTCATCCTGTAAATTAGTGATGTAAATTGTCTGTGTTGATTTGGAGCAAATAAATTAGAGATTTGGGAGAGCTTTTTAAATTATTTGTGTGCTCTTCTCCTTGGATAAGTCAAGAGAAAATTGGCTGAAATCCAACCTGCAAAGTAGGGAATGTAACTGTGCATTTGAAGCCAGTATTGGAGAGTCAAATCCATTCTTTCTTAATTCCAATTTTTACCCATAATAAATGTCCTCGTCTAAGATTGTCTCACACTGCACTGGACCAGTGCAATTCCCATCCTTGTCTGTGAAAGCAGCAATTGAGCCCAAAATCATAGTGTGACTTGTGTGTCATGCATGCTTCTTAGTTTATTTCACAGCAAAGTGACACCACAAAGCCAAAATACTTGACATCACCTATTTTATTAGGTCCAGCAATTCTTTAAAAATCTGTGTTTCTGACCCAGAAGCAGAAAAAAGCTACAAGTGCAGTATGCTGGAGAATGGCATTTAATGGGTTCATTTATCAAGATTCCAGTAACTGATAATATTGATGTGTTTTACACTGATATTGGACAATTTGGTTTCAGATCACATATGACTTACAGCATCCTAAGTTGCAGCAAAATACTTGGCCTTAAACTGAAGTGTTGTGCTTTTTACTGTATCAATGAAACCTATAGAAAGCTGATTCATAGCTTGAGACAACTGAAACTGTCCCTTTCAATCACTTTGCAGAGCTCTCCTCAGAGGTGTAACAAGTGTTACTCATCTCTGACCAGAGACTGTGCAATTCCTCTTAACATAATTCAGCATTTGAAGTATCAAATTATACTATCTATATGTCTGTAATTTTATCAGTATGGGCCATGCATCCACCACTTCTGTGTGAACTCAGAATTGTCCAGTAACTACTGGTTCCCTGTATCTTTGTTAATGGGGTCTATGGCAGCATCTTTGTAGCTACAAATGAAGTAGAAGTGTGTATCAGTACATCAGCAAAGGCTTTTTGCAGCACTCACCTCACCGGGAGGATTAGTTTAGCCAATCTGCCCTTAGCCACTTCAGGAGCAATTATCCCTGCTTGGACCACACAGATCCTGCCAGCTACATCATGGAAAGGCAAAGCTGCTTCCATGAGGGGACTATGGTCTCAGTAAAACTTCCAAGTCTCCCAAGAAAGAACACAGCCTGCACCACCTGTAATGTGTAATAAGCATGGGACACCCAAGAGGAGTCTCCTGACCACGCTGCTAATTGGCAAACCTTCTGAATTGCTGAAATTCCAGCAAACCTGCAGTCGTTGCTTCTACACTCATGAGGGTGTTCTAAAAATACGACTGGGAAGAGAGGGGGGAAATTCTTCCCATGTTTTCATAAACATTTATTCAGTGTTTAAAAAATAATATCCAAATAATGGCAGATTTTTCAGCTACTTTCAGGCTTTTATGTCTGCATCTGAATCCTGCAAACATGCATATAATACATATTGCACACGTGTACACTCACATGCGAGCAGAGACAGGCAGATCCACAGAGACAGAGATTTGCATTAATTTTTTCATATTCATTTAATTTTCCTTCATTTACTGGAGAAAACAAGGGGGGTTTTGCTAATGGAACTGCAGTTACACATAGGGAAAAGGAAGTTATCATTCTCATCTTTATCATCGCATATAATGAAGCAATTTCAGCAATGCTCATGTCAACAGATTGTTGGTGATGCTGCATCCTTCAGAAGGAATACAAATAGACTTCACTGACCCTGGAGTGCTGAGAGTAACATGAAACTTACTCTGACTTGTAAACTGAGCAAACATGACATGGAGATCACAGAATAAGGGCATGTATGTGTCTTTCAGCCTTGTTTTGACAAAGTGTCTTTCTCCAGAGGGATGTTTCTGCCATTTTTTTCCAGCATGTTTCACCTTTTACTGGCCATTAATCCCAGTATGACTTAACTTCAAATTATTATTCCCTACTGTAAGCATATGTGAGTTAATTCTTAATTTTTTTCATCATTTATTTGAGCACACAGTTACCACTCTGGATATCTATGAAAATAAATGAAAAACAATTGAGCAAATTGAGTTTAATCAAATGTAGCAAGTTATAAATATTAGAACAAAAAGTATTATTAAAATTCATATTCATTAATGGAGAGCTTTTATTAGTAGTAACTTTAAGATATCAGGACAGACTGCAATATTTCTGAAAACTGCAGTTTCTAATACTCTATGCAGTATTCTTCTAGCTTTAGACTAAAGATAACTTCCCTATACCCAATGCAGGCTAACATTTATATAGCCATAAGTTTTAAACAGAATTTTCAGAGCCTTATGAATTGGATTAATAAAGCATGTTTTGCTAAAAGAGAAATTATTCAGAGTATTCCTATTTCTCTTAATTCATGGCCTATGTGATATGTTTGATGGCATGGATAGCATTCCAACACAAAATATTTCAAAATAAAGGCATTGGCACAGCAACTAGTGTATTTGTTCCATGCAGCAGAACAGCTGAGGATGGGGTTTAGCCTCTTCATCATGTTAACTAATTGATAAATAACTATTAGCAATATCAATGTATGTGGTAAAAGACCTTGGAAATCCTATCCCTGGCTTGCAGATGGGAAAAGAAGATGTCAAAAATCACTACAGAGTTTTGCTGTAACCAACCCTCCTAATTCTCTTTTCAACTAGGCCATGAAATCTGAGGACAATAACCGTGCTGCTTATGTGAAAAGATGTGTCGGGCTTGGTTGTCTTGGTTGTGTAAGATATTAGATCAGTGATGGCAGTTCCAAGTTTGGAAAAAGAAAATGCCATGCTCAACCAGGAAACAAAGGACCTAAATTACTTTTTTTTTTTTTTACAATGTTGAGGGCAAAAATGTAAGATGAAAGGGATTAATTATTTTTCTAGAGTAATAACCGAACTTCATTTCAAGGAAAATTTGATGGTCCAGATAAATGTATGCCTATGGTGTGGGTCTTAAACAGACTTCAGGGGGTAGGATAGCCTTATTTGGTAGCTTCTAAGTGTTTCCTGATTTTTGTTTTCCCCAACAGAGCTACAGCGAACCTGTTGATGTCAAAGCCTCCCCACAACCTCAGATGATGAATTCAAAGCAGTCAGTGTTTCACGGGCCTGCCCAGGCTCACTCTGCGCTGTACCTCAGTTCCCACTACCACCAACAACCAGGAATGAATCCTCACATCACTGCCATGCATGCCAACATCCCCAGGAACATAGCTCCCAAGCCCAACAACCAAATGCCAGTGACTGTTTCCATAGCAAACATGGCTGTGTCCCCACCACCACCCCTTCAGATCAGCCCCCCTCTGCACCAGCATCTCAACATCCAGCAGCACCAGCCGATCCCCATGCAGCAGCCCATTGGAAACCAGCTACCCATGCAGGTCCAGTCTGCTTTGCACTCACCGACAATGCAGCAAGTAAGTTGGGCCTTGTCAGTTCTCTGGGGAATTATTTCATTTTGGGGGAGGGCATGAGGGAGGGGAGTCATCCAGGAGTTGGCATAGTGAGAGAGATTTAGACTGGCTTTAATTTTGCAGGTTCCAGGACCAGGGTAGCATAGGCTTAGTCTTTCAAGGGCAAGAGCAAATGAATGAGTTTAACTAGATGATGGAAAACTGCAGTAAAAGTGTTTGTGCTGGTGGCAATGTCCATCATTGTCCATGGGTCCATCTGCAAATCTGTGACTACCCTGAAGTAGTGAAATGCAAAGCTTTCAGGATTCACACTTCACCAACAAAAGGCAGGCATGTCTAGAAAAAGATATGATTGCAGCTTATGCTGTTATTCTTGTGCTGACTGTGATGTGGCACTATCAGAGGAAATATAAAGCAACCCAGGTTGTGTTGAACATGCTAGATTAAATGAAAATGAGTGTGTTACATTATGCCATAACTTCATTTTGCTAAATAGATATTCCTTCTTTTTAAGGGAAATAAATGGGCTGTGTCTGCCATCCCAATATGGGGTGTTTTTGTTTGGGTTTTTTTCCCTACTCTGAATGCTTTAGATAGTCGATTCTCAATATATTTCCTACGAGTTCTGAGTTAATGCAGACCATCCATGGTATTGTGCCTTCCAGGCTCACAGAGGAATATAAAGAGAGTAGATAAACTGTTGATTTTATGAGAGAAAATTTCCTTTTGTATTGTATGAGATCCGCCTATCAATAATAATATCTTGCTTTGCAAAGTGGCATTAAAATGGAAGTTTTTTGGATGGAATTGCAAGAATCTACAAAATTTGTATACACAAAAGTTGTCAGTACTGGCTGATAATACATAGACATTAACTTGCTCCATGTTTTAAATTTCTCTAAGAATTCACCTTTGCTAACAAGACATTTGCATTTGCTTTCCAAGCCAGAAACATTTCATCTCAAGACTAGTCTTCAGAGTTGGGAATACTTGAACATAAACCATAGCTTCTTGCTGGGAGAACAATTTAACAGGGAAAGAAATTTTCCAAAGCAGAAAAAAAAAACTCCAAAAGTGTTGAAAGCAACCTGGACTGATAAACTTAGTTGTTCAGAAGATAAATCAAGGTATGCTCAGGATGATTTGGATTTATTCAGAGACTTTGATCTTAGACTCAGGAATGATTTGGAGTAATCAGGAAGGAAAACTTGTAAAGTGTTCACAGCTTTTTCCTAGTCCAGTTAATTTTTCCTTATCAGAGAAAACAGGCCCAACAGACTTATGACCACACATACATGGAGTCATGTATTCATGCAGGTTTTCTTGCACTTAGTGTGAGTGTTCCAGGAGAGCCATGCTCAAGCCTCAGAGAAACTCAGGAATTGACCCCAAGCTTGGGCAGCTGGAATTAACTGGAGGAAGTCCTAGGTGGGTGAGCCAGGAGGGTCTGTCTGGAGATCCTATGCCTGGAGGAATCCTGGTTGAACCTGAAGGCTCACAGCAGTGAGAGACAAAGCAATACTCTGGTTCATTTCCCAAACATGAAAAATTACATCTGTGACAGCGACCTGTTGAGATCCTATAGCTATATTTCAAGAAGTTCTTATTGCACAGTGATTCAGTCTTCTAAGTTCAGATTGTTTGCTAACTTCAGTGTCACTTGTACATTACTTGTCCAATGCAGAACTCCTTCTGCCTTTTCCAGAATCGTTAGGCATAATTTACGAAACAGATTTGAAAATCTGTCTGTATTAGGGAATTAATAGTACAGTTGGGGCTAGTAAAAGATGTAATGCAGATGTCAGATACTTACATATTTATACATAAAACATTATTTTTGTATGAATAAGCACTTAGGCATTACTCTAAACTCTCTACCAAAGAACGAGTAATGTACTATGAATCTCCTAATGTTTTATTTTGCCAAGTTGCAAGCTTGTTGCATAAGGTGTGTGCATCCATGGTTTAAAAAGTACTTTCAGTCATCTGTGAGATATGTGGCACACAGTTGACTTGATTCTAGCTTAAGAAAAAACACAGGACACTTGATTGTAGAAAACAGGTTTCTAGAAGTCAGTATGTAGACCTTTATCATGATGAGTCTTTTTTTTAACTAAGGGAAAGTAAAGTAAAAATCCTGTACCTCTGTGTTCCTGTTAAACTCACAAAATTTTTGGTTAAATGCTTTTTACCAACTCATATTCCTTAGTCAGAAAGGCTGATGCTTTTAATGAAGCATCATGGTGAGATATTTGTGTTTCACTCAAGGTGCTTGTTACTTGTTCAAATGCTGCACTGCCAATCTCCACGTGTCTTTAAGCACCATGTAGTATCTACAAGCCAATTTATATTTCTTGCACTCCTGCTTTTTCTTTACAGTAACGTAGCTTTTGAGCTCTGGAAAATCTATGTCACTTCACTTTGGAATATTTGTTTGGAGTTTTTTTAGCATACAAAAGCTATAGAGTTTGTGAATTGTATTTAAATATAGCAAGATGTATAATACATTATAGGGCTAGAGGTGTTCTAACACCATGAACAGAACAGAACAGTGGTATCCAGCTCAGTTTCTTAGGTATGACCCTTTTTAGCCAAGAAATGATAGAAAACACAAAACTAGCATTTCATACTGTGTTAGAATACAGAAGAGAGGTTGGTCACCAGGAGGCAAATAGCAAAAAGTCAAGAGACCACAACCTGAAAGTAAGGGCCTCTTTCTGACTCAATTGTCAAAGCACTCTGCTCTCCCTTCTGGTTGAAATCGAGCAAACACTCTGCTGATCATAGAGCTTGTTAAAGAGGAAAAGATATAGTGGGAGAAAAATGGAGCTCTCCCAGCAACAGCACTAAGGAGAAGGAGGAGGCACCATGCTATTTGTCTAGCCTATGGTGAGGAGGGAAGGGGAGGTCTGGGGGTGATGTCCAGGCCCAAACAACACTGTACAGAGCACTCTCCTGCATAAAAAGACAGCCAGGAAGAATGGGAGAATACAAATTCTAATAAAGCAGAGAAATAGTTGCCTTTAAGCCAACTTTTTTTTCACTTCCTTTTCCCTCAAGTTATTTCCTCCATGCTTAGGTATGGCCACTGTAAGCCTTTCCAAAGACTCCAAGAAAGCAGCAAGAACAGAAACTAGCCAACCTACCACTCCCAAGGGAGTGACTTGCAACAGGAGTCATTTTCCTCTTTGAAAGCCTCAGCACTACTCATACTATATGGAATAATACACCATAAGGAAAAAAGGGGCAAATTTTCTCATATGTAAATTGCAGCATGGAGCTTAATAGGCAAGAGAAGAGTAAGTCTGCCAACAACTTCCTAGCAGTCTTCTACTGCAGGTGTTGGCATGCTCACCTGGCTGGGCACCTTCATTGCAGACTGTGCTGGAGGCATGTTAGAAGTAGAAATCATCAATTGTGGGTTCTCTTTTTCACTTTTATTCCTCTTTTTTTCCAAACATCCCTCTCTGAAATAGTGCATGTCTCACTAGTGTGACACTCAACAGTAGCAGGCTCTGCAAATTCCTGCTCTCAACAGATCCCCTGCTTGAACTCTTGCTCTGTAACATTTGGTCGATCATTTTCTCCAGGAAAAGGAGGATAATTTAATATCAAAGACCATCTTGTAGTATGTCTGAAGGACTGCCAGCTCCAAGAACAAAACACATAGAGATCCAGGTTTCAGTCCTGGCAGGCAAGAACATAGTTCTCCAAAAACCATTGTGCGTGAAATTCACAAACTCTTCTGTGCAAACTTTGACTAGGGACTGATAAGAAGTGCTGACCTGGGGTGAGAGTTCTGTTCCCACTGCTTCCAGAACAATGAGCTGATCTTCATCAGCTCTAGAGGGAACAGCATGTCCTTCTCCATATCCAGCATTCCTTGCCTGCACGTGTGCAGCTGCCAAATCAAGAGTGACTGCCAGCTGGAGAAGTGCAATTTCCTTTGAGGATCCACAAAAACTACAGAACATCAAGAAAATCAGAAGTGTTAGTAGCCAAAAATCCTCAGTGAATGCACAATTTCTGTTATTTTAAAAATCAATTAACTCTGTGGATTGTGCAGCTGATGCAATGCATCCAAATTGTTCTGAAATGCATTGGAAAATTTTGGTATTAGCATTTTGGTCATGTGCCTAGCATTAGTAATTATTTTTAAATTTCTTTTAAACAATCTTCTCTATTTTGAGTTATCTAAATTCTTGGAAGTAGATTATTTTGTCTTTTTTCTCTTCTCTTCAATTCTAACAATTAATGAATAAATTAAAAGAGTCACTACTGTAGAACTTTGGGGTGCTTGTTTACAGTAATAATGCTTTAAACTATTTAAAAAATGACCATTAGTTCTAGTCTCATGTTTAGATTTAGATTAGATCCTGATTTTTATTTTCTTTAACTTCTAATTCTGAAATTCATTATATTTTTCTTAAATACCATTAACAGGAGCCATATTAAAGTTTTATTTTTCAAAGTCAAAATCCACTCTGCAGTAGTTTTTCTTTATCCCCCTTTGACACATTGGAAGACTCACAAATTTGAAGTGAGTGATTTTTCTTTCATTAAATGCTCATATGAGCATCTTATAACTGTATAACACTTTAACTGATACAGAGTTGATTCTCTCCAGTCTGTTTCTTAGGTTTTATATGATGTTTAATTTTTACTCAGTTGGACTTAGATGATCTGATTAACCCTTGTCATTCAAACCAGCACAATTTCTCCAAAGTTCAGACCAAAACAGCAGCTGAAGCTGCAGCCTGTTTTCACTTGTAAGGTTGTTCTGTCTCTGCTCACAGAGATATCTGTGCCTCTTTCTGAGCATACCCTTCTATCCAGCCTGTTCACTGTGCTCTTTGGTGTGAAGAGTGATGAGGGTGAGGATTCAATCCCTCCTTAATACACCCAGGTCTTGTTAAGGAACCCTCTTAAGTAGCCCTAGTGGAAGAATCATCTCCCCTGCACAAAATCCTTTACCCAAGCATTGCCTGGGATGGTGAGTCCCATGTCCAACTCTGTCCGATTTCAGTTCACAGGTAGAGGAAGCAAAATTAGATTCTTAATGTCTAGTAACCATGGCTACAAGTACATATGCATAACAAAACACCAGAAGATTAATGTATGTCACTTTTTTTTTTTTTAATAATACCTCATTTCAGTCTACTTTTTGGTATTTCTTTTCCTTTAGAAAATAAATGTATACAGCAAGATGATTGCGTAGCCTGCCAAAAATAATAACCTCATTTTTTCTGGTATATGTTTTATATACAGCAAACTCAGGAATCTGCTGTATTTGTCCAGATTTCTTCTTCTTCTTTTTGTTAAGCTTTGTCTTCGAATGAGGTCAAGAGAAAAAAAAATCATTAATATCTGTCAACTTCCTTTATAACCTTAAGGAAAAATCTTTGTATGATATCACACAGACAGATTTTCAATTTCCTTGTGTAATAAACAGATGCTTTAGGATTTGGATGTAATTTAAAGGTTTAAAATATCACATTGAGATTGATGAATAAATCAGTTGTGAAGACAAAAACATTGATGCCTGTTGAAAATACCTCTCCAGACAGGCAGGAAATGAAATTAGTTCCTAGTAAAGTGTAGAGATGAGGATCACTCTTTAGGTCTGCTGCAGGCTTTTTAGGACTTGCTACAGTGGCACAACGAAACTGCTAGGGCTACAGAAATCTAATTAAAAAGCAAATGTCCCTCCTGACATCGAATTAATCTTTATCAAGTTCCCTATTTTTATTTCAATCTGGGACAAGAAAATGAAATTTAAAATTCTAGGCATGTTGCAAAACAGTTGGTGATTTTTCTCTTGAGCATTACAATGCAAAAACATTCAGCATTGTTTAATTAGACCTCGAAGCACTCATTTTCTGAGCGCTTTTTATTTCATCATTGTTTGTTAAGGGCTTACATAAATAATACTCAGATATTTACCACAAGCCTGGTACAAGACTGTTTCCCTCTGTTGTACAGATCTATATTTTTTAGAGCTTTTTCTGTTGATGAAAAAGCTGAAGTAATTATTGTTTGCATCTTAAACAGTACCATACTTTATCAGTCCTTCATACTAAGTTGAGGTTGCTTAAACGAATTTGCTTTAACAAGCATTCTTTCCATCACCCACAGTGCAGGTATCCTGGTAGCCTTCAACCCCCAGAGGGACCACTGAGACCCATCTGGGACTGGAGCCTGGCTCAGATTTCCCTGCACAATGTTAGCATTTATCACCTGAGCGTGCCCTAAGAAACAGGCCCCAATCCCAGGCAACTAAATAGACTTGCCAGGTACAAGATAAAAGCATTGTTATGCCTTGTTTTGCAGGTAGAAGAATTAAATTTGGCTCTGCAGCCCCAACCTTAACATGAGAGGTACCAATTCAGTCCAAACCCTGGTGCACATGTGCTTTGCTGGAAGAGAGCTAAAGCAATTGGGCTGTGGCTGCAGAGAAAACCTGAAAAAAATATGAGAATGCATCTGTACCCAGTTGCTGAGTTAAAACACAGGACCGTTCTCTGGCATCTAAGCTATTTATTTATCCTCATTCCAGAAGAAATGGAATGGATATTTTACTGGTGGTCTCTTCCTCTGATTTGGAGGAACTGTCTCCTTGCTGTATGAGTGTTTGTGGATGCTTCCTCTCCCTGGGTGTGTTCAAGGCCAGGTTGGATGGACCTATGAGCAACCTGGTTTAGTGGAAGTTGTCCCTGGCCACAGTAGGGGGGCTGGAACCAGATGATCTTTAAAGCCCCTTCCAACCCAAACCATTCTATGATTTTATTAGTACTTGAGTTTCTGTGCCTACTCACTTGCTTTGTTACTGGCTACTGTCCCTATGTAATGTTTTTCTTGTACATAAGATAGATCAGGGGATTTGCTACCAAAGGTAAATCTGAGTGCCTGAGGGTAGGATGTGTTTCTGTGGTTGGTTTCCTCTTACAGTTAAATTAGATAGGCCTTATGGTTGATGTTTTGTATAAAAATGATGATGGTATACAAACCCAAATTTTCTGCCTTCTAATTACACAGAACTACGATTAAAGTAATTGAGAAATCTGCTCAATTACTGTATCCTTTGGATCTGTTGCAGGCATGGAGGTTGTTTCCGCAGCTTGCTGCATAGGTTTAGAGCCTGATGAAAAGGCAATGCACAGAGCATGGGGGTTACAGTCCCCATGGGTGTAAAACCCACCACAGAAAAGCTTTATTTAATCTCATTAGCAGGGCAGTATATAAATAACATGGCAACTAGATGCAGAATTCAGCTGTGAACTTGCTCACTACTAATAGTCTGTGTCTTGGAGTCAACAGGAACAAAGTGAGGTTTCCAAGACTGTTTAAGGTACTGAAGTGTTAGTCAGGGCATTCTCCATATGGAAAAAATGAATGAATAAAGTTGCAGTCATTTATGGTCTAGACTAAAACCCATGATCAGGATGAGTGGAGTGAGGTGGCAGTGCACCTGAGAGGTGGGACAAAACACCTGCAGGACCTCAGGGAATAGCCAAGGCAGAGAGATGAGAAGAAGGAAGTGACGTTCCATTTGAAGGAAGGTAATTTCTGTGGATGAAGGGGCCAAGTGAAAGCTGAGAATATTAATTTATCTTGACAAAAGGTAGCATGGCTGCCTTTTTAAGCCTGCAGGAAAAAAAAAATCTGTCCACAAAGTTCCTGTCCTAATGAAGGCTGCATAAGAAAAACAATCACATACAATGCACTAACACTAAATTAACTTAAAGCTATGAGAGTTAATTCTATCTATTCTGTATGTGGGCTTTGGCTGTGAGGAGTGAGTTTCCAAACTAGGTATCTTGGTGCAAGTTCCATTTCTGATTCAGTAGCTACTCATCCAGTTAACTTGAGTGGGAATTCTATGCCCTTGCCCCAGGAAGGAGTTTGGTCTGGTTTTTTTCAGCAGATATCGATCGCTTTCATGCAATTCCCATGATTTTACCCAGTGTAGCTCTTCCTGCTTTACAGGAGCACGACATACAGGGTCAACCAGATACACTAGCCTTGAAATTTCAATTGTTCTCCTGGGCTTGAAACACAATATTTAAACATCACAATATATCAAAAGAGCTAAAAATTATTATGACTTTTCATATGACAGAAAATTCAGGGAGCAGGTTAGATGTCTCTTTGTAACTTCCACTTTTTTTCTCGTCTCCTTGGTTTCAAAAGCAAGTTATTCTGTGCTACTTTCACTACATTAGTCCAACAACTGTTAAAAAGCTTTGGTTGAATTTCCGTTTAGTTGAGAGAGAAGTGCAAATAAAAGAAGCAGCAGATGGTCCCTTTGTGACTGAATGAAGAAAAAGGGTTTTGAGAACAATACGTGAATAGGTGTAGTCTAATAAAACAGTCAGCCACCTGCTGCCTACATCCTTCAAAAAGATTCTGTTGCATATTCTGGGAATTAGTGTGTATGCTTACGTTTAATCTAAATGGAAGCTCTAAGGAGCAAACAGACTTTTTTGTCCAGTGCTGATTGAGTTGTTCTCTTGGTTTTGAATTGTTTCTGCTCTGTCTCCTTTAGTTCCATTCTGTGACTGTGTAACAGCCAAAAACGCTTTGGCAGTGTTTCATTTCTCAAACTGAAGAAAGATTTTAAAACTTAGAAAGCACCTACACATTTTTGTCTATTTTAGGATTTATAATCAAAATCACACCTGGAAAAGAAGTATTCTCTACCATTTCATAGTACACTCTGCATTTTTACTTTTTTTAATGTGCTCAACCTGTTATTTTTTTCCATACTTTGTAATGTACTTTTTTTCTCCTCTAGGGATTTACTCTTCAGCCTGATTATCAGAATATCATCAATCCAACATCAACAGCTGCACAAGTTGTTACCCAAGCAATGGAGTATGTTCGTTCAGGGTGCAGAAATCCTCCAGCACAGACTGTGGACTGGAATAACGACTACTGCAGTAATGGGTAAGCAGCCAGTGAATGCCACCTTGTGTTGAGCAACATTCATGACACAAGTATATGATAGAGAATTTGGGAACAGCATTGTTGCCCATTTCCCTACAGTGTTTCTGAAGTGTATCTGTGATAACCCTGTATTTATTCAGCAGTTAGTCTGTTGTGGGAGAACAAGTGCTCAATACGTACATTTATTAGACATTGTTGTCACCTTATCACAGCACATACACTTTCTAGGTCCCAGAGAACTTGCATTCCATGCAAGACCAGAACTGAAATCTTAGGCAGAAGGAGTAAGAAGTTTTAAGATCACTATGCTTCAATGAGAGGCAAATGATGTGAACTAATTTCTAGTCTAGGTCATGAAAATAAATAGCTTGGGTCATGAAAAAACACATCAGTGAGAAGCAGGGCTGATCCACAGGATACGAGATATACAGAAGAGAATGGCATGAAGAACACATGATTGTAACCAGAAACAAAACACCATACCTGTAGGAGTCCTATGTCCTCAATATAAGGTTAGTAACCCCTTTGAACCTTCAGCTTCTGGCAGCATGGTTTTTGTGGAGCCATGTTACTGTGCCAGGAACAGCCTGGGTACATTTAAGACTGAATAGAAGGTATCTTTTCAGTTTTAAATTATATTGTGCCTTGTGAACATCCCCACCAGCCTGACCTCCCCTTGACTTAGTCTGAATTCCCAAAGCAATGGCAGATAAAAGCTCTTGGTTGCTCCCAAAGTGCCAAGGCTAGCCCAGACAAAAGAACAGAAAGCAGAACTAAAGACCAGTTTCATCCATTGCATTTACTTAAGCTGAGAATTTCACTTGCCTTATTGTTTCTGGAACTCAAACTAGAACTGAATAAAAATCTTTCTCTGGCTACTTGTTCCTTGTTCAGAACAACACCTTTTTGCAACCTGCTGACACTGAGGCAGCCTTTAACTAGTCTGAACAGCAGCATCACTCTTTCCCATCCCTGTCACTGGTGCTCCATGACTTGTCCACTTGTTCAGCAGAACAGTTTCACTTCTGTGCTCTACCACCATGTCTTGGCACATGCTGCAGGCCCTTGTAGAAGTCTATCCAGCCCACAGACTTTTACAACCACTTACACTGAGCTCTGAATAGACAGTCTTCTGTCAAATGAGCCATAGCCACCTGTGGATTTGATTCCTGGTCTCTTCTGGAAAAAAAACAATGTGTCATTGTTCCCAGAAGTGCTCTCCAGGTGCACAGTGGGCATAACTTTCCATCCCCAGCAGCTTTCTCTGAGCAGATATACCTGTAAATAGCCCACTCTGTGTAGAGAAGCCTCTGTAAATCCATGTGTGTGAATTTAAACTACCTTTGCTAAGCTTCTGCTGTCCCCTTACCTGAACCTGCCAACTCAGCACATTTTGGCTATATCTGTACTAGTAAATCAAACCTTCCAGAGGCTCAGTAAGTGGCTGACACCCATGTTCATGCAAGGAAGCTCTCCTGCCTCCAAGGAAAGTGGCTGCTTCTTATAGGGCAGTTATGGAGCATCATTCCAAGACCTGTGCTAATTCCAGAGCTCCAAGCAGTTTTTGATAGTGCTACCAGCCCACTAGTGCGAGTTATCCCAAACCAGTGCTTCAACCCATGTCCCAGTCCTGTGAGGTTTTAGAGCCAGATGTGGTCTCCAGGTTGCTATATGTCACTATGACTTTTTCTTATCATTACCATAGCAATGCAGCTGTACTTCAGTGATATGCTTGGAATTAATGACATACAGTGAGGTTGTGAGGCTGGGTTTTTTTTTTTCTTTGCAGAATAGAACTAAAAATTTTTCAAATATTAAAAAAAATCACATTTGTTCTTTTTCTCTTTGAACAGGGGCATGCAGAGGGACAAAGCACTCTACCTTACCTGAAAATCTGAAACACCTCTCCTTTCCTTTCACTGAGGAATGCAGGGAAGTCTTTTCATCATGGATTGCTTTATGCAGTCAGGGCAGTTCTGCATTTTATTAGAAAATACAAGTTGCTAAGCACTTAGGACTATTGGAGCTTGTGGGTCACCCACTCTGGAAAAAATAGTCTTGCTTCTTTCCTTTCCTTTTTTTTTTTTTCCCCATTTTTTCTCTTTCTTTTTCCTTTCCACCCCTTCCCTGAGATCCTTTAACGGACATTGCTTTTCTTCTTCCCTGAAGGAAACTTGGACCATTCAGATTTTATGTTGGTTTTTGCTGTGAAGTGCTGCGGTAGTAACTGCCTTAGCAACTGTAGATGTCTCGGATAAAAGTCCTGGATTTTCCATTGGTTTTTCATAATGGGTGTTTATATGAAACTACTAAAGACTTTTTAAATGGCTTGATGTAGCAGTCATAGCAAGTTTGTAAATAGCATCTATGTTACACTCTCCTAGAGTATAAAATGTGAATGTTTTTGTAGCTAATTGTAATTGAAACTGGCTCATTCCAGTTTATTGATTTCACAATAAGGGTAAAATTGGCAAACATTCATATTTTTACTTCATTTTTAAACAACTGACTGATAGTCTATATTTTCAAAGTATTTGGAGAAAAAAAGTAAAGTAGTCCCAAATTATATTAATTAAAAATATTGGCTTTGTCTCATGAAATAAATAAAAAAAAAAAACTTAGGAGAAAAACTAATGTTGATAAAGAGCAAACACATTTATTTTGTACTGCCTAAAAAAATGCTTTTTTTTTAAAGAAAATCACTTTATGTGTACTGGTTAGTAAACGTCATTTAAGTCCTTTTATGTATAAAACTGCCAAATGCTTACCTGATATTTTATTAGATGCAGAAACAGATTGGAGACAGCTAAATTATAACCTCTACATATGGCTATGTATTATTGTTTCTTCATACTGTGTCTGTATTTAATCTTTTTTATGGAACCTGTTGCGCCTATTTATGAAATAATAAATATAGGTGTTTGTAAGTAAATTTGTTAGCATTTTAAAGAGGTTTCTTTGACGCTTTAACTTTTGCTGGCACAAATTGTTCACAACTGATGTGAATACTTTATTTAGTTTTTACAGTGACAAATATAACAACAAACCTGCTTTAACGACAGAAAATGAAGGTAACCAAGAACTATTTCTCTATTTCTTTGGTTGTTATGGAAAAGAAAAAATGGTATTTTAAGTAATTCCCTTTTTAAATCATTGTAGCAGGAAGTTTCCCTAACTAAGACTTGAACCAACAAAACTAACTGAATAAAACTGCATAACGCTGCTTCTTGCAACTTCATCATGTTTTGTTAATTTGTCAAGTGGAATAAACATATTACCAAAAGATATGTTACCAAATATGTTTCAGCCATTTTATTATATATGCAAGAGTCCTACAGAGTTTTAGGGAGTATATCAGAAATAAATCCTAAAATGAAAGGTAAGTCAAACAGCCACAAGGAAAGGGATAAAAATATCTAAAAGGTATTTTGTCAATGTTTAGGATCAGGGATAGCTCTGAAAATATATTTCTGGATGGTTTTGTCCAAGATGCCTGACCCATTAATGGACAGCACCACTTATTTGTATTTTCTATGTAAAATAAAGGAAGCAATTCTATTAGAATACACATTTGGCACTCCCATTGGTTTTTTTCTATAAAACAAAACAGAAACAAAGGCACGCTTTCTTCTGAATGATTTCAGGCAATGTACAATCGGAATCACTTGGCATGTAATAACTAATAAATAATGCAGATCAGATGTGATTACTCAAATGACTGTAGCTGAGAGCTCTAATTTTCCTGTCTTGAAACTGTATGAGAACTTGTGATTAAATTCACAGTTTATTGTTTTCTGTTTAGTACTTTAGAAATATACCAGCACTACTAATTACCCAATGTCTTCTATTTATTATATTATAGTAAACTACATTTTCCACTCATATTAATTCTAAAGAGAAAAGATAATTACTGGGAATGAGAAAAATCAACTTTGATTTTGACAGGCAGTTTTCCTTTTTCTTTTATGGAAAAGAACTATGTTATCTTCATTTCTTTTAGAGCAGGTGCGCAGTCACATAAAGTTGTTAATTTCGGTATCCAAGCAGAGTTCGAAATACAAGAAAACTTTAATGTAAATAAAAAAATACATCATGAATAAAATACTTATTCTGTATGAACCTCTGGCTAGTTGGTGTCTCTCAGTCTGTAAGCACGGGAACCTGTGGTGTGTTTGCTGTGCAGCACTTTACCCATCCAGTGCTCTGAGCATGGTTCTGTGTCCAGTCTCTGCTCAGATGAGGCAACTGTGCAGGAAGAAGAGCAGCTTTTGGCCATGGGTATACTGAAACTATTTTTTTCCAAAAGAAAGATCCAACTTCAACCCATAAATATCAGTTCTTCATGTCTGACCTTGAACTCGGGAAAAAGAAATGGTGGCCAGCCATGGGCAGTCTGCTCTTTGTTTTTGGCTGTATATTGAAGATATAAATTGCCAGTTTTGGTTGGGATCTTTCTGTAAGCAGGTGAAACTCCACTGGAGTTGGTGAAGATGTGCCCCATCCTTTGCTGCAGCACTGTGCCTTAGGCACCACGGTCACTGGGTGTAAGTCACCATCTGTCCTAACCACGATGATGAGAAGGCACACAGGAACTAAACAACTTGTGCATGGAAGCAATACGGTAACAGCAAGCAAACATGACAAAAACATCTGTCAGAGTGATAGGAACCAAAGGAAATAGTCTGACATTCATTGAAAATAATACACCTTAAAATTATTTTTAAAATGTGGTGGACAAAATGCAAAGTTGCCAACATATGTGCTCTTCAAGTTGTAAATCCCATCTGCTTGCACAAGGTAAGCAGAGGTTTTAAAAAGGAAAAGCTCTTCGATTTTACTGCTGCTCTCAGTGTGCCATGTTCTGGTGACAGGAGATATCCTGGTCTCTCTATCCCCAGACTCACATGTGTTCAAGCAGAAATCTCATCCAGCTGTTGCCTCTGACCAAAGAAGCCAAATTCCAATTCAAACGGGCCTGCCACAGAATTTTCCCCTCACACTCATCCACAGGCAGTAAGTAATGTATTCATAGAAGGCCCCAGCCATTCACAGGGAAATGTAATATATTCATGCCCACTTCTCTCTCTCTCTCACCAAATACCAGCTCCTGATTCCAGTGGCGTCTCTGCCAAATATTCCCTGTGAGGCTCCTCTGTAAACAGGAAACCCAACAAAAAAAGAGCTCATTACTGCAAGGTAAAACATGCTCTTACCACCTTCCTTAGCCTTTTGAGACATCATCTCACCCTGAACTATCATCTCCAAGTCTGTGTCTATCTGTTTCTTCCCCAATCCTGTAAACATGGCAGATCCACAGAGATCTCTTTCTGTGCTCTGGGAAAATGGAGAAGGTAAAAATCTGTATTTTGCACATACTATGAGAAGTAGCTAAAGAGCTGTTATGTAGCCATAAAGGAGTTACTCCCCTGGACTCCCATTCATAAGTAGGTATAGAGGCAGATATAATTACAGATAGAGGTATAGATATAGTCAAAAAGACTGGACAAATAGACAGGCAGACAGATAAACAACCATTACTCTGTTAATTATTTTTTTCTGGTGTTTTCAAGCCCTTTTGCACTGAAATAAAATATTATTTTGTGGGTATAGCAGCGTGCTGGCAGTGCTGCAGGAGATGTTGAGCACCTTGGAGAACAAAAGGTGCTTTGTGTCAGGTCTCACAGACACCATTTGCTTTCTTTTGCAAACCCATGTATTTTATTATTACCCAGCAGCACATTAAATCACATCTCAAATGTAACTCTTACTTCACCAACAAGAGGACAAGTGAGAACAATGACTTGTACCATTTCAGAGTCTGTCACAGTTACTGCCTAATTAGAGAAACCCACTAGCAAATGTGCATCTGCATGGATCCTGTGACTGTCATCATTTCACATTCTATTAAGGACTTGCTGTGATAGACACTTTACAAAGAAATTTTGTTCAGGCTAATACCAAGCTGGCAATCATGTAATCGGCCTGAAAATAAAATGAGATAGGGGAAGAAAAAAAAAAAAAAGAGAGAGAGAGAGAGATATACACCATGAGGAAAAGAAAACGAAGCCTACCTATTTGGAAAAAAATCTGTGTGCAAAAATCCACAGTATACTGCAGAGAAGATCCTTACCCTCTGACAATTGTGTGTTTACAACAAGTCTGAGTATAATTGCTCTGATGGGCTGTCAAGGAAAAGATTAATTTGGCAAAGATTAGTATTGACTTGCTGTTTATTAAGGCTTTTAAACAGCTGTATCTGGCAACATTCCTGTAAGTGCTTGTCATGTCTGAAAATCAGGCTCACACCCGGGTGCTTGCCAGCTGTTGCTAAACAATCTTACCACTTAGAGTATCTTTCTCCAGGCCAAACAGCAAGAGCAAAGTATTGCCAAATCAGTCTCTTTCATCCTGTCACTTTGCAGGGGATCTGAGAGCTCAGCTATCAGTTGATGGCTGAAAGGCTGAGCTGATAGCAGCTGCCAGGAGAAGCAGGGTAGTTCGAGAGGTTACACCATGCCTAGGGGAGGGGTGCTGCTCTTAGTCACCTCACCGACATGGAAAAGCACAGCTTGCAACTGGTGTTGTGCGAAGGGGCTTTAAACCCCTGAACGTCTGGGATCCAGACTGGGTAGGAGGCAGAACTCCAGAGCACATGGCTCATCCCCTCGGGCTCTGGTGGATAAAGCCAACAGGATAGGAGGGTACAGTAGCCACTATTAATTCTTATAACATGAACCAACGTTTTCTTCCATGGCTTTTTTACCCAGACTGCTGATAAACAAAAGTCATAAAAGCCATGCACACAAAATACCCTGGGTCAGTGGAAACCTGTAAAAGGAAAGATGTCAGCTGTTATTTTTGTTACATTACTTAAAACGTTTCAGCTGGCATTGCAGGCTTTAGTAGCAAGCTCAGAAACAAGTAATACCAGTGGAAAGAAGGATAAACGGCTGCAGCTAAATGCCAATACAAATAGCCATGTGTTACAATTAAAGTTGATTTGGCCTTTCAAATAGAAGTCTGATTTTCTGGGATTAATCTCGACCTTTTCAAGTTGCATCAGGCTGAAATAAGTTGTCAGAACAGATGTGAATTTTGTTTGCAGAGAACAATTGTAATCCAGTAACCCTTCGAACATCAGCATTTTCCAGACTGCTGGCCAGCTGAGCAGTGAGGATGTGGATGGCAGACTCCGAGCACACACAGCAGGCAGAACCAGAGAACTCAGAGCCATGTCCAGAGGCTGGATGTTTAGTACAAAGTCAAACCAAAATACTTTTCCTTTTAACTCTGAATTTACCAAACAGCAGGGTGTATACACAACTGCCTTGGGAAAAAAAAATAAAGTTAGATCAAGGATGGATATCTTTGCTACCTTTATAAACCATGTTCTTTAGCTAAATCAAACATACAAGTAGGTGATCTTCCATGCACCACTTTTTCACAGAAGGCTGGGCACACATTTTGTAATGCAGAAGTCTCTGAAGGCTCCAAGAATCACACATTTCAGATGCTGCTCTAAACTGCTTTCTAAGAAGTTCTGCCTTACAATCTGCCTGGCTCCAATACTTTCAAAAAAAAAAGAAAATAAAAAGGAAGAGGAGGAAAACCTCTAGTGAAAATTCAATTTTCTCATACTTTGATACATGGAATTAAAAATTTCCCAGCTTTATGCATGGCATATACACTGACCTTGGTGTTCCTATAGTGCCAAGTTTCAGAGGAAAGTAAAATAGTCCAAAACCTTTCCAATATGGGCTGGGGGTAGAGGCACACAGGATGCTAGCACAATAGCTTTGGTAGCATAAGCCCTGTGCACACACAAAGACTACTGGCTGCTTTTGTAATTCCAGCTTTCTTCACAATGAAACACCTGGATCCATGTTTGTGCCATCAGTACAGTCGTATTGTAAAATACTGAAGATGCGAGAAAGATTTTTCCTGCTGTCTATGTAGCACTGCTTAGATAGCAACATGAAGATCCAAAGTTCATTCAAAAACATGTCACCACTTGAATAAATAAGGCTGATGCCCTAATTAGCAGAGGAAGCCTTCATGTTTTGCTCAAAGTTCAAAATAATGAGCTGAGCCTCTTCTCTCCTCTGGCATACAAACACATGATACATGGTTTTGTTAAAGAGATGAATATGAAAGGAGGTAAGTAATGTGCCCAAAGACACAGAGTAATTTAGAGGAAAGGTAGCTGAGATCTGAGAGTTTTGAAAAACAGTCTCCCTCTTTAGTCATAACTAAAGTTCAAAATCTGTGAAGCGATGCTCAGATCCATGGGGGCAGCTTTAACTTAAGTGAGATTTTACAAATAATAAATAAGGGGAAGTTGCCAGGTTTTATTTGTCTTCAGCAGTTTTCCACTTTTAAGTCATATGTGGACAGCTGAGTGCTATTTTCAAACTTAACTCCTCTAATTTCATTTTAAAAGTTTAAAATAAAAAGAGAGAGATGTCTGAATAACCTCTGGTCCTAGGTTCTTGGAATCTTTGATTAAAATATCAAAGCTCATGATACTGGAATTTTGACTATATAATTCATATCCCTGAAACTGATTTATTTCTCTGTCCTTTTTTTTTTTTTTTTCTTTCAGAAATTCTGCTTAGAAGCTTTTTACTTACATTTCTACATCAGACCTAACAAAGCACCATCCATAAACATATATCTGCCACCAAGAAGACTGATTAGACTCCCCAGGAGAGAGCCATGACATCTGAATGGGACTGTCCTGCACCTGTGTCCACAGCACCAGCTGCCCTCTGCCAGCAGGCTGGAAGCAGCCACACAGCAAACTCCTGGCAGGAAGGTCCTGCCTCTGCTGTACATGCTGATAGATTTTCAAGGCTGAGTATTTCTAAATTCTCAAGGGAGAAATTTTTGAGGATGATTTGAACAAAAGTCAGAAATAGGCTATCCTATCTTCTTGTACTGTTGTCACCTTCAGACTAAGGAACGTGACTCTAGAAGTGAGAACCTTTCCAGAAGTGACCCCAGTACAAGGAAAACATTGGCATACTGCAGTGAATCCAGAGCAGGCCATCATGATGGCCAGGAACTGGAAGACAGGATTGAGTGGAGGGCTGAGAATGCTGAATCTGGATAGCCTCAAGGAGAGGAATTCCTTCTACAGTCTGTAACTGCACAGTTCACTTCAGAGAGAAGACAAAGCTCAAATCTTTCTGGAGGTATGCATGAAGGGGAAGACACAACAGACACAAGGTGAAGTAAGGAAAGTCCTGATTGCATATTATGGTAAAAAAATTCACTGGGGGAATGTTGAAAACACTGAAACAGCAGCCCAAAGAGCCTGTGGGATTTCCATACTTGAAAATATTCAAAAGTCAACAGGATAGCCCTAACGACCCCATTCTGAGTTAAACCAGCTTTGCCTCTGGGCATAAGATAGACCAGAAAACCTGCAGAGATCCCTTCCAATCTAGTCTGTGATTCAGTTTCACACAAAATCTCCTACACGTGGGGTAGACAGAAAGCCCAGCAGAACATGGTTGCTTGGCCTCAAATTGTGGAAGGGAGTGAGAGTGGGTTGCTTCCTGTTAAACATCCCATGCTACAGTAAATTGTGCTATTTTAAACTGGGGTTTTGCAGTGTGGTTTTACATGTACAGAAAAAACAAAAGTGAATGTCATTTGTATCTGAGTTTCCTGTAGAGGTTTATTTAAGGGGGAAAAAAAATCTCCCAAGCAAATCAAAAATGCTAATCCACTAATCACTTTTCTGAAATGAATTTAGATTGCATTACTGAGAGCGCAACTTTTCAGCAAAGATCTGTGTATTGATTTTGCCAAAGCAAAACTAACTGGTTAAAGCTTGGACTCTGCAGAGCAAGGCCTCAGATAAATGAAGAAAAAGAAACAGTTTTCCTTTCTTTATATATTTTGAACATATAGCATTCAGAATAAGTCTCTGTGGGCTTCAATATGTGACTTTAAATTTTAATGCTTTTCCTCCAGCAGATGGTTTAGATAAAAACCTATAAGTTTCATTTGTGCAAATAGTTTCATACAAAAAAATGCCTATTTTTAACATTTTTGCCTCAAGGCTTAGATACAACTTTTTTTTTTTTTTTAGATGTGGAGACATTTTCACCAGTGTCTAATATTTTAAACATCATCATTCTTACCATTACATAAGATTCATATCAGAAGGTGGTTGATGAGTCCTCTAAAAGAATTTATGTCCAAAAAAGTGCATTAAAATTACTTCACAATTTGATTTATGCATCTGTTCATACAACCTTTATGTGTTTGCAATTTTCCATGAGTTCAGTTATGATTATTTCAATCTCTGCAAAAGTAGTGTATATGTTCTGTCAAATATAATGATGCAAACCCTTAATCTTATTTTGTTTTTTTCTTTTTTTTGGTCTTGATGTCATTACTTTGGAGAATAGATTCAGTGTGTGAAAATCAGAGAGGTTTCACTACTGGAAACTCTAATTGCCATTACACACAAAATCCTCTCCAGTTTCTGGGGATAGGAAATTACCCCTAGCATTGAAATTAATGTGGCTCTGCTTTACACTTGCTGGGGGGAGGTTAAGAGGGCATACCAAAAAATGGAGCAATTTTAGGTGTGTGAAGTCTTCTTATATCATTTAAAGAAATCTTTTGGAACTGAATGAAGCAGAACACGGGAAACACCAGAATCTCTTCCTGGTCATCATGGTTGGTCCAGACCAGACACTCCGTGCAGTTTTCTCCCATTTTAGCAGGGCTCTCCAGGTGCTCAGGGTGTCCAGCACCCAGCCCATTGGTCCTGCAGGACAACAGAACCTAACAGTAGCACCTGATGGAGAAACACTCTTAGGAACCTGATCATCCTGGCCTCCTTTTGCAGCCTGAGGAGAAGGATCAGTACCTCCATGGGCCATATTATGTAGGGAAAAAATCCTCTCTCCTTTGCCTGATTCTCTAAAACACATGGAAATATTAAATAACTATGTCTACACTGGGAAATAATTTTGCTGGGTGGGAGTTGATCAGCTGGTTGAAGAAACATAGGAGACCAAAGCTCTGACAGCTTCTCTGCATGAAGTCCAGGCGTTTCACAGAGGACTAAAATTGCTGTCCTCCCCTGCACTGCACCTCATCACCTGTAACTCAGCAATCCACACACTTGCAATTAGGTGGGTAAACTCACATTTAGACCCTGATAGGTATTTAGCAAGCTAAATGGCCTAAAAGTAAACACAGAGATTTAAAACAAACAAACTTTACATGTGTTTTCCTAGATTGGACACTTCAGGTACTGTGCCAGAAAAAATGTTGACAAGTAGCTGTGGGAAGATGAAGGTGAGGGAGTCAAAAGCAATAAAAAAGAGGTAAAAGAAAGGAAATAAAATCCCCATCTGTCTTCAAGAAGTAGGTTATTGTAGTATCACATTCTGCTGGACATTCAGAGAACCTGAGCATATGTAAATAGAAACCACTCAGAAGAACAGAACTCTCCATGCAATAAAGGGATTTCCAGTCATGAGTATATTGCTTGCAGGATTTACACCACAGGGGCAATACATTGACAGGCCGTGACTTCATATATACATCACTGTATCATTACAGCTCTTTGGATGTTCAGGAGGTTGTAATTAGTGAGCATCAGGGTGTGCAAGCCCCCTGCATGGTGCTGCCAAGGCTAATCCATGTCAGTGCCTACAGGCAATGGTAGAAAATAAAACATTTCAATGAACAGCACTAGGAAAATCTAAGCCAGGCCAAGACAGCCACAAGCCCCTGTGATATGAAACAAAAGCAAATGAAATAATCCATGGGTCAGAAATAGCTGCTGAGCCAAGATTTTTTTTTTATGGCGTGCCTCCTGAATCAAGATAAAAATGTTAGATAGGAAAATGTTAAATGGGAATGTTGTGGTGTTTCTTTCCTCACAAAATCATCCAAACAGATATAAGCACATCACTTATACTGAGGGCTGGATGAGACATCACCCCACAGAGATTTTTCCGCCAGGAATAGGTAACTGTGTCATCTGATGCTCCTCAATAGACTGTGAGGTGTGGATCCATCTGCCAAGGTCAAAAGTTAGTGAACTCCTTTTGCCATTGATGACCCTCAGCTTTCCATTTGACAGCAGGTAAAGGATTCAGGTTTTTATTTCCTTTTGGGTCAGTCTCTCCCTTCCTTGGCATCCCTCCTCCACCATAATGCCTTGGCCCAACCGCCTGCCCTCCCAGCCACCAGCCCCAGGAGTACAGCAGACACTTAGACTATAGGAAATATCTCTCACAGGCTGGTAAGGAGTCTA
This sequence comes from Polioptila caerulea, assembly GCA_013397295.1. Classification (NCBI taxonomy): domain Eukaryota; kingdom Metazoa; phylum Chordata; class Aves; order Passeriformes; family Certhiidae; genus Polioptila; species Polioptila caerulea. Next base: position 729,227 of record VYXF01000177.1, read on the forward strand.
ATATGTGCATTTTGGGGGATTTCCACACCCAAAATGCTGCATCAGCACACCAAGGCTGCAGCAGGTGGATAGGCAAAGCTACTGAGTTGCATCATCATTTATCATTCTCCTGAAGCATTTTTCTGATCTTATCTCCACTCCTCTGTCTGTGTTTTAAAGTCAACTGGGTCATCAGCTTTTGAAGTTGGGTCATCAGCCATTGCCAAGTATTTCAGTCACACATGAAAAGTTAACATTGTGTGCCATGTAAAACTGAGGTGGACTAAGAACCATCCACAAGGCTGATATTTTATGGAATTGTATTCCAACTATACATAAGATTTTCAGTACATTCCTTTGGGTGAGAAGACCTTCCCTTCCTCCCTGTGCTCTAAGGGAACTCTCATCACAGCAGCAAATAATCACTACAGTTATTCTGTCATTATGAATGTTTATACCAGAGAAACAGATTCTAAAGGAATAATGTGTATCCAGTTAGAGAAAATGGACCCAAACCATGACCTGTGAACCATGACGTTCTCAAAAGAACGATGAGTTGAATTACAGTGAACCATTTATGAGTAAGCTGCATATCCAGAAATAGCCAGTGTTCTCTTTGAACACCAGGCTCATGATGTTCAAAGAGACAACTTCATATCTGCAGACAGAAAAACGATGTAACTCATGAACAATCTGTTGTCACTGATTTGCCTGCATTGGTTATGTTCCCCTTATCTCGTTTGGGAAAAGACATTGATCCTGAGATCTTCATGCCCTTTCCAAAATGAATCAGAAGGTGTCCTCTTGAGAAACACATGCAAGTCAAGAAGCCTAAGAAGATATTCCTCAATCAAGACCTCATTCTCTATCATCAAAATTAAAGGGACTTTAGCCATTGTTTTGAATACAATAAAGTATGAATAAAATAGTATAAAACCAATATATGCAGAAATATATGAGTGAAAGCAAGCACTGAACAGTGTTGAATTAATGTCTTAACTCCATATTATGCTGTTTTTCAAAAGGGAAACATAAAATGGGTAAAGGCACAGAAGCAAATACTTAAAATGGATGAAACAGTGTTTCAAGGGAGAGACAAAATTCCCTATTGTCCTCAGAACAGAGTCTTCCTTCCTTGTCCTCAGATAAGCCAGAGATTTAATTTGCTTCACACAAAGGAAGAGTTCCCAAAGGAATAAGCATCCAATTTGCAATATGACATATGAATGCTCCACCTGCTTCAGGCCATGCAGAGAACCTTCCTCTTTCCAGAGGACACTGCTGCAGCAAGATCTCCACGGGGATTAAAAAAATTACAGCCTGTGATGATTTCTGGATATGAGCAAGTTTGGCCTGAACAGTGATAAAAAGAACTCAGGTAAAAAAATCTGTATTACACTTCAGCACATCTTTGGGATTTAAAAGATGTAGCAGCACTGCCAAATAACTTACTTCACCACTTCAGTCTTGGACCCTGATATCTGTTTTTCTTAAGTGGTTAAGAAAGTGGTTAAGTTTCTTCTTGACCCTCTCCCTTGAGTATTCTTTCTTGAAATCACAGAATCTTTGAATAGTTTGCTTTTTAAATGTCATCTAGTCCAACTCCCCTGCAAAGGGAGTTTTTCCAGATCAGGTTGCTCCGGGCCCCATCCTGACCTAATCCCTTCTCAGGGCCCCATCAAGCCTGACCTTAAATGTTTCCAGGAATGGGGTGTCCAACAAATTCCTCATCCATCAAACAGTCCATCTGTCAAATTCACACCTTTCCCATTTCGAGAGAAGGATGTTGGGAGGGTCTGTCAAAGGCCTCACAGAAGCCCAGGTACATGACATCTGTAGGCCTTCCTGCTGTAGTCACTCCATTTTGGAAGGCAACTAGGTTGGTCAGGTGGGACATGTCCTTGCTGAAGTCCAGAAGTTTCTCTTCACTCCAGGCCTAAGTATGGTTTTTAGCCCATTTAGCTACAGAAACCCCTTACTTTTGTCATTGATGATGAACAAGACTGCAGCAACCCCAGCGCTATCAGCACAATGACCATCAGCCCTAAAGAGCCTGTTCCCACTTCCACACACAGCCTGTCCTTCCTGCCATATATTCCAACAAGATACAAAATCCTCATCTCTTCGTGCAAACGGATCTGTGTGTTGTGGCTCTGGGATAGGAGGGGGGCACTGGTGACCTTGGCACTCAGGCTGTGAGGTACACATGGAGGCACACTGCCTGAGAGCAGTGGGAGTGGGCTGGACTGGGTGGGAAGGGGCTGGACCACACCAAACACAGCTCCAGGGTGGCTCCTTGTGCTGTGTGCCTTCAGCCACAGCACAGGCAAAGAGACACATGCATCTCTTGCACCCTTCCTGTGCCCCACACACAGACTCACTGGACTAAATGGCCCAGCAAACTCACTGGCCAGAACCATGAGCAAGGCATCAGCCTCACAGCAGTGCTGAGCTCTGCACACCACACAGAAAAGAGACTGCTAAAATTATTCTTGCTCACCCAGCTGTGCTTAGGTCCCTGACTCTTATGGAGTTGTATGTACATGTGAGGGGAAAAGACTTTTAGTTTCAATGTTGTGTTTGCAAGCTATCTTTCTGAGACAGTAAAAATAATTTTGTAAGTGCAATAGTATTTTTTTAATAAAAAAAAATTGCGCCAAACATAGTGCGCAAACTGAAGGAAACTCCAGATGGAATAAAATAAAACAGCTAATGGGTGAACATAATATACAATAGCAAGGCTAAGTATTTGATAGTTTCTCTCTACTAAGTATTATTATCAGTAGCACTAGTTTCAGCCATGTGAATTATTATCCCAAGTCGTGCTTCATCTTATTATATGAAAAAGGCCATGTCTGAAAACTCTGATCAATGTAAATTATCTAGCTTATAAATAATTTCAAATTTATGTTTTGTTTCTTTTTGTGATTCTTGGCTGTAGTGATATCTCAGTCCCAAAGCACAGAAGAGTCTGCTATGTGCCAATCAGAACTGCATCAATTCTGCAAGCAGCAAATGGAGTGAGGTGGGCAGCGTGTACAGCCAGATCTGGAGCTGATTGGGAGGTGAAGAGGTTTGCTACTAAGTGAGAGTCCTACCATTATCCATAAATGTTTGAATAAAAGCAGGAGAGTTCTTATCTTTGGAGATGGAGAAAGTTATCTGCCTAGACAGGCATGGATGGAAAGGTCTGAGAAGCTGATCACTTGTGAGCAGTGATTGTGACTCACTTTGGTGGTAAAGCCAGTGGCATAGCTCTTGCTTGCAGTTGACTACCATAGGATATAAAATCCTGAGTGATACTCTCCAGATGGTGGGGTTCTTTTCAGCCTCCATACCTAGGTCAGGTGGCATTACCACAGGCCTTTTCTATCTCCAAGCCATGGAGTTTTAGCCCAAAGCCTAAGAGCAGTCTTTTCCAATACTGAATGAGACAGAAGCAGCTGCACAGAGTGTCCCACTGTCACAGAGCAACACATTACCATAATAGCAGCCAGATGGCCAGGCTTTGCTTTTATTATTGGAATTACCATTCATATCACAGGAGTGCTGAGATTTCCCAGCCAAAATTGGCACTTGACAGACACATGATAAAATGCATCCTTCACCTACAGAGGTTCCCTCTAAAACATCAGGACAGACAAAAAGGAATAAAGAAGCAGGTGCACAGAGAAGTTAATGGCTGACCAGTGGTTCTAAGCGGAGCCGTGGCAGACCCAGAGAGCTGGTGGGTGCTGTGCTGCCCTCCTGGCCACACTGACCACCCCACACCTGCAGGGCTCAGCTTCCCAGCCTGCTTGAAACCTCTTTGGGTCCCAGGACAAAAGCTCCCAGTCACTTCCTAAGCATTACTCCTGCTGTGCCATAGTATATACTAGTGTGGGCAATAAATAGTAAATACTACCAGAGGGCAAAGTGAAGTTTCAACATGTTAAAGACAGATTGTTCCTGGAAACCATCTTATCCTGGCCACCTCTGGATTAAAAATGATGACAAATAAGTTTTCTCAGCATGTCCTTGCTATGTTGTTGATATAAACTGATAGATTTTATCTTTTTCCACTCCCATGAGGGGAAAAATATCTCAAGAGTGGTTAGTAAGAGTGCAGAGAAAGATCCACCATCAGATAGTACATGTGCACTGGCTTTGTCTGTTGTAAACCAACAAGGAATCATATGCCTTTTTGTTTTTAATTTTGCTGAGATCAGAAAAATCAGTTTAACAGAAGCAATAAAAACTTACCCACAGAGGTAAAAAAGCCCTGGGGCAAAAGATAACCATATGGGGAATTATCGAGGTAGGTCACATTTTTCTCTCAAGTTGAGTAAACACCTCGAACTGATAAAATCTTGCAGCCACACTTCATTTGATATGAGAAAGCATCTGTGGAAGGGAAGCATCTGTTCATTATCACTCAAGGGTTTAATTGTAGGGTTCTAATCACCCAGTGGTGTTTTCATACTTAACACAGGCACTACTGTATGTCCAACTTCAACTAGAGAGAATATTGCAGTGATGGGCGACTTGTTTCAAAATGGAAGATAGTTCCAAAGAACCTGTTTTTCTTCTGAGAAAAGAGAAAGAAGCAAAATTTGGATGGTGGTGTCTCCCATAGGAGTTAAACTGATACCTTGGAGAATAACAGACTGTTTAGAAAGGCCATCCAGCTCAAATGAGTATGCTGTTACTTTGCCTAGTAGTCACTGGAGTTAGAGTTTTTCCCCAAAGAGGAAGATTTACCCTTTTGCCCTACTTTAAAATAAATAAGTGAACCAAAACAATTTTCTATTTTTTTTTGAAAAAGCAACTTGGAGCTCAGAAAAAAAAGGAAGTCAGGGTGAGGCAAAAAGCAGTAGGAGTACAGAAAAGAAATAAGAAAGGGGAACAAATTGATCGGAGGGGTGATGTTATTAGAGAGATTTTGTCCATGTTTTCTTGCATTGATGGCCCTCGATGCTTGTCACCTCTCCCCTCACGCTCTGCTCCCAGACTCAGGTCTGTGCTTCCAGTTCTAGTTTACACTCAAAGCCTCCAACATCAGAAAATGACAAAAAGGGTCAGCAAATTCTTTTCACATCGCTTTTCCTACTTTCCCATGAAAAAAGAAATAATCATTGCAGGGCCAAAATAGTCCTCTCAGTGTGAGTTTAATTAATTGAAGCAAGATAGTCCCCAGGAATCGAGTCATAATGCCCATCAAAAACACTTTCGTAAGTAACCCCATAGCTATAGATGAGGGATTTTTTTCATTACTGTTTCAATCTCAACCCTTCAGAAATCCTTTTTGTATTTCAGCCATGACTCAGCTGATTTAGGTACTTTAATTCCTCCTTTCTTCCTTCTTGCTTTCCATATTGTTCTGTATTCTCTAACAATACGGACATGAAATTCATGCTGTGAAAGATGAGAGGTAATCTCTGATAGCCACTTGAAAGCTTGAGTTCAAAATAATCTTGTGACACAAAGGGCTGCCTTTTCTTGTTCTGTAGATTTATACTCAATACTGGTCACATGCCAAGGAGTTTACCAAGATGTTTATTTCCCCACATATGGCCATCTCAGCATGCCAGTCTATTGAACTACACTCAGGAGCAGCCATCCACTGCAATTACACGACATACCAAATTAAAAAAAAAAAGCAAACACGTTATTATGACATCTGAGGATTTCTTCTCCCTAATGCTCTAAGAACCTTAAGTTACCAAAACTGTTTGTTCATCCAAAATCTTGTTATCGCAGACACTGAGATTTAGGTGGTTCAATCTCTCTCTCTCTCTCTCTCTCTCTCTCTCTTTTTTTTTTTTTTTTTCCGGTGTTCCGCTC
>VYXF01000177.1:735034-766299 GCA_013397295.1 Polioptila caerulea
CCCCCTTCTTTTTTTTTTTTTTTTTTTTTTCGGTGTTCAGCTCCTTTTGGCTTGCACCCCCTCTGGTGCATTTCCTGTGCTCAGAGTCCTGTTGTTCCTGTCTGGTCCCAGAGGTGCTTTGCTTTTTTTGCTGCCCTGCAGGAAGGCACTGCCTCTGGCTCCCCACCTCCCCTCCCTTCCAGCCCCTGCCACAGGCAGCAAGCTGGGCACAGTACACTCAAGATGGTCTTGGGAACTTTCTTTCCTCTTTCCAGGACTGGGCCACACCCAAGCTTGCTCTGTTGATCATTTTTTAAGCTGTCTTGACTGAAATGACTGCAAATCCTTTAGAATTTGAACCCGAGGAAGAAATTCTCTAAAATCTACAGAGCATCCACTGTACTCAACACGTCCTTGTTGAAATACTGCCTTTCTTTTTCTCTTTTCTCTGTCCCTTGAGAAAAGCAGTATTAAGTGTCTGCATGTACTGACACTGGCTCTACCACAGAGCCCCATGACTGCAGCTGTGCCCCCTCCCCTCCCAGGCCTTGGGGCTGCCAACCAAAATTCCTTGCTGCTGGAACTAGCAGAGTTAAGTATCCTTTAGGATAGAGCAAACCCTTCATTCAGCTGGTGGCTGTGACCCCAGTGGTACTTTTGAGCTCATCTAACTAATATGAGTTCCCCAAATTAGGATTTTCAGATCTTGCGCTCTCCAACTTCTTCACATTTCCTTTGCCTGTAAACTAGATCAGCATCACTCAGAGGGCTTTGTCACAATTTATCTGACTCTGTGTCATTTCAGATCTTTATTAAAGCCAAGAAGTTTTAGTAACATTGTGCTATGTTTCATAGCACAATATTCATATTCAAATATAATTGAATTATGTTTTCTATAGCTGTTGACCACACAAAAACAGTATACACAGTATACCGAGACACATATCAAGATACTACTAGAAAAAAAGCACACAGAAGAGTTTGTATCTGTCTTCTGCAGCCAAGGCATTCCTTCTGCAAGAAAAAAATTTACACTTCCTTTCAGTTTTTAATTTTTTTGCCATGCAGATTTTGTGGGTTTGTATTTTATTTCCTTGTTTGGGTTGGGTTTTTTAAAATTTAAAAAATAAAAATGTGGAGTTATTTGATTTGAGAAAATTATTGATTCTTTGGACATGAGCTCCTAAGTGAAGGGGCATTTTTATGGTGCCCATATTTTCCTTTCCTCATCAAAACACTGCCCTTGAAAAATAGAAAACACTTTCTTCCCAGCTTTTTTTATGTGTGGTCCAACATTTTCAGTCATAAACAGAATTTAAACATCGAATGCATTTTTCAGAGTGCTTTTTTTACCTTCTACTTTTTCTTGAACGGTGACTCATGTGGTTCCTTGCTTACAGCTCTCAGTTCCCAAAGAAGGAGGGCAGAACTGATGCTTGGGAAACTTTTCCCGTGCTTCCCTTCAAATGACAAATTCCCACTATCACCGACTGATGGTCACTTAAATGATGGACATCCTTTATACCAGGGACTGTGCAGTCTGGTGGGCAGTGCCTCCACTCCCTCTGAAAACTTGTCACCTGGCAGAGTAAAGAAGACTTTCACTCCCCATTGCTAACACTTTGGAGGATAAATCCATAGATCTACCACACAAATCTGTTTCTTTGTGCTCTTCCAAAATGTAACACAAGTGAAAAACCAGTCCCTGTCCCCGGCAGCTACTTATAAACACTGACATTTAAAGCCACTTCCAGCACTAGGAAAGCACAGCAGGGAGGTAGCTATTTAAACCACTGTTATACAGTGAAGGCACCGATGCGCTCTCTCCTAAGATATTAATAATTATATTCCTCTGTATTAAAATAATAGTAAGAATTATCAAATCAAATCATAAAGGTAAACATGGAGCTAATCAGAAAGGAGATTTAGGAGTTGCAGTATAATTCCCCCAAAGTCCCTAGCCTAATTAGTGAAGAAGATAAACTGGTTGACAGATTGCACAGCCAGAAAAAACATAAAGCAAAGAAGGTTATAATATTTATTATTACTGTATAAGACAGTGATTAGACCCCCAACCTATGTACAGATCTAATCACCATCCTCTGGAAAGGATAATAGCAAGCCCTGCGAGTTTAGTTTGACAAATTAATCCAAGCCTGATCCAAATAAAGAGATTTGTAGTTTTCAATGAAAAATTAACTCCCTGGCTGTGCAGTGGGAACATCACCATGTGCACTAATGGCTTTGTTACCGAGACAGTGCTGCACCACGTCTGTGCTCAAGGGTCTGCCAAACAGCACATGGTTTGGTGCTGCAGCAAGGGTAAAGAATGAATGTAAAAAATTGTGTGTTTGTGAATCATTAGTCATCATAGGACACAAAACCTAATCTTAGGAGGTAGACTGAAAAGTGTGGGCTGACAAAGCTGGTCATTATCTGTTGCATGGTTTTCTTGAAGGACATTTATAAACACCTGAAAAGTTACAGTAAGGAAATTTCTCACACTAAGTATCCCACCATTGTAGGAAAAAAATCACATAAAACAGATTTCATTACATATTTGTACTATGATGTGTCAATTTAATAGCAACATGAGAAAGAAACAACACAAGTAGTAGGTGAGATGTCATGTGGACACCTACATTTTTGTCCATAAAAAGGAAGTGAGCATGGAGGTTGAAGAACTTAGGAAGCTTCAGAAAACTGCTGGAACAAAAAGCAGAATTGGAGCAAAGAATCTACCCAGCTGAAAAACAGTGGGGAAAGGGAAGGACTAAATTTTTTCCACATAGTGCAGTAGGTTTGTTGGTTTGTGTCCTACAAAATCTCTAAGGATTTCACGCACTTCCATATATTTGATGAAATGTCATGGCCATTTATTTCAGTGCTGTGGTCATTCCCTTGCAGAATATTAACAAATGTTGTCCACATTATTGGCTTTACTTTATTCACCTGAACAGTACAAAAACTACATGCTGATATATGAAGCAAGCACAATTTCTGCTACAGTGCTTTTAATGAGATGTAGAGGAAGACTGAGACTACAAAGCTCAGCAGTTTGCCAAAGCAGGTTCCTACTTTTTGTGTGTCCAGACTCCTGAAATGATAGCCTTCACGTGGGGTTAGCAGTAAGCACTCAGCGTGATTACAGGGCAAGCTTTGTGTCTCAGAACAGCTTCCACAGCAGCCAGCAACCTGAGAGAGTTCAAGCACTTACTGGGAGAAGCTGAGGACAGAGATCTTCCCATCTGCTGCCCTGTGGCACATGGTTCTGTGTCAGGAGACACTCACTGACTTCTGGGTTTTTGCCAAACAGCCTTCTAAAAGCATTTAGGAGGGACCAATTTCTCTTCTCAGGTGACAGCAGCAGCAACAACCTTCTGCCCAGAGAGCAGAAAATCTGAGTTCATTTCCAGCTGTTTTCAAAGAGGACACCAACCCACTGTTGCACAATGTCCCAAACACAAGACTGAAAGATTTTCCTCAGTGGAGATGATGACCCTGAAGGAAAGCTCTAAGAAATATTTGTGTAAAGTGTGCAGGTACCTTTGGGATTAGACAGCATTGTCACAATATCTGACAGATGGGTTTAACTTGGAAATTAGACTGGACTGGGAATCTAACCTAATTTTCTATGGACATCTAATCTTCCTTCCCAAACTGTTCAAAATTCAGTGTAATCTTCCTTTCTGATTTTCAGTCTGAATGCTTTTTACAGTTTTGGCCAAAGAACAGAACTTTTCAAGAGATCCCTTTCCAACCTTCTGAGATTAAAGCCTTTACTAAAGCAATGAAGTGTGTTTGCCATCCTTTATGGCTGTATCTGAGTGATTTAGAGAAGCAACATTATACTACTGTCTAGTGTCTTTTGAACAGCTGGGCTTTACAACAGTACAGACAAATAGTTGAGGAGAATTCAGGCTTTTATAATACTATGAAGTCAATATTCAGAGGACAGAAATTTTTAAAAATCTCCTTTTATTCCAACAGTCAAGTGTTTCCCTGAAAATCACATTTTATGGGACTAGATAACTAGCAGCAAATTCCTAATCACTTAAAACACTATCATGCATGTGTTATGCAAAGATCATATGTGGTGATAACCAGATCCAGAACTCTCATAAAACACTTTCTGGAACTAGTAAATGAAGAAAAATAAAATAGCAGTATAAAGATAAAAGTGAAGAAGATTTAAAAGCAGGGCTTTTTTTTTTCCCAGAAATGGTTTGTCCACTGACTCTATATCATCTCTCAAGATATGGTTAGGCCAGGGAAAAGTTATTAGGAAAAATGTTTTCGAGTCACTAAGTCTAGTAAGGGCACCTAACCCACTAGTACACTCAGATAAATATGAAGTGTTTTGTTATGTGTAAGGTTATTTTGCTGTTAGACTGTACAAATAAAGCTGCCTCTGGTGCTACTGACCAAATGGACCTTAACACGCTCTCCACAGTCCCGCTAAAGAGTTATGCTAGAGAAAGTCACACAGTCTCATTTAACTAGACTGAAAGATTATGTAGGCAGAAGATGCCCCTATGATGACTTAACCTGCTCTCCTGCCTGTGTGGTAGAAGCCTGTTTGATCCACGCTCCAATGCAGGTACAGTCCTGAGTGCTGAGCCATGAGCAGATGGCACAGGAGATGACTCCAGAACTAATTGCTTATCCCATGCAAATATAACAGCCCCTGGCTCTGAGAGGCTCTCTGTGTGCAGAAGAAGGTACTGAAATGGCCGGTTTTCATCTCCTGCCAAACAGTGAAATAAATACACTTGACTGGAAGAGTCTTGGGGTAGGATTTGACTCAGAGATCAGCATGCAGATATTGACTATTGGGCTTCACACAGCTGGTTCCTGCCTGTAATGAAAAACACTGTAAAGAGCATGTGATCTCAACTTAGATATTTCCAAATGACTTCACCACAGATTTTGGTAAACCATTAAAATCTTCAACTACCATGGAGTGTGTGTCCTCAGCTTCTCAAAGCTGGATATTTTCATGCATCCACATCCAAACCAAAGAAACCTCTGTTGTAACCTATCTGCCTCCTGCAGTCAGCTGTAGACTGTGACCAAAGGCATCCTCCTAACTGCTCCTTGTTGAGCTAAACAGGCAGAGCTCTTGTATTCCCTCTCTCTCTCCAAGGTATGTTTACTTGTCCTTCTGTATCTGTCATGACTGTTCCCTGAATGCTCTCCAAATTGCAAACATTTTCCTCAGGCTGCAGAGACAACATTAACACAGGATTGCAGTAACAGTCAGATTCATGCCAAATGAAGAGGGAATATATTTTCCAGCTTAAGATCACTCTGTTTACAGTCCAAGGATCACATCAGCACTGCAGCCCACTGCCATACAATAAACACTTCTACTGAGCTGACCTATTTCTTCACTCCTTGGTGGTTTCATTTGCACAAAGAGGGCTAACTTGAGAGACATTGTATGTGACTGTCTGAAAAATAAAACTGGTTTACAATGAGCAGCTCACCCCTATCTCTTCATTACTCACCTCTTCCCACAGTGTCCCTGACTTCTGCAAACCCAATCAGCAATGAGAGACACAGGAAATGTTCCAGATCTGCTCCCAGTGGGAAGAAGTAACTCTGCCCAACATGTTCCCCACATTTGCAAGGACTAGTTAGCAAATTTGTTATTCAGTTATATATGCCATGCTACTTTCTATCATTCCAGTTTTCACCCCTAAGATTGCTCTGAACTGCGCCAAAAACTTCTAAAAGTCAAGCATCACTATGTTTATTGCCCAACTTCTTTGAAAAAAACCTATCAGGCTGGTCAGACCAGATCTGTTTTCAATCTGTGCATGTGAATTGATGTTAACTTCATTAGTACCATATTAACACTTAAAAGGAGCCATACCACAGAGCTGTATTAGCACTCAGGTTTGATTATTCCATGTCAGCTGCTTACTATTTGAACAGGAAGGGGCTGATATGTCAGTAATTGCCTAGATTGTTACCTCTTGCCTACTAAAATACAATGGGAACTGTTAAAAATGTCTAATGGAATTTTTTCAGCGCTCCAATGCTGACTAAATTTCAGCATTCATGTTCATTGACTACCTTTGCCAGCTCTTTTAAACTCATGTGTATGGGATGACCAAACTGCTGATTTGAAACCACATTCTTCCACCTTCTTCCACAGCTGTTCTTGGACATATTCTTCGGTTACATTTGGAGAGTACATTTGACATTGATACATTCTACACTTCATACATATAAATAGAAATGTTTTCCTTTGTTTACAGTACTATGTTTTATGGTACTGTCATAACTTGACATTTTTGCATTAATAAATTTCAGAAAGAATCACATTATTCTTTAATTTGTGAACATTTCAGAAATCAACATTTACAATTATTACTTATTACTAGCAATATCTTTTTTATCAAAAAATATAGAAGGGCAATTTTAATCCTTCCTTTAAGTAAGTTTAACTGATTTAGGCTTTTTTTTTCACTTGAGAAATGTGGTTTCTAGACTACTGGATACAATATTCATAATCATTTGCAATTAATAATTCACATAAATTACTTATTACAAGATTTTTTTATAAAGTTTTGAAAACTACTTAGTTCTTTATGTCTGTCTCCCTCAAACTGTACATTTACCTAATTGCACAATATAATAAAGAGGAAATGTGCAATATAACAAAGTATTTGTATCCATTTATTATTGCTGGCCTAAAAATGAAGAGAATTTGGAGAGAATCATGAAGGCAAATGGAAGTATCCTATGTTCAGCATAATAAACAAAAGTGGAGCCAGTGCAGCTATGTGAGAGATGAGTATATTTGAAAGAATACAAATCTGAAAGCAGTTTCTGCATTCTGACTAGATATTTCTTAATCAGAGTTAGTTTCAGTGATGTAAGTTCTGAATAAATCTGAGTGCTTCTTCAGAACTGAAAATGATCTTCAGTAAAACTCTTCAAAATAACTTTCAACTCAGTACCAAGTTATTTCTGGGAAGAGGTCACAGTCAATACGTGATCACACCATTAATGTCAAAGATTTGCTCACTGTAGAGAAGGCATTAAGATTATCACCATCTGTAGTGATCAACCCACAGAATACAGAAATGCAAAAGGAAGTACTTGTGAGTGTGATAATAACGACATTGTATCAACCACATGTTTAATAGTTCTTCTCATGCTGTTTATATGATTTTGTTTAGTCCAATTTTAATCACATCATCTGCATTTTTAGTTTGTATACCTCTTCTGTAATTTGCTTGACATCAGGAGAAGAAAGGTTACTTTTTTTTCTTTGTGCTATTCAAAGCACAGCAATGAAATTTATTTCAAAGTTTATCTGGTTCAACATTTGCAGCTTGGGCAGATGTTTTTGATTTCTTTATGTGCTTTTGTGTACAGGGGAACAATTTTTATTTTTTTTCTGATGAAAGGGAGAAAGTAGTAAAATTGGTTTTGACGATACTTTTCACATGTGCACAAAGGAAACCCCTTCTATATTCATATATGTGTGTATATATATGTGCATATGGATATGGATACGTGTATATATATATAAACACATATACACATGCCTAAATAACTCTTATTCCTCTGTTACAGCTTTACATGGAAACAAAGAAAAAAATTCTTCAAACAGAAGCTTCAAGATCAACAGCTGACACCATGGATTCTACAACCATTTACAAACATTTTATCATATTAAAAACAACAACAAACTATCATAAATGAAATCTCTACTAACATATTTTGTCTGTTGCATTGTCATTTAGATTTTCCATCCAGATGCCTCATGGACTATTGACTTATGAATGGGATCTCTCTTTCTAGAAGATAGGAGAGCAGAGCAGAGAGATGATATTCAAAACCCATCTGGGCAAGGTCTTAGGCAGCCTGTTCTAGTCAACACTGCTTGAACATGGGGGTTTGGCCTAGACAGTCTCCAGAAGTGTCTTCTGAGATCCCTGCCTCACTGAAGGATGAGATGACAAGGAGTCTGCTTGCTGACATGTATGAATGCAGGAAGGAGGAGGTGAGGTAAGGTGACTGTCACCAGTGAGAGGAGAGCAGGGATGGCATTCTCAGGTTGCAAAGACAATGATCACAGGACAGCATGTAGACTTCCCTGCTCTGCTTAATGTAGGTCCCTGTACTTCTAATTAAAGAAAAGAGACCCTATAGTGGGCTATAGGGTAAGGGTCAGATTTCTGAAGTGAAAGAATGACATGCCTTCAATAACCTGTGGGGATGAACTGGATTTAAGTGGTGGCAGCAGTGGTGCCATGGAGCCACGTGGGGGAAGGAAGGGCAATGCTGTTATCTGCAATGGTGCAAGAGAAGGACTGTCCAGAACTGAGACATTAAAATGAAGGAGTGAGTAAAAATGTCCTAACTATCAACTTGTGACTGTGATGACCTGTGAGACCACCTGACAGCTTCAGACTATGCAGGACCTCTCTAGAGTGCCTTTTGCAGAACACACTTGTCATACAGTCCTAAAGTCTGGACTCATCTCTTCAGTATTCACCTACACACTTCGACTTTGGGCTGATTGCAGACCTGACATATTTTTGACTAGGAATGCTTGTATGACGATTTAAGGTAGTGGTTGTAACAGAGCTGATAAAGCTTGTTATTTTCTGTGATTGTCATCATCTTATTCACTAAGCTTTTATGTATTCTTTTATGGTTTTAACTTATAAAACAAGCACTGAAATGTGGTGTTATTAATATAAAACTATGACAAGCACACAGTCTTTCTCTATTCCAAAATATGAGAAAATGTTATATGATGTAATTAATGGCAGTTAAATTAAGAACAAATTTAAGGAAATATTATTTCATGCAAAGCATGGGATTTACAGCCCCAAGAGACTTTTCGAGTGAAATAGTGAGTTGAGTGATTGGATTTTAAAAAGATCTAGATAATTATGTGACCATTAGCATTTATAATTATGCTAAGATAATTAAGTGTAATGAAACATCATTCTTCTTGATATAAACATGTTACTTATATAAGTCAGGAAGGAATATGTTTTAGGAAATCAGTATTTCAAAATTGGCCAGGTGCATTTTGGTTTTATTGTGGAGACATTTTTAAAAACTTTTTCAATCAGACAATGAACACATGTAGGCAGAATGATAGATTGAATGGGGTTGCCATCTATTTTACTCTAGAATACTCTATCTCCTCACCAGTTGAAGATAATAAAGTTTCACTGTCTATTTGTGAAACTCTTTATAAATGTTCAAAACTGACTATTCAGAATTGCCACAGAGGAAATCCTATTTGAAGATATGTCAGTAACCTTATCTGCTATATCACCTCCTTGTTGCTTTTTCTCAACCAGGAATTTCATTTATGGACACTGTAGTCTCAGAAGCCAGATGCTTTTCAAAGGAAATGTCATTTATCTAATAGAGGGCAGGCTTTTGGCAGAAGACAAAAAGTTAGTGCATGTATAGTTTTAACTATGACAAGATTTAAAATGGTTGTTTTTTTCTTTATAAGAAGGGCAAATCAGAGGTATGTCACTGCTGTTTATGAGGTTGAAAATCTATGTTATTTTATTGCCCAGTCTGGTCCTTTTTTTATTCATTCATTTTAAATATGACAGTTGCTACATTTTGCTGGTGAATATTTTTGCTTTCAAGTTGCATGCCTGATTTATATAACCCTGCACATTGCATAGATATTCAGAGTACACAAGGTAAATGTGGTTTGACTGAAATACCATTCTATTTTGGCTGTGTTTGGCATTTGCTTTCACATCATATCATCACAAAGAACAGGCCTGATATAAAGCTTAGGTATTTCTTGCCCATTTTGTTCATTAAGTGATAAGCAGTACTGTTTTGCACAGGCTGAACTACAAATCTATAGTGGCTTGTTGTTCTGAAAGAACCTATGCCTAAACTACTGAAGAGAAGTTTAAAAATTAGCTGGAAGTCAATAGACATGGCATATACACCTGATCCAAACAAAGATTTTCTGTGTTGGCAAGTTATGCAATACTTCAGTATGTTGCTTTCCTTGGCTGTAATGCGATAACAGCACTTATTTCAACCACTCTGAAACTGCAAAGATTTACAAAGTTCCTTGAGATCCACCTGTCAAATGTTCAAAGGAAAATGGTTAGGCACTGAGAACTGTGGATACTTCTAGAATGTATTAAAAAAAAAAAAAAAACAAAAAAAAACCCAACAAAACAACAGCAACAACAACAAAACCCAAAGAAACTCTCTCCTGCAGCACACCTAGGACACTTCAGTCATTGACAGGCATTCAGCCCACATGACCAGAATAGAATAAGCCCAAAGTAGCACCTTCTGAAATGTAAATAATTAAAATGTCTGCAGAGTCACTCCCGGATTCATCTGCATATTTGCTAAGGTAGGCATAGCCAAAGAGCTTTTAAAGTCAAATGACAATCTGTTATTTCAAAAACTAAATAAATGCAAGAACTCTTTTTGCACAAACAAGGCACACAAACTTGGTAGTTGGTGTTTCTGCTTAGACTTTTTTGCCAAGCAGAGGCTGACACAGAACACATTGCTATATTGCATACTGTGTATGTGTATATACATGTATATATATATGGTCCTGTCCAGGGCCAGGAGTTGGAATTGATGATCCTTGTGGGTACCTTTCAACTCAGCTTATTCTGTGCAAGAGCATAATGAACTGTTCTAAGAGCTGAATGGAGAAGTTACACTCCCATGCCAAAGGATCACCATAGCAGTTTATTCCTAGAGCTAAGCTACCAGTAACTAGATAAAATTCCCTCCTCATCTGCAATAGGTACAGAAACACCTGAATTCAGATTTCATCTCCCTCGTGTCCTTCAGGAATTGCTCTTATCTAGTGAACAACCTGCAGCTCTGATAGTCGAGCCTCATACAAGCAATCCCTTACCCAGACTGCAGCCTGAGGAGAGGTTCACCTACATCTAATTGATGTCATACACATACTGATGGCATCAACTTCTGAGAACATTTCCATGTCTATCTGCCTGCCTATCGATCTATCAATCTTATACAATACAAAGTGCCTGTAACTTGCAATACATGAGCAAATATTCAACTCTAATTTCTCTGTACTCTTGAAGAAAGAGGAATCTGCAGACATTTTAATAGGTCCAATGATTACTCCCGTCAAAGCAGCTGATGAGGCAGAATTGATTGGGATGGACATCCTCTGTAAGGAAAAAATCTGTTACTATGCAGCTATGAAATAGCATTTTCTAGTCCTCATAAAGCCCCTTGGAAGTTTCAGAAAAAGTAACATACTCCTGAAGTATCAACACACAGCATCTTTAAAGACTCATTTTTTGTTAAGCTGTCTCAGCTTCAGCCTGCCAACCGAGTCAGCCCAGTTTGGGTTATATTTCACTCACTTTTCCAAAATCCACTGCTGCTGAGTCGTGGATTATCCCTGTCTAAAAATTCAGTCCCCCTGTGTCTGAAGGTGAAATTTGGTTTAGCAGCAGGAAGGTGTTAACACAACGGCACTGTGGAGATTAACGTTACAGCAAATCCTCAAAAGAACCAGAAATATCCAACACACTCGAGATACCTATTTTTGATGAAAGCTTCAAGAAAGTAATAAAAGAATAGCATTTTGCAGTAGGTCAGTTATTAATTTTCTTGGAACACGAACAGGAGCTTGGCAAGAAGCAACATGTCTGCAATATAATTTTTTGCTTTTTATATAATAAGTAGTTCCGTATACCATTTAACTTTCTCTGTTCAAACTACATATTTATTGTTTCACTGACTTTGAACTAACAACTGTGATCTCATTAATGAAAGGTTAGAAACAGTGTTCAGTTTCATTGCAGTTGCTTTAGTATATACTGCTGCCCCTGGTGAGATGTGTGTGTCAAGTCCCAGCTCACTGATGGTGGTTCTGGAAGCTTTTTGAGAAGGATTTTAAAAATCTTTAAAAAAAACAGTGAGTTTGTCATTGTTCCAGTCATTTGAAGTAATCCCAGTCATTTAAAACAAAATCACCTGGAGTATATTCTAGATGTAATAGACGTAATGCTGAGAAAAGCAACTGAATAAAAAGACATGATTTCTTAGGGGATTGCCATCTATGATGTCTGTTACACTAATCTTTGATCCATATGATTGAATGAGAACAAAGTGAAGTGAACTTGCTCACCCAAGGTTTCATACGCATATTTCACAGGTATCTAAACTTCGTCAGTCTATGAATACATTGTCATTCAGATTAAGAATTTTCCCACCTGAGCTTAAACGTTTCTAATACTTTTGTTATTGTAAGAAACCAAAGAAGCAAAGGGAAATAAAAACATCTTCCTCAAAGCCTCTCACAGAGCTATCATTACTGCTTCAGACACAGCAACAAAACAAATATGTGTTTGGAACCAGTGACTTAAAATCTGCAGTATGTGCAGTCAAGTATGGGTGCTAGTCATGCATGTGCATAATCATGTTAAAACTGTGACCCCATGAGCCCAAGCTCAGGCTCAAATCACAGTTCTCTGAAATGACTTGGACAAAACAGGGAAGAGCTTTTCCTGAGTAGCTTCTAGCTCTTCCACATCATATCCTTATATACTGTGTTGGGTAATGAAGAGAAATATGATTAAGGTATTTCAAGCCTGACATGAATATTTTTCCAGTGGAAAGGTTTTTGATAATGTAGCCTTGTGGACTGGATTTGGAATTTGCTTTGCTTCTGTAATTGGGCGCCTAATGCCAGCAGAATCAAGGCCTGAGAAGCAAACTAAAAATGTATTTCAAGGGAATGACACATCTGTGGTACAGTAAAACCATTGGGCTACTGAATGCCTGTTTTGAATTACATCAAATCACCTGAAGACCATATGGCAAATGGAAATTTTTTAAGTTAACATTTACTGCCTTATACAGGATTAAGATAGATTTTTTTTTTTTTTTAGCTAAACCTATATATGTAAACTCAAGTTTTTGTAATCAATAACTGAAGGCCAAATGCAATCTGCTAGGAATGCACAATCTGCTATGAATGCTTAATCTGCAAAACAGTGAGCCATCTTGCAGTGCAGAAGCATGTCTGCATTTTTAAAAATCCAGTGAATAAAGGACCAGGCACCTAATCCTTAGACAGTATCACGGATTCTTCTCAAATTCCCTGGGGGAACCAGGACTAAGAATCTCAAAATTAAACAACTCAAGTGCCTAATTTTAGGAGCTTTTTTTTTTCTTTTATAAATTGACCTATTTATCTATCCCTGAGAGGAGAAAGTGCATTAGGAAGTTTAATTTCCCTATGCAATTTTCCATTAACAACCTGTTTGCAGATTGCAGATAGAGAGAGCAGACAGCAGTCCTAAGAAAGCTTTTGTGCAATGTGGCAGAAGATCTTAAATAAAATGTCAGACAGAATTTCATCATTTTCTAAGCACATTTACATGTATACATGTAGCAAGTAGCCAAATTATTGCCCAGACCATTTGTCTAACAGATTTTGTGTGCCTTTGCTTTGGTCCTTACACTGACAAAATGTGACTTTCGTTCTGTATTGATGTTGACGCCGTTTCATCTAAATTGTATCATGAGGATCAGGTCCACAGTCAGATTGATTCCAAGTTCTCAAGAAAATCTGACCCTTTTAGACTAGAATGTCCATCACAATGGAAATCAATTTAAAGGCCATTCTGAATATATATCTCTCATTGCTGGGATGTTTTCTGTCTCTCCAGGCCCAGGATTTGTAATGTTTTTCCAGTGATGCTTGAAGTGGATTTTCTGTAGTGGGCCTTGAGATTTCTGTCTCAAGAATATTTACTCTCAATAATTGAACATGAATATTTAAAAGTTGTAGTGCACAGATCAGCACTAAATATGCATTTAAGGCAACAAGAATTGTGTGAGCATAGCTGAATAATGACTACCTGGACTTAAATGTGCTCCTACCTAAAGGTTTCAAAAACAGCCATCTCTCAGTTAGAAGATGCTTTTTGTGTGATTTTTTTTTTTCCTTTCTAACTTGCAAAAGAAAGAATGAACACTGGTCTCTTAGATATACCACCTAGTTTATTATTCATATTCTTTCTTCATCCCAGTGAGAAAAAAGGAACCTCTATAGATGGAAAAGTTTGCATTATGCATTCTGTCCAATAAAACATGGGGTTTTATTATCGTTGGGTTCTGGTTTGCTAGGCATATGCGATGTGCTTGTTAAATATTTAGGACTTTATTTTAAAAGAGATATTTTTTAAAAGAATTACTGTAATGAAAAGCGCATGCCAGATTTATACTTTGATATCATGGCTTATTTTTATGTCTTTACATTAATGTGGTTGCCTAAACCATGCGTAAGATAAAGGCCTTTTCTATGTTTGTACCTGCTGTGTTCTGTCAGGTGGCATTTCATGTCACAGAAATGTTACTTGGCAACACCCACATCCATTATTTGTCCCTGATACTGCAGTGGTTGTGACTGTGGCTGAACTGCCAAATAAAACCTGTTCAGGGACCATTCTCTAGCTCTGAAGTGAAGTGGCCTGTCCTGGTCCTGTCTACACCAGTTTTCTCCCGTCCTTCAGATCTCCTTCAGGCCAGTGTGGTACCTCTGAGGCTCTAACATATGATTATCATCGTATCTGTGTGTGCTCACAGTGCTCAGCATAGTACAGAAGACACTGAAACCTACAAAAACAGCGCTTTTGCTGCATGAAAATAAAATTAGAGTTACACAATTTGAGTTTCATATGCCAATGTGTTTGAGGTAAAAAGCTGTTTGCACAGTTTGGGAGAATTGCGGAGGGAGGAGGGTGAGGGTGGAGGGTGAGGGTGGAGGGAACCAAGTTCTGTCACTCTTGTTGACACTGCCCTTTTGGGAATGGTCTTGAATGACTCCAAACCCCAAATCTGACTCTGCTCTTATGGCAGAGTTGGCACAGGAAAAAATCATGCCAGCAGGCTATTGAGTAATCATGCAGGTGACTGGCTGAGCAGATGTGAGTTTCTCCACGACTCCTGCTACGTGGCTGAGTAGGTGTGTGTTACACACTGCCCTGGCTCCCAGAGGTTCAAGAGTGCAGCATTTGGGTGTGTGGATTTACTCGGGTGAGAGCATCCTCTGGACAGTTTTCCAAATGAGGCCATTAATTTCAATCTAATTATTCCTGATTTCCACTGGTGACTGAAAGTCAAAACTTCCATTTTGTCAAGTTGAACCCATGATAACTGGAAAGTCACACCTACTTTCAGCTCTGAATTCTGGGCCTCTGCTTGGTCTCCTAGACATGCCCCATCTGTGATTAATGGTCTGGGAAGTCAGTTCTTTTTGTCTATATAACATTTGCTAGCATATGCTTGAATTTCCCTTCCTGGAGTTTTTTAAAAGACTTGTAGGTAGGTAGGACACTCAAGGTAGGACACTCAAGGACATAGTTTAGTGGGGGTGGGCTTGGCAGTAACAGGTTACATGGCTGCACTCAATAATCTGAAGAGCCTGTTACAACCTAAACAATTCTATGATTCCATAATCTTTAGAGAGGTTTGTGCCTGTCTGCCCTCCACCTTGGTCTCTTCTGGGGCCCCACAGCCTCCCAGGCAGCTTGTACAAGGGGCTGCAGGGCACAGGGCTTCTCGACAGGCACAGAAGCTGTGAAGGCTTCCTTTGGAGAGAGGATGGTCATCATCGAGGTACTGCACCAGCAATGCACACAACTATAACTGCAGTTCTTTGTTAAAGACTAAGTCTTTCCAAAATTTTGTGCATTGTTCAGGACTGGAATTGAGTGATTAGGAGGAGCATGAGCAGTTACCAATAAGGGCAAAGAAAGTCTTTGCTCCTTTTACCACACTTAAGTACTAAGAGAAGCCAGCTAAATTAAGTCTGATTTCTTGAGCAGGTCTTCATCCACACAGCTGTTCATTTGAGGTGAAAGAATGTGCTTGATTTGAACTCCACAGGCTTCTTTAATTATTTTTTTTTAATTCTAATAATTTTTCTTTTGAATTCACAACATGTTTCTGTNAAAGAAAGTGCTTCATTTGAACTCCACAGGCTTCTTTAATTATTTTTTTTTAAATTCTATTAATTTTTCTTTTGAATTCACAACATGCTTCTGTTTCTTTCAGTGAACAATATTAGCACTTTCCAGTGGCCAAAAATAATATGTCTTAATTCCAGTGGATTTTAACCAAGGACTGCACAGACCTGTGGATGAAAAGTCTGCTTTATATTTCAAAGTACAAAGGTCAAATTTAGTAGGTACTTGTAGATTTATTTTTAAATTTTAATGGGCCAGATTCTCAGTTCATGTAAATCAGAAGAACTCCACTGATGTTAAGGGAACTATGTCAAGTTGCATCAGCTCAGTATCTGGCTTCATGACATATTTTTCTCCTTGCATTCAACTCAGCCTCCAGTACTCATGTACTAATAATTTGTCTATAGTCCATAACTTGGTTGTTTGTTTTTTTTAATTATTATAATTAAAAACATAGCTTGAGAATTTTTGAAAATTAGTAAGCTATGTGAAGGGAAGGTCCATCTGTTCGTTTGCATATAGTCCAAACAGGATGGCCTATACCTAAAACTGTTTTCAATGAAGAGTTAGTTAGGCTATAGATCTGTCAGATGCATACACTTTAGCAACAAGAAGGCACAAGAAAGAAGACAGAACTGAATGTAGCAGAGTTATGGTCTGCTCTGTTAGGTAGCTAATAGCTGATCAGGGCCAAAAGGGATAAGCAGTGGAGTAAGTAGACATGGGAAGTCTTCCTAGGAGCTTCCAGGAATGTTTCTGGCTGAGTCACAGTCATCTCTGCATTTTATCCCTTTTTATTCAGATAGAAATGGTATCCAAATTGTTTGAATGGGGATCATGAGGTTCCATGAAGACCCAAAGAGGCAAGGCAGAAGTGCCCATGACATTCAGGCAGTGCCCTTACCCCTCCACCAGGCACACCTACTGAGTTTCCCTGTGTCTGTCCTCCTGAAAGTCCCTCTAGCAGCTCTTTCATTGAATGTTAAATTTTTGATTGAAATTTTTACAGATTGATTAGGTTTGCCATAATTTAAAACCCTTTAGAAATGTATAGAAGTGAAATGAACTCTATGCTGCATGAACAAAAGATGATTTGAAAAATAGCAACATAAGGAGAGGATAGTTTCTGAGCTACATACTTACAACCATAATCAAACCTTCAAATGCAATTAAAATGATGATGATTTTTCACCAGGCCTATAAAAAATTAAGATTTGTGCTATGTGATTTCAGCACATGTATATGAAGCACAAGAGACCAAATATATAATAGTGAAAAACTTATATGACAGTGTGTGTTATTGCAAGGACAGTTTCTTGAGCTTTTCCTCATTTATCTCCTTTGCTTCTCTGGCAGCAAGCTTGTAAATTCAAATTTGAGATCCTGTTATTTTATTGATCATGCAAAAAATAGACATGTATCTAAAAACTACACTTTCATCTACTATTTTTTGAGAAGATTTTAATACAAATTTCTATACTTTCATATAAATTTCAAATACTATTTGACAGATACTGCATAGAACAGGGTGACTTTTCACAAGGCTGATAGCAGCTTAGCTCACATTTATCCAAATTTGTGAACAGATTCATTTGTTGTAGTTGGATTAAATTTAGTGCAGATAGCCATGAAAACAAGGTATTTTTTAAGCCAAGATAGCCAAATTTGTCCTCATTTACCTCCTATGGAAAGCCATTAACTTTCATGAGTAGAAAGGAGAGCTGAAATTGGTTTTGCATACTGTGGAAATTGCTTCAATGCTTTGCAACTCCTTTCCTTAAGCTTATCATGGTTAAGAGCATATGAGATGGCAAATGCAACCAAAGTTTTGACACTGGATTCGTTAGCTCGAAAGTTGAAAATTTTCCATTGAATTGAACTCTTTGTAAAGTCAAAAATCTCCCAGAAAATACCATATTTGTTTAGCTCAGTTGGTTAAAGTATGGTGCTCATAACACAAAGGTTGTTGGTTCAGCCCTTCAGAGTTGATCCCTGTGAGTCCCTTTCAAACTCAGAATATTCTGTGATTTGTGATCTATTTCTCAATAGTTGCCAAATCATGGAAGACAGGAGCTTATGAGTATATGAGAAAGTGAAGTCCATCATGGCCTTATCCCTGCAGCAGTTAAACCACAGCACAATGAAAAAAAACTGCAGATAAATGCTCCACTGTTCCAGAAGTGATGAAATCATGGATATTTTTACCCTTCAGGATGAGTACCATCCAAGTTTCCCATACTGCACAGAGATGAAAATGTAAGAAGTAGTAAAAATGGAAACACATGCACAGGTTTTGATTGTCTAGAGCTAAATAATGGTGCTGATAGGGTTGAGGATTTGTGGACAAGAATCAGAGGGAAGGCCAACAAGGCAGATATCCTTGTGGGACTCTGTTATGGACAAGCTAATCAGGACGAAGAGGCAGAAGAAATATTCTCTAAGCAGCTGGGAGAAGCCTTACAATCGCTAGGTCTCGCTCTCATGGGGAAATTCAACGCACCAGATGTCTGCTGGAAATACAACACAGCAGAGATGAAACAGTGCAGAATGTCCTGGAGCAAGTGGAAGAAAAGCTCCTGACGGAGCTGGTGAGGGAGTCAACCAGGGAACACACTCGCTGGACCTATGGTTTGTGAACACAGAAGGACTGTTGGGTGATGTGATGGTTGGAGGCCATCTGGAGCACAGCTATCACAAAATGATTAAGTTTTCGGTTCTCAAAATAAGGAAAGTGGCCAGCAGAACTGCCACCTTGGACCTCCAGAAGGCAGACTTTGGCCTGTATGAGACTGGTTGAAGGGCAGTCCTGAAGAAGCAGCCCGGGAAGGCTGGGCATTCTTCAAGAAGAAAATCTTAAAGGCTCAGGAGCAGGCTGTCCCCATGGGCCAAAAGACAAGCTGGGGAAGAAGACCAGCCTGACTGGACAGAGAGCTTTGGCTGGAACTGGGAAAAAAAATTAGGCTTTATGACCTTTGGAAGAAGGGGAAGGCAACTCAGGAGGACTACAAGGATGTTATGAGGTTCTGCAAGGAGAAAATTCGAAGGGCCAAAATCCAGGTAGGAATTAAGCTGGAGATTTTGAAATGCAAGTAACTTCATGCTGAAAAAGAAGTTAAAAACATCCAGAGAAAAAGCCTTATTGGGAGCAAATATGTTCCTTGATCCAACAAAAGCATTTCTTGCTGCTGATCTGTGAAGATTTTTCAAAAATGTGGTTTTCTTTCCTTTGTAGAAGACGAAAATATGTTGAAAGATCTAAACTGCCAACAAGTAAATAAAAATGCTCCCTTGCTACTCTATTAGATCCTGGAAAGTCTCCCCAAAAGATCAATTTAACTGAAAATTTCTCAAATTTCAGTGCAAATAAATACAATACAGACATTATGCTGGACAGTCTGTGAAGAGATGCCTTTATTAGGACACACAGTGGTCCTGTAATCCCTTCTTCAGACATGTATCTTAGCAGAGGCTTCCTATTACAGGACTTTGACTTTTGTCCAAGCAAAGTTCTCCCAGCTTCACTTCCAGTTCACACAATAAATCCAACATTTAGCCTTGAAATATTGGCAATTTCCCCAAAGACACTGAGATATGGAAAAGGCCAGGATATCCACATGTTCTGCCTTATGTGGGTGGCCACCTGATGGCCATAGACTTTGGTGGAAATGCCACTGTCCAAAGTTTGCAGATACTTCTCTCAGATTTTACACTGGAAAGGCTTGGTTTGGTCTTTAGTATATTGCACTGAAAAACTGACTTTTTTTTTTTTTGCTCAGAAATGCTGCATATTCCATTCCAATGTGGTATTTGTAGTATGTCATGAACTTTAACAAGACAGACGGAACACAGTCAGCCAGATTTCACTACTGCTTCTTGGGTTTATGTTTGTTTATTTTAATCTCCATTGTGTCTGAAATCTGCCCTCAACAAAACAAAGCTCTTTGATCAGGCCAAGCCTTAAAAAAACCCAAAACATTAGCACAGAAATATTCTTATGCTATTGGTGATTAATATGTATACAGTGTTAGTTTAGTGCCATCAAGTGACCAAAAATATGAAACAGCACTCCTATTTTTTCCAGTTTTTTGTTTTGCTGTGTTTTTAATCTAAAGAAAGCTGATATGTTATCTTTTTGATATAAGCATAGGTAAATAGCTTCACAAGCAGTTTATCATCTACATCTAGGGCATTTCAAGAATGAAATTTTCCAGTAAGAATTTCAAAATTTCATCCACACATTGATACATCAAGGTCAAACTGTTTTCACAGTTTATGAGGTTTGGAGTACTTCACTCACCTCTGGCTGAAATCTTTGCCATGTAGAACTCAATAGGAGACCTCTCCAAGGTGAAAACTCGTAATAGTTTTGGTGGTATCCAAAGGCTTGGATAGAGGGTTTTTTAATGAAGGACATCATAAACTGTGCATTTATCAGAATCTGTCAGAAACAAAAATCTTAAATGGATTGAAATGGATGCACCAAGAAAAATCTTTAGGTTTTAATATGTCTTCTTATTGTATGATCAAACTTTGCATAAACAAAACCAGGTAACGTAAACTTCTAAGAAAATATTTCTGGAAATTGTTTTTCCAGATTTTGTCTGTCTAAAATAAATGTAAATAAATTTCAAACACTCATTAATGTAGTAGATGAATACATATAAGTTTCTGCTTTATTAGGATGGAAACAATCTCAGAAGTATCAATCTGAGGTGGAGTGAGTCTGTTTTGTCCTGACTCTGTCACACCGATTTCCCACCAGAAGACACAGATGTGTATTGGCCACCAGATAAACTCAGGGCCTAGAACTGGCAGAAAAGCAATGCAAACACTTTACTAAACACACTGGAGAGTGAAGGAAGAAGTTGGCAGAGCTTCCACAGACAGGACAGTAAACAGAAGTGTTTTAAAAGTCCCAGCTCATGCCTTGGTGTGCAATAAACAAGCTTCAAGGTTACTGGTCTGTCAGGCCTTGCTGTGGTTGAGAGCAGAGCAAACTATCACTACAAAAAAAAATTTGTTACCTGGTAGTCCCAATAGCAGAAATAACATCACAGGTGATTTTGTAAAAGTATTTTCTTGATAATTTGTGGCATCTCCTCCTTTACAAATTAATTCCTGTATCATCTGTAGACAGTTGGCACTTGTGGTTACAGCTTCTGGAGAAATATAAGGAAGAACAAACCTTTGTGGTGTTGCTATTTCACAAGAGCGTGTGGTTTACAGTTAGAAAAACCCTGCAAGAATTGAAAGCTCTGCGTATATCCCCTATTTTTAAAGTGCTTTCATGTGTTGGGTGGCAGTGTCCTAAGTGCAGGAGAGCTGTGCAATCGGTTTTCATATATTCAGATGTTGCAGCATATTTAAATGTGTGATAACTTCCTATCTATTCATTGTACGTCCTCATGGTTTGTTTCTGATTTTCCTATGGAATTATAAAAATTTATAAGTTAAAATATATTTCCTTCATGGTAAACTTTCTAAATATCTCTAGAAAAAGGTAGGGGAGAAAAAAGATGTTCAATGTCTGGAGACCCATGACAGTGACAAGAGCACAGAGAACAGCACAGACCAGAGAAACACCTGTTGAAAAGACATATGCATTTTCTGGAAAAAATTGAAAAACATTTTTAAAAAGAAAAATTCCTTTAAACATCACTCCTAAATGACAAGCTTTCAAATTACGGAAAGGTTTTGGTACTGCGATTGAATGAGATGCACTGGTCAGAGTAGAGAAAAACTTGATTGTCAATCAAATTCTGTCAGCAATTGACAGTAGAATCTTACCCTGTTCATCACAACATCTCCTTTTAGTAATGGCATTTGCTTATGCTCTCATCACTTAATTTAGACTCCTGGAGTCTTGCTGGTTTCCTTGACTTCCTTATCATCCAGGTGCCATCATCAGTGACGAATGTAGCTCTACTGCTACAATTGATTTAATGTCACGGGCCACAATATCCTGTCACATATTATATAAATGCAACCAAGAGATGCTCCTTCTCCCAAAGAAATAACTTTCTTCTTACATAAAGAGGTAACGAATCCTTACAGTCAGATGAAGGAAAATAACCAGAGTCAAAACCACCCAACACGCAAGTACAACTGGCTAAAAGAATGCAGCCTTGTGTAGGACACAGACATGGTGATCCATGAAAAAAACATACTCCTGACTTTTTCTCATCTGTTCTTGTCTTCCCAAACCATCACAGGTCATTGCTTAAGTTGTCAACCGGAATTCTGTATCCTTTAATGCCTGACCATTATAGATGCTGAGCATAAATGCTTCCTTTGAAGCATGGATTTCAGGTTCAAAATCTCAGAGGAAGAGTAGGTGCCTTTTATATTAGACTTCTAAAAATTCTTGGGAACTTGAAGTATGTCTTTGCAGCATGTGAAGTCTTTAATCTTTACCATCCAAGAGTGACAAGCAAAATACTCCTTCATTGTCTAAACTATCTTTCCAATACCCTTTTAAAAGAAGCAATCAGGTAACTTGAAGTTGAACTTCTTCCATTAATGTTCTTTTGCTTTAGGAATTTCAAAAAAAATGCAAGTATCAGAAGGTATACAGCATGAGGAGCTATTCAATTTATTTTCTGCATATTGCTGAGTGATGTAGTCCTAAGTAGTTTCTCACACCCTATTCTGTTCCAATTCTTTGAACAGAAGGCTATTGAAGTCAAGCTATTATAATGAGGCAGCAATATCAAATAATGTATTTCTCTCTTTCATATCATACCGAGTGAGAATTCTAAATGTGATCTTGTAAAAATTACCATATGCTTATGAGTACTAAGCAGAAGCTTTAGCTTGGTTTTGGAAATTTTTCAGAATGCAAAAAGCCCCAGAGTTTCACCTCTGCTCCTCTTAAAATGCAAAAGACTGCTTTTCCTCTCTCCTTCGAACCAGTCAGCTGATAGCAGATATGTTTCCACCACAATTAAAAGCGCAACTTACAAAACAGCCATATGAGCAGTGTGCTTCATGTCCAGGGAACCTTCCCTCCACAGTGCTGCCTGGAGTCCAGCCTGCCCAGGCATGTCTGATTGCTATGAAATCAACATGGTCACAGAGATTTTGAAATGCTGAAAATGTGCTAAAGTTATTCCTGCATGTGTGTGAATATGGCAATGGGTAAGTTTAAACTTCAGGGCAAATTTGGGGTTGTTAACAAATAATGCAGACATAGCTCGTTTCACTCAACTGTAGTACCCAAAAGTCGAACATCTATTTTAAGGCATTCATTTGGACTCTCCCCAGAGTGAGCAGAGGTCCTGTAGGAAGGAATCTGCTCCCTTTGGTGGGATGGCCAAGATAAGAACAGCGAACGACCCAGCCCTCTCCATGGCACACAGTAGAAACATGGAAGACTACCTCAGACTAAAGGCTTAACTTGCATATTTGGCTAAATTTAGATGGGAAGAATCCACCCTTAGTGCTCAAGTGCAATTATTTCCTGAAGAAATTCTATTTTAAACAACTGGTCTGAATAGAAGTGTTTTTATGCATTTGTCACTTCTCCAGCTGCTATAATAATATATATAAAACTCTATTGACTGGTGACAGAGAATAAAGGATTTTCCACTTTAGAAAAACATCTAGTCTTACATTCAGAAATATAGTTATAGGACTTCTCTATTATACATCACACAAAGCATGCCAAGTTTTCTAGATAGGAAAAAAGAAAAAAAAGCCTTATGTATTTGTTGTTTGTTTTTCAATACATGAGGAACAGTCTAATTTGTTTATGCAGGCCTTAGCTGTGCTGATTTTGTATCTTCCCAGTTGATCACAAGTTTTAGTTTTTAGATAGGACTTATAATAACATAGGTTTGCTCTTTATCTTTTCTGGTCTAGGAAAAGCAGGATAAAGTCAACCAATGCACAAGAATATACGTCAAAGAAATAATACATTTGTATGCATGTCTGAAAATTAATCTAAATTATGCATTTGTTTTACTGATTTAAAATGGAAGCATGAATATTATTCTGTCACAGCTCTTCTTTGCAGCAAGAATGCTGTTGAACACAGAGTTGAAGTAGCTAATGGATAAATGGCCTAACCTATCTGGGACTATTACCTATGCAAAAAGTATAGGCATTTAAAATAATCTTCGCTGAAACATTTTCAGACATTTAAATGCCAACTATGTAAGCAAATTAAACAGTTTAGTGCTGCATCTCAGTTTTCCTGCTTTATTTTCCCTCCCTTACATCCAAGAAAAACACTCTTTGCCAGAACACTGAACCCATAGACCAAAAAAGGGAGACTTGTGATTTTACCATTTACAGAGTGGGATTTAAATATCCCTTTGAGTTTTATACACATATACTCTTAGACATCTAGTCACATGCACTTGCTCATGAGCAAAGGAATAAAACAATGTATTAATCAGCTAACTAATGTTCTGCCAGAAACTTGACTGTGCCTATTCAAAAAGAGGGAAAACCCAATGACATTACAAGTTACTTTTAAAATTTACATTTAAGTGATATGTTATGGTGGTGGATAAAATGGAAACTGGTATTTAGTCTGTAAGATTTATTATAAACTGCTTTTGCATAGAATATCTGTCCTTAATAGATGCTCCCTCCTCCTCTGAGACTTTTCAGGTTTTCTCTCACCACCACTATCCATGTTTATTTTCACTATTAAGATATAAAGTACAGCTCCATTGTCCTACAGACTATATGTAACAAAAGGCTTACTAAAAGGCCTTTCCTTAAAACACCAGCTATACTGAAAAATTACTCAAGGGCTCATCCATTTTTCAAATGAACATTTGTGGCACCACGTTTAGCAGCTCTACAGCAGAGCAGAGTGACTCATGCATCTAATGACATGAAGCATGTCTGGGAGTTGGAGGGGAGCCAAGTCATCAGCTCCAGAAAGTAGCTGGAACACCAAAGGGGTGTGGGAGTTTCTTACTCAATGAACACATTCGGCTGTTTTTCCCATATAGTTCAAATGTCTTCCAAATCTGTTTCAATAAAGTAAATATATCCTTTCTTGTTCCAAATTTATCTCTGATCTTTAAAATTTACATGCCTTTAAAGAGACTAAATTAGTATTATTTTATTTGCCAGCATTGCAGATGTATAAAAGTGTACCTGATTATTTCTGGTTTACCATGCACTCTGCCCTATTTTATGAGTTCTCTTCAGGATGCTTCCAAAATGGAGTAAAGAGATCTGCACATGAAGTTTGGTGCATGCAGTGTGTATGTGGATTTTCAGGGGCGGAAAATCCAGCCCTCAAATTCTGCAGAGATTAACCCATGAAAAAGAACTGGTAGTAATGTTAGCAAAGGAGTGTAGAGACCTAAAGGGGAGTACTAAAACCAAACCAATTTATAATCAAGTGCTTTATTTCAGAATGGGTGGGTTCAGAAGGATTTCACTGGAAACATTTATTTTACATAAAATCTTCAATTTAAATTGACATGTAAAATAATTGTACAAGTTTCTGTCATCCTTGCCTTTACAACTTGGCTTATAGAACGTCTTTAAATGTTGACACTTTAAATCTGAATTATATGTTTCTTTATTGATAAAAATTGGTTTAATTAAAATTGATTTTAAATCAAACACAACTGTGTAAACATACAAATTGACTTACAACTAGCTCAAAAAATCTTAGCAGAATTTAGTACAAGGAAGATGTTTACAAACTACTTTAAATGTGTTCAGAATGGCAATTCTATCATGAGGGCAAACTTTACACGATTGTTTTTAATCTAGTGGAGTTTCTGCATGTACCTCCAGGTATGTCACTCAGACCAGGGCAGCCATGACACAACTAATTGTTGATTTTGTTATCGTTACTGTGGTAGGAGCAAGATGTACCAGTTAAGGATTTAGTTATTATTCTAGGCTCTGACACACAGTGAAAAGACAGTGTGTGCCGCAGAAAACTTGGGCCAGTGTTTCCCTTGCAGAAGTTAGTCTGTCTTAAACTCCTCCTGAAAGCAAAACTATTCATTCATATATTTCAAAAAATCCTTTACTTACAAAAATGCAAACTTATATTAAATAGTTTTAATGTCATTGTAATGACAGGTAACAATGTTGGTTTTTTCACAGGGAAAAAACATGTGTTTCTGTTTTCTGACTAGTTCTCCCAATAATAAGCTAAAGTACTCTTTACTAGTTTTGCCTTTGGCTAATGTGTCATGGGTTGGCTATTGACACATCTTTCAGAATAAATATATTATTGGATGAATCCTTGAACTACACTCAGAGGTCTTTTATACTCCCAACAGGAACTTCCCCACTGACTTCAACAGCTGGGGTAAAGCCTACTCTGAACATGTTTAAAAATGCCCAATAGAATAGAATGGATTGACAAGAAACACTTGAGCATTGTATTTAATTAAGCTTTTTAGATACCTGAAAGACAAAGCTTTAGAGGTTAAATACCATGGGGAATATCTGCCAGAAACAAAAAAAAAAAAAAAAAAAAAAAAAAAAAGAAAAAAAAAGAAAAAAGAAATAAAACCAACATGGAATATTTGAAGTCAAATGCCAGGGATTCAGTGAGCCAATGGAAAAAAAAAATATGTTTAGTAGTACCCCAGAGATATGGTAGCATATAATGAGTGATAGCTGTATAAGAGAATGCTAGGGAAAATGGGCTCAGTAAATCAGGGGATGATGATTCAATGTGCATTGAATTCAGGAAGAGACAAAAGATATTGTTCTTGGTGAAAATTAAAAGGAGGAAGCAAAGTTACGTTGTGATTCAGGTCCATTTTTCATAATAGACTACAGCTGTATTCAAAAGAGGAAGTTGGTGGTTTTCTGATGTATTCTGAGCAACTAATGAAGGTACTCAAGAAGCTTGCTCATGAGATAACAATGGATTTCAATCACTTGAATACCAGTTTGAAGAACAATATGGCAGGACACAAAATATCCATCAAGTTCTTGTAGTATTTTAGGGATGAACTTTTGCTTCACAGTACAGAGGAAGTTACAAGAGGCATTACCAACTGGAACTGCATGACAAGTAGAGAGGAGCTCACTTTGATTTTAAAGGCAGAAAGTAAACTGAGTGAAAGTGATCATGACACATTTGACCAAAAAAGACTTCCCTACTCTGGGAAAAAGAGGAAGAAAAAGCAAAAGCACATCAGCACCGCCAACTATTTCTGCATTGTTATGTAGAAATAGTTAAGCTAGCTTTAATCAATCTAGTCTAGGTACTAAAAGAAGGCTCATCATAAAAGCATGCCATTCTATATGAGTTAATTAACCTCCTTTCTGTACAGTCTAGGCTTGAGCTCAGTCATTTAAAGCTAACCTAGATTTTCTACAGAGAACAATAGACTTATTTTTAATTAAACATACAATAGCAAGCTATCTTGATGTGAACAAAAGGAAGGAAAGGAAGCTTAAGTAGACTGTGTTAACATCACATTAAAAGCTCTTCAAGGATTTGAAGAAAGAAGTCACAATAAGGGGACATAACTGAAGGGCAACATAAAAGAATATGAATAAAAGAACAAAATTACAAAGCCTACAGTACAAAATGAGTGACAGGTAAAAAGGAGTGTAAAATGCAACAAGAAAATGTTCTGGAAATACATTAGAAGTGCCCAGATATTTAGTTAAATTTATCTTACCATAGAGTTTAAAGAAGGAATTGTAATTAAAAAATGTTAAAATGTTAAAATATGTAATTAAGTTAATAGGGCCTAAAGAAATTTCCTCTAATAATATAGCAAAACCAATCTCTGAATTGCTAGAAGACTATATCGGTTTAAAGAGACAAGAAGATAAAATGCATCTACCCAAGGAAAGCTGATCTAAAGCAATTTAGATTTATTTTGATGTCAAGGAAAAATCCAGAAAAAAATTCACCATTAAGAAGTTACCATAAAGTTGTCAGGAACAGATGCTCTCACACTACTCTAATGTTCTTTTTTGCAATCAATTTCACTGATTCAGTAGAAAAAGAGAAACAGTAAGTATCATAGATCTTGAGTTTAGTACCATTTAGACACTGTCCCATGACAGTTTCATTAAAACAAAATGCAAAAGTAACATTTTTTATGAAAGCACCTAGCAACTGGCATGCTGCTTACTAAAATCAAACTTGGAGAGAACCTGTAATGAGAACCCATAAGGATCTGTTGTCATTTCAGTTCTATTTAGTAATTTCATTAGTGATTTGCAGGACACAATAGAATATAGATATATTAAAAAATCTGATTGTCACTAATGTGAGAGCTAGAAGACTGTATCAAATTTCAAAACTATTTTCGTAACTAGGATAAATGTCTGAAGTTAGCAAGAAGAAATCATCCTGGCTATGGCAAAATATTATACCTAAGAAGAACTTGCATATATAGGAGAAAAAGTGAAGGACTAGATGGTATTATGTTAGAATCAGTTCTGAGCAGGAATTTCTGTCACAATAAGACAAGCAAGTTCTTACTGGGATGTTTTTATGAATGTTCCTCTCATGTGTAACTCTAGTTGAAGTTGATGCCTTACTTCCTAAGATAAAGGCAAAAGTCATACTGGAAAGAAGGCAGAATAGAGCTGAAAGAATAAATAATTTATGAGTGCAGGCTATAAGAAAAGTGGAAAAATGTCTAGTCTATGAGAGGATGAGATATCCTCACATATAAACCATTATATAAATAAGTATATATTTATACACAAATATTTATTAAAACATATGTGAGGCTCATAAACACCGTTCACCTTCAAGTACTGCATCCAGCTCTGGGGTCCTTAACACAGGAAGGATATCAACCTGCTGGAGCAAGTCCTGAGGAGGCCACCAAGATTATTAGAGGAATGGAGCACCTCTGCTCTGAGGAAAGGCTGAGAACTGAGATTCATCAGCCTGGAAAACAGAAGGCTTCAGGGTGACCTAATTGTGTCCTACCAGTACCTGAATGGAGCCTACAAGAAAGATGGAGAGAGAATATTTACAAGAGCATGTAGTGACAAGAGCAAGGGGTAATGGCATCAAACTAAAAGAGAGAAAGTTTAGATTAGATGTTACGGAGAAATTCTTTACTGTGAGGGTAGTGAGGCACTGGAACAAGTTTCCCAGAGAAGTTGTGGATACCCTATCACTGGAAGTGTTAGAGGCCAGACTAGATGGGGCACTGAGCCATCTGGTCTAGTAGAAGGTGTCCACGCCCATGGTGGGGGGTGTGAACTAGATGATTTTTAAGGTCCCTTTCAACCCAAGCCCTTCCATGATTCTGGGATACCGTGATTTCCACTGGAAGTACAACAAGGAATGCAGCAAAGAAAAATCAGGTTGGCTATTGGACAAATATATATCCACAGATGCTGTTAGAAGTTTGTACAAGCTACATGCAAATGTTGCAGATTTTCTTCAAACAGGTGCTTTTACAAATTGATTAGAGAAATAGTTCATGCAGAGGACAGAAGTGGTTTTCAAATTGTGATCTGTTGCCTCCTTAGATTCGGTGAAGTATTCCAAAAGAGGACCCTGAAAGACAATTAGCCAAAGTAAACCTGCCTTCGGTAAATACAACAGTTCTCACATCCACAAATTGAAAATATTTGAGTAGCACTGGTCAACATATATCTGACTCCACCTCAGTATAGACAGTACCTCGGACAATCTCTTGAGGTCTAGAAGCACATAATTTTAATTCCTATGTGAAAAATTATATGCTTTCCACAAATCCCTTTTTTCTAACTTATAAATATGCAAAAAGCAGCATTTTNTCTTCAAACAGGTGCTTTTACAAATTGATTAGAGAAATAGTTCATGCAGAGGACAGAAGTGGTTTTCAAATTGTGATCTGTTGCCTCCTTAGATTCGGTGAAGTATTCCAAAAGAGGACCCTGAAAGACAATTAGCCAAAGTAAACCTGCCTTCGGTAAATACAACAGTATTCACATCCACAAATTGAAAATATTTGAGTAGCACTGGTCAACATATATCTGACTCCACCTCAGTATAGACAGTACCTCGGACAATCTCTTGAGGTCTAGAAGCACATAATTTTAATTCCTATGTGAAAAATTATATGCTTTCCACAAATCCCTTTTTTCTAACTTATAAATATGCAAAAAGCAGCATTTTTCTACTGCACAAGAGATGGTGTCTGTAAACACATAATAAATTGCTCAGATACAGAGGCAGTTCTATGAATCGAAAGGGTTTTATACAACCTAAGAGATTTTACTTAACTCCTCTTTCCATAGAGGTCTTTCTAGGCAATGACCGTGCTGGAACAAATGGCATGAAGCTGAGTCAGGNGCTGCGGGCGGCGGGGCCTGCGGAGAGGCCGCGGCGCAGCGCCGGGAGGAGAGCCCGGGCTGTGCTGCCCTCGTTGTTGATACTCTTTTGAAATCAGGTGGCTGATGGTTCCCCTGAGTTAAGGCTGAAAAGGGTGTAGGAAGGACGTGGGAAAACAGGAATGCTGCTTGCCTTGCATAAACTGCATGAAAAATAGCGTCTTGAAGATTTTTGCATGTTAGTTTGTTCTCAGTTGTGCTTGTGGCATGGAGCTGTGCTTCACTGTAGTTTGTTGGTTTNGAGGAAAATATTTTTCAGCCAGGGGGTGGTTGGGCATTGGAACAGGCTCCCCAAGGAAGTGGTCACAGCCCCAAGCCTGACAGAGTTCCAGGAGCGTTTGTTTGGACAGTGCTTCCAGGCACACGGTGTTGCTCTTGAGGATGTCCTGTGCAGGGCAGGGAGTTGGATAATCCTGATGGATCCCTTCCAACTCCGCATATTCTGTGATTCTAGGCTTTGGACACACCTCCTGCCCGGACAGCTTCTGCCACACGCATTACGGGCACAATGATCTCACTGCAGTGGCACTACATTTAAAACTTTTATTTTAATCCACGCAACGAAGCAGTTTCGCAATGTAATACAGCGTGAGCGTCCCTCCGTGCGCGCCGCGAAGGCCCCGAAGGGCCGCAGAGACAGCGCAGCCCGGGCGAGGGCGCAGAACCCCGGCTGCCGACTGACGCCGTTTCCCCGGCCTTGTCGCTGGGCCGCCTTCCCCCGCCTCTCCGGCGGCACAAACGGGGCGGGCCGGGCTCGCCAGCCCGGCTGCGGCCGCGGCCGGCCCGCTCTCCCCGCCTCCCTGAGGCGCG
Source organism: Polioptila caerulea (assembly GCA_013397295.1). Classification (NCBI taxonomy): domain Eukaryota; kingdom Metazoa; phylum Chordata; class Aves; order Passeriformes; family Certhiidae; genus Polioptila; species Polioptila caerulea. The sequence goes on from VYXF01000177.1 coordinate 766,126, forward strand.
GCCTGGCCCGGCCCGGTCCGGCCTGGCTTGCTGTGGCGGCGGCACCGGCACCTCGGCCGGGCGGCTCCATGGCTTTCATCCGCAGGCGGCGGCTGGAGCGGGAGCTGTACTCCAAGGAGAGGTGAGCGGCGCTGCCCCGCCGGCCCCGGCCGCCCCCGCTCGGGCCCGGCCCCT